>JABTTQ020002414.1:0-483051 GCA_016081115.2 Rehmannia glutinosa
GCCATATTGCTTGATTTTTTGGTAGGTCCTAATCCCTTTATCACTAGCTTTGAGACTTGGCCATTAATTGATCAAACACCAAACAATAAACAATATAAGGAATGACACGATAAGATAATATCGTTATCGTGATGCGGTTGGCTCTTCACCCGATGTATTAAAACACTGTATTTAAAACCGCTAATTCCCGTTTATGCTAATTGATCGATAGAAATACGATTTTAATAATGGTATTAAACACGTATTTCTAATAAAGATCCTATCCGCTAATTACAAACCACATATTGTAAATAAAGATAAAACCACATGCAACATTACCATTAACGTTAATTTAAACTTTAAAATAAAAGAATACCATTGTCTAGCATGCCAACAACAATATTCTGCCATATCTGGATTTTAGCAACAAATCATCTTCTTCAGCACATTGTTCCATTTTTCTTGACTTCCGTAAAACCTGCAAATCCCATGATCTTGTTGTGTGAAGTGTGTATTTCTGATCGCTCAAACACCGACACCACTTCCTCCATTTCTGTTCAAATTCAAATCAAACAACACCATTAATCAATACACACAATATACATACATATAATTTGGACATGACAGTGACATTTAAATCAGCATTTGTTGACAAAATTGAAAATATTTGAGAAATAAAGTGACGAGATTGGAAATATTTAGGAGACAAAAGACTTTTATAAATAAATATATGGGCATAATTACAAAACAACCCTGAGGTTTGGCCTAATTACAAAAAAACCATAGATTGTTTTTGAAATTTACAAAAACCCATTGAGGTTTGTTTACGCTTACATTTTCCTTCATAAACAAAAAACATATAAAATATCCCATGATATTTATAAAAAATACTACAATTATCCCCTTAAATTTAACACATAATCATACCCGATGGGGTTATTTGTAATTTTGAAATATTTGGGTTTTTTTTTGTAATAAGCCCAAACCTCAGGATCTTTTTTGTAATTATCCCTAAATATATACACATATACAGATAACATAAATTTGAGGGGTTGACAACTCTCGCCCTTCACTGTCTGGCCCCTCGACACACAGAGATAAAACCTTCGCATTGACAATATATTTTCGCCACCGAAAGTTTGGAAGCTTCGTGGGGTGAGAAGCCGTCATTGATGCTATGCTTGTAACTATAAACAAGACAAGATTTTGCATCTTCTCTGTTTCCCTTAACAGAGGATAGATATGAATGATGGTTTTGTTCAATTTCTTGGAATGTTTTTCTCCACTATGCTCTCCAAAGTGCCACTATGTACACCTGTAAAGTAGAAAATATACATCTAATTTAATTGCATAAGTTATGATAGTTGGAAATATATATATTTTCATGTATTATGTTAGAATTGTATTAGAAAAATATATATGAACCTGTTGGTCAGTAGATGAAGCCAGAAGAGGAAGAAGGAGGAGGAGGAAAATGGATACATGAAAAACTATCCATAGTTAAAAAGCTATGGGGCAACAGAATAATTGAAATGATACTCTGAATATTTATAGGATATTTTAGAACAGAATCTTAGGTTGAATGTTGAAGTATATATCTTTTTCTACTTTCGAATTGTTTTTATTTGAATATATAATTAGTCATTTAGTTGAATTATTCTGGGGTATGTTTTATCTTTTATCAACGAGTTAGATAATCACATGTATGAATTTACACAAAGCATTAATCAAGTTTAAAATTGCGGGTTTTGTAATATGATATTTACATATACATGCATATCATCCATGCAGCTTAATAAGATTTAAATACTATATTGAATAGAAGATTCACCAGAATAGAAATGGTCTTCGTTAGAAGAGTCGATGTTTGGTGGACTCTTAATCAAGTTTTTTTAGTTTTATATTAGGGTTGGTTTGCTTAAATTTGTGGGAAATGCTATGTGTCTTTGATCTTTCTTATTTTTCAACGCTCAATTATTGATTTTAAATCAATTCAAGTAAATTTATTGCAATAATTTCTTATTTAATTAAACCAGAGAGACAAAAAGAGGTAAGTAATAATAATAATAATATACTATGATCACGAGTGACGGAGCTAACGGGAGGCTGGCTATATGTATCCTCCCTCAACTTCAGTTTTTTCGATAAATTTATATAGATTTTGTATATAAATTGTTAAAATTTGAAATTATGCCCTCTCAAAAATATAAAAATACTCTTTATCTACTAGTTTTAAGAAAAAATAAATCTTACCTCTAAATTTCATTTTTGGCTCCATCCCTGAATAACATATGATAATATAAATAATTTTTGTACTTAAATAATACACACATGATCTTTATCATGCACATATTAATTAGTTTGACTGGGAAGTGAAAATAGCAAAAGACATAATCTTTTCTAGTTTCGATTTGTTTTACTTTGAATATCCGATTCACGCCGTAGAATTACCTTCTGCCCAGACTCTTGCACCGGGTTCAAGATTCAAAATCTTGAAGGAAAACACACGCTAAGTTAACGCTGAAACCTGACTACACCCTCTCGACGCCTAAGTCAGCTTGTGCGAGTCTTAAAGGTATGGACAATAAAATAGACAATAAAAGTAAGAGAATGAACATTTACCATTTGACTACTGTGAGCAAACGATATGTTTTCCTGGCACAGCGTGAGGATTTATACGCTAGAGGCGTCACCATCCTGGACGACGGACAGATTACGCCTTTAAAGATCAACGACTTTCCTACTGGTCGTCCCTATCATCGCGGTCGGTCATGTGCCCGGCCCATAAAGAAGACCCGTTTTGGCTGAGTTAAGACCTCATTGCCTTTATCAATATCTAATTTGAATTCACTTGGATTATTGTGGACCTAAAGAAAATGTTCCCCTCATTTGGTGATTATAATTTTTCGAGCACAAAGATTAGGGTAATTATAGCCAAACTATTGGATGCTTAAATTTTAGTTACTAAAGTTTATAGGAATGCAAATCAAAATGCTAAGTTTAAAATATTTGGCCTGATAATAGTCCTCTAATGTATGCTAAGTTGTTTAGTTTTTATTAGTGTTAGTTTGGTAAAAATTTAGAGAAATGCAATGTATCTTTGATCCTTTTTTCAACCCCTCCATTATTGATTTTGTTAAATCAATATTTATTGTAATAATTTCTTATGTAAAACAGGAGAGACAAAAAGAGGTAAAGGCTAGTGGTAATAATGACATATTATGATCATTACAGAAATTATCCTGTTTCAAATAATACACACATGATCTTCTATTAATTGCATGTATTAATTAAATTGACCAAAGTGAATATAGCAAAAGTTTGAGTAAAAGGTGACTAAGAGAAGAAAAATGATAGTTAGAATTAGAAAAGTGGCAATATTAGCCATTGGGGATAGCAAATGACCCGCCCGTCCCGTGATCCGTGGGGGCCAGCTGCGGGCCCCAGATTACCTCCGCCTGCTATTTGTTTATTGTTTTTTTAATATATTTAATGATATTTTTATGTATATTATATAAAATAATATAGTTTTATGTATTTAATATTATATTTAACATATATAATGGCAAATTTTATAAACAAACACATATTTATAATATAAAATATAATATTAATAAAATATTAATAAAAATAAAATATAAGATAAAAATAAAAAAATTGAACACTACGACCCGCCTCGCCCGTGGAGGGGACGGGGCGGTCCGCATTGAGATACCACCTCGCCCCGCTTCATTGCCATCCCTAAGTAATATTACGGTTATTGCCACACCAATTTATTTATTTCTTTTTTTCCATAGAGAAAGTAAATTATTAGGAATTTAACTTTTGTAAAGATTAATGGAATTGACCCGAGACTTTAATGGTATGATGGATGTGAAGAAGTTGCAGTAAAGATAAAAAAGGCTATTTAAAAGATAAGGATATATATTCGTCTCCTTGATAAATTTTTGGAGATATTTCAAGTCCTTCAACTTATTAATATTCTTCCTTCAAAAAATATTTAATATTCTCAAGTCAGAAAAAGAACTATATATAGGACCAATAATACTATACGTGACGTGAATTATTTGTTCGTTTTGCACCAAATTGAGTAATTTATGACAACGAATTGTGGAGAAAATATTACATAAAAGACCAATATATATGTTAATGTAGACAAAATTAGTTATTTCATTTTTCTTTTTTTTTCTTCATGACTTTTCTTATCATAGCTTTCAAAATAATCATAATAATATTACTGCATGTATTAAACGATTTAATTTTGCTCGTATTCATTCAATTAACTAGGTTGGGACAAAATTGAATTATGTAGGGCAAATGAAAAACGAAAACACAAAAAACTCAGATGAGACAGTTTCGTTGTGATATTCATTAGACAACCTATATTTAAATAGAATTTTAATTCGAACCCAAAACCCAAACCCATAAAGAAAAATCCATATTTTTGTGTTTATTAGATTTTTCCTATGAACTTGATCAACGACGGCCTTCATATAAGACATCTTCAAATGAAAATGAGGCCACTCTTTATCCGTAAGTAGGGGTGAAAATCGTGTTATCATATCGTGTTTCCATGTCGACACGATAATGACACGACAAGATAAGGACACATACGAACACAACACGAGCAAGGATCATTCCGACATGAACACAAACATTTAAAATTTTCGTGTCGACATGACACGACACGATAAGTCAAAAACAAAAAGAAAATGATTTATATGTTAATACACGATAACAAATTATACGATATTACACGACAATACACGATACAAACATACAAAATATTAGGTTATCGTGGTCACTACAGGTAAACGTACATTATCGTGTTCGTCGCTTGTGTCATTATCGTGTTACTAACAGGTAAATACGTCCTTATCGCTGTCCTTATCGCGTGTTCGTGTCCTTATCGTAAACACATAAAAACACGAAACACAACACTAAATTTTTGTGTCCTTATCGTGATTTATTTTCGATCGTTTTCGTGTCGTGTCAAAAATTAACACCCCTACTGGTAAGTGATTAAGATTGAAGGGAATGGGCTTGTTACATTACATGCACAAGAAAAAAGGACCACAAAAATTCATATTCCAAAGGCGTGCATTAGGAAAAAGCCCCAGCGTTCTTTTTTGGCATCTTTTTCTTACTATGTAGATTATGTCAACTTTCATAGTCCCATTTGGACTTTTTTAGTTAGCCCATTACCATATTACCCTCAAACTAGTGTAACATGTCATAATCTTGGGCTACCATGACCTTGAGCATAAAAAAGGATGAAATCCAGTGATCATTCCTAATCTTGAGTCAGCTCATGAGTCATTAGCCCAAAATTGCTAGGCCGAATTTCACTCCAATATTAAATGACACATATATATTTAAAAATAATATGTCATCACTTACAAGTTACAGAGTTACAGTAGCTACTAGCAATTCTCAGCAATTTCTTTTCAATTTTTTTATTAGAAAACCAAAAATGTCAAATAACAATTAACATGCGTCAAGGGACCATTTGATGATACTTATCAACAATGACCAGCATGGGCTAAATACTGTAAAAAATAAAATAATAATAATAATAATAATAATAATAATAATAATAATATTGTCACCATTTTTCTTTGTTTTTTAGACTATAACCACAAATTAATATCCTAAAGTAATGAACATTTTTTGGATGTATCACTAATTTTCTAACTTTGGTCCTTTGAGAGAAAATCTTACTCAAGAAAATCATTTTCATTAAATACTGTTATTTTTAAAATTAGTGTACAATATGGATTGTAATGATAATCATGTTAGTGAATCTACAAGTCAATGAATATTAATTAAGTTTAAAGTGGTCACAATGGCAGAGCTAGGGGACCAATCCAGACCCCATTTAAAATATATATATATATATATATATATATGTAAAATTTTGAAGATATTTATATAGTTTTTTCTTTTTAGTTTTTATTTGGTCCACCTCACTTTCATGTATCGGCCAAGCCAGATTATTCCTCGATCACCGCATTGTAGGGGTACCATGGTTCCGAACCAAAAAACCGTTATCTCACGATTTCGGGCTTTGGCTTGGAACACGATTCCTCCACGGCTTTGCTCCGTTAAACCGAAACCATTTGTTTATCTTTAGATAATTTTTTTATTTTTAAAAATGGTTTATCAATTTCAGCTTACAAAAAAAAGGGAAAAAAAGAAAAGACTTGGACTTAATATTCAATTAAGTTTTGTATTTAATATTATAATAATAATGAATTGTCTATATATATACTATTGAAAGATGTAATAATCAAAAGCTCATGCTTTCGCTTACAACATTTGGCTTAAAAAGTGTTCTGCCTGTAGTTACGAATATAAAATATTATAATAAATATTTAACATTTCTTCTAAAGATATTTTAACCAAAAAAACATAAAAATCATTGGTTTTAACCTTCAAACCTATAGCTTTAATCGCTGACTCCACCACTGCCCACATACCGCTTACTCCGCTTGCCCACCATTTTTAGATTAACGAACTGGGACCTAACCTGGCCTACATATTCCTGGCTTGCTGCCGGCTTTCGGACCGGTTGACGGCCCGCCCGACTGAACCCTTATTGTTCTATCGACACCCCTATCGCATTGGTCATTCACTTTCACAGGCCAAGTCAGACCTAGAAGCGTATGTGGTCATTCTCCCATTGGTTATCCCTTTCAAGTTTCAACACTTTTTGGTACAAACATCTTTACTTTCATCTGAAAATGAATATTGTAAATGTGGACAGCGATAGAGAATAATAGCATGCAAAAATGAGGTGTACATCATCCTCCCAACTCCCTATTGCCATTATTTTTCACAATCTCACAAAAAGATAACAAAGAGCGACATGAATTCTGGGTTTTCATTTTTTTTTCCTATTTAATAAATACATCAGCCCTAAGCTCATACGACCATTTAATTTGAGGTGGCAATTTGAAGACCCAGGCCCTCCCCTGTCCACTGGATGGGACGGGCCGACTCGACACGGGTCGCCTGACGGGTTGGTGTAGAGTAAAATATTTTTATTAATATTATAAAATCTATAATAATTAATAAGTAATAATACAATATGACAGTATATAAATCTAATAAAATTCAAATAAGAAGAAACTAGACACTAGAAAAATGAAATTACTATAAACTTGTAATATATTAATAAGCCTATTTATAAGAGTTTCATTTATCTTAGTACGTATTATATGTTAGATATAATGTTAATTACATATATTTTGTTTTATTATACGTATTTTTTTAAAATATCAATATATATATATATTAGATATAATGTTAATTACATAAGAATTACATTCCGATAAATACATATGTTAAATATATTACAAAAGGCAAAAACTCATACAGACGGTCTCACTGGATTTAGATCCGGTGAGAGCCTTTTACACAAAGCTTTTGGTTTTTTTCCAGATTTTATTTTTCTTAGGTTTATATTTTTTTTTTAGGTTTATTTTATTTTTGGGTTTTATTTTTAATTGATTTTGGGTTTTTTTAGGATTTTTAGTTTTTTTTAGGTTTATTTTATTTTTTGGTTTATTTTGTTTTTCGGGTTTATTCTTCATGGTTCATGTTTTTAGGTTTATTTTGTTTCTTCATGGTTCATTATTATTTTTAAATTTATTTTCATGGTTCATGTTTCAAGACGGAGTTCCTTAGAGGTCCGCCTCACGGATTTAGATCCGTGAGACCGCCTCACAAGAGACTTGCTCATTACAAAATTATAAATGCTAGGTGGGGCGGGGCAGATCACGCGCGGATCGAGTGATACACATAACCGCCGATCTCCATGGTCACAAGACGGGGCAACCCAAGTCGATGCGCCTGTGGTCAGCCGTCAGGTCGATGTTGGTCGTACTCAAAATTGTCGAGCATTTTCGTCTTTTTATTGTCATTAAAGTAGTTAAGACTCAAGCCTGGACTATAAGTTAGGAGTTCGATTCCGTCACCCCTCTCCTTACAAGATTTGTACTAAAAACCAAAAAAAAAAAACTAAACAATTTGGTCTAAAAGATAAATTATTAACTTACTCAATATCAAGACGTAAACCATAATTCTTTACGCCGATTAGAGGACACAATCTACAATCGTAGCCCCCTGCTTTCCTCGACCAATAATAAAACTAACTAATTCTCATGCCAGGATTTCAATCACACGCAAAACCTCACCGGCCGATCGCTGTTACCTTCGCTCAACAACGACACAACATCGGTGATGATCCCGTAAGATACCGTCGTTGGAACGTTTTCGCCACCGCGCATGAGAAGTAATTTCGCCCTTGAGATCAAGAACCGATGACCCTTCATGCATGGTCATTTTCGCGCATCCTAGACCACCAGGTCCCATTTTTCATGAAATTACTATTGGCCCTCTTATCGGGAGCGGATAAGATAGAGGAGCTTGCGAACAGAATGCAGCGAGCCCCGTTGAGTTCGATGTAAGTCTGTTGAGGGAGTTGGCTATCTTGGTTCTTGCAGTAGTAGGTGCTGGTCCAGCAGGAAGTTCTGGTTCGAAAAAGGTGTAGATGTCTTCGCCCTACAACGTTTTCTCCACTTGTGAGATGTTCGATACTCGGTTGTTCACAAGAATCGGGAAAATAATTAAAAGTAAATGATTAAAATTGCATATGATGTGCGATCGAGAGTTGATTTAGGAGTGCTTGCAAAAACGTGCTTTTAAAAGAAGTGATTATTGTTGTAGAAGTGAAAACATTTGAGAATTAGAAGTGGTTAGTTTTTGCAAATAGAAACTGAAAGTTGATTAAGTAGAGAGTGATTGGTGAATAAGTTGCAAAAAGTGTTTTACATATTTCACGCTTCGTGGCTAAGTTAATCGTAAATGTAACGCACCAATCTCTTTACTCTACTTTTAGATCCTGATTAAATTATATAAAATCATAAGCAGATTTGACATTTGAAAAGAGTGTATTCAAAAACTTTTGAAAGGAGCGTATTCAAAAACTTTGCGTTTAGAAGAAGTGATTCATCTATCAGAAGCAGGTAAGTAAAAGTAGTCAACAATCAAGTTGATAGTGTTTGCAAATAGAATCAAAAAGTTGAGTGTTAGGTGAAAAGTGGTAAAATATTTTATTTATTTGTAAAAATCAAACCAAAAGCGAATAAAAATCTAAAACACACATCGATTATGATTAAATGAAACAAAAGTTGAAATTTGCAAACACTAAAAAGTGATTTTTTTTTTCTCAAAAAGCAGAAAATCACTTTTTTTAAGTGATTACAAACACTCCCGAAAAGCCACTAAAAACTACTTTTTCCGTGAAAACTAAATCATTTTTTAGGTGTTTGCAAACTCTACCTTAATATGAATCCAAGTTAATCACTTCATATCACTTTATTGTTCTTGTGAAGAGAAGCAACAAATCATGACATATACTAATACTAACCACCAATGGAAACAATATTCTGTCGATTTTAACTTAAATCTTTGGAAGAGACATAAATGGCGCACCTTTGGTAGAGAAAATGTCCGACACACAAAACATAATCAATTGGAGCTTTCACTTCACAGTGGTGAACTATTTCCCCAAGATTCTGTCGATTGCAGCACCCTGCAGAGGAATTCGGCTCCAAATTTGCAAGTGTGTTTTGAGTAAACAAAAAACTCTGAACATTATCAACATAAGACTCACTTTGGTTACTCCAACTGCTCGACCTCAACGGATCGTGCTCCTTGAACGACATCGACAGAAGCATTTGAAATCGGGCCTGTCCACAGGTGCTGCAGCAGATCCTTCGATTGAAGCTTCCCAAATTCAACATCTGAGCTTACAATCACTAAACATCAGTAAAATCTAAAGGATACAAATGAAAACTGAATATAATACTTTCTAAGGATAATTAAAAAAAAACCTGACGTTCGGTCTAATTACAAAAATTCCAGAGATTTTTGAAAATTATAGAAAACCCCTAAAGGTTTGATTCCTTTCTTACATTTCACCTCTTCATAAGCAAAAAAGAAACATTTCAAAAAAACCTTGATATTTATAGTTACCCCCTTTTAAAATTTAAGACATAAGCAAAATCATCTCTAGATTTTTTTGTAATTAGCCAAAACCTCAGGGGTCTTTTGTAATTATCCTACTTTCTATGATGGAATGCGAAGAGGGACTTGAGAAAAAACATAAATCACCTGCATACTTATAGTTCCACAAAAGTGACGTCTCACGAAGTTCAAAATGAGAACGAGGGGTCCTCTCCGTAAAATATTCGAATACATGCTGAAACAATTGGAAGTTGGGATGAAGATTTCTAATTTTTATAAAACGAAGTAATGCATAGTAGAGGTTAAGTTTCCAATATGTAGGTACCTTAACACTGTCAACCCAATCCATATTTAGATTTTCCGGCATTGTTGTCATCCAATCCCCGTGGTAAGACGCAAAAACATCCCATGTTCCGCTGCCAACCACAAATTATACTCTCCAAAATTCTGCAGAATATGTCAGTCAACAAGTAGAATGTGCTGATGGAAAAAGTGGATCTTTATGTGAAAGCTGCAGAAAACCTGGTCGAGAACATTTCTATCGCTTCCACTAAGGATAATTATTGTTGTCTTTGGGTCATCACATAGTCTTTTCAAGGGTTCTTTCAAATCGGGATGTAATTTTAGCTCCATTTCTTTGAACTGATCAATCCTTCTTCCTTGGGTGTTGTCCACAGGTCCAGTTAGTGTTGCATTAAATCCCTGAGACAGAGATGTAGGAGTCTCAACATAAGGTACGTTCGACAATACGCATAGAGATACACAATAATAGTATGCCGTAGCTTATCTATGTGGACATAAAATCACAGTTACAATGAGATAAAGAAAGGACAATTAAAAACAACAACAACAAAAACTAAGTTTTAATCCACTACGTGGGTCGGCTATACGGATCATATCACGCCATCGTTTACGGTCATAAGCCATATTTTCATTAATTTCTAGGTATAACATGTCTTGTTTAATAGCTTCTTTCCAAGTCTTTTTAGGCCTACCTCTGCTGTTTTTAATTTGTGTGAGTGATTCTCTACCTTCTAAAGGTCGCACAGGTGCATCTAAACTCTAAAGGTCTCCAATGAACATGTCCAAACCATCTTAGTCGTGTTTCTCTAATTTTCTCATCTATGGTGTTACTCCCACTTTGTTTCTAATGTGTTCATTTCTTATTCTATCTAATCTAGTGTGTCCGCACATCAATCTTAACATTCTCATCGTGCTACCCTTATTTTTGTTCGTGTTCATATTTAGTCGCCCAACATTCTGCTCCATAAAGCATTGCGGGCCTTATGGCCGTTTTATAAAATTTTCCTTTCAATTTTAATGGTATTTTACGGTCACAAAGGATAGAAGATGCACTCCTCCATTTATTCCAACCCGCCGGATCCTATGTGTGACATCTTTATTGATTTTATCCGTTCTCTTCAATTATAGATCCTAAGTATTTAAAACTCTTTGTTACACTCACTTCATGTCCATCAATTTTAACCTTCGTCTCATTGATCCTCGTTGTTTTTACTAAAGTGGCATTCCATGTATTCTGTTTTAGCCCTACTTATAGTAAAACCTTTTGATTCGAGTGCTTCTCTCCAAACTTCCAATTTTGACTTACTCCTTCTCTTGTTTCATCAATTAACACTATATCGTCTGCAAAAAGATACATTGGGGGACGGATTTTTGTAAGTTGTTTAGTGATTTCATCAATTATTAGGATAAAAAGGTAAGTGGCTTAGAGCGGATCCTTGATGCAAACCTATAGTGTTTGGGAATTCACTAGATATTCCCTGGTGTGTTCGATACAAGTTGTTATATCATCATACATATCTTTTATGGCATCTATATAAGCTATTTTTACTCCTCTTTTTCCAATACGCGCCACATTACATCCTTGGGCTGACTTATCGTATGCCTTTTCAAGCGTCAATAAAACCATATGTAAATCTTGTTTTCTCTCGTTATAATGCTCACATAATCGTCTAATTAAATTGTATAGCTTCAATTGTGGACCTTCCCGACATGAAGCCAAATTGATTATCTAATATACTAGTTTCACTTCTTATTCTTGCTTCTATAACTCTTTCCCATAATTAAGAAAGGGACAATTACCAAAAAAAAAAAAAAAAAAGAGGATTAATTACAAAAACCCGCAGAGATGTTTCAAAATTACGAAAGGAAAAAAACCTCGGATTTGATTATGTCTTAAATCGAAAAGGGTAGTTGTAATATTTCGATAAATATCAGGGGGATATTGGAAATGTTTTTTTTTGCTTATGAAGAGGGAAAATGTAAGACGGAATTAAAGGTTTCTTGCAATATTCAAAAGCCTATAGGTTTTTTTGTAATTAGCCTGAACCTCAGGGCTTTTTTTGTAATTACCCCTAAAAGAAATAGTTAACACTTAACCAAACGAGCACAATAAAATTCCCGTAATAACGGCTGTCAGATAAGCCAAGCTTCACCAACATCAAATGAGGAGTCAGACTAATATCAGACATTTATGAGCATGACTTTCAGAATCCTCTTGGCCATTCTGAACTTGGGGTGCTATAAATATTACAAAAAAATACATTCACGGTGTCCCAATTAAGCTTCAGACTGATAAAACTATAATTATCGGTGTATAACTGTATCTGGGGTTCAATTTTTTGTGGTTAAGACTTAAGGGTGCTAAATAAATAAGTAAATTCGGAAAAGGAAGAAAAATCTTAGTCTCAAGAGATGAGGAACATGTACCAGAATAAGTAAGCGATTATTTGAATGCAAATAGCGTTCAACAGCCTTTTGTTTAGGAAGTAAAGGTGGAATTTGTCGAGTCCTCAGCTGTGCTTCAACAACAGTATCATTGAGTTCACTATATACAGGAAAAAAAAAAAACAAGGTTCAGAAAAACATACTTTACCTCTGTGAATACTATTATAGATAACTTCAGCATGGTAAACATGAAAAACATTTTAAATGTCAAAAGGAAGTATAAAACGTGCTTTAAAAGTTGATTAAGAAATAATGAGAATCTATGGTTTAAACATGCTAAGGCCTAAAATCCTTTTCAGAACAGGATATTGCAATAACACCACAAATGTACCTTACAAAAGTCTCAGCCCACTCTTGGGATGTGTGAGTAGTAACATGGGTGAAATTATGCCGATGTCGTTTTTCTCTTTCATCAGCTGGCATAGTCAAAGCATAACCAATTGATGCAGCAACTTCTGTGACATTCCAAGGATTCACTAGAATTGCTCCAGCACCAAGAGACTGTGCGGCACCCGCAAACTGAAAAACGAACAACACAAAATATCAACGACAAATCACACTTCTTGTTAGGAGTAATGTGTGACGTTTTGGTCCATTCATCTTGAATATAGATCACACCTTTTAGGATATAATACTATAAAAAATAATTGGTCTGTGAAAGAATTAAGTCAAACTACTTGTCTGAGCAGATTAAAAATAGCCACCTCACTTAGAATGAGAACTCCTTTCTTTGAAGCTTGGCAGGCCACAAATTCATAGCTCACAAGATTCATTCCATCCCTTAAAGATGTAACCAGAGCAACATCTAAAAAAAAGTTCAACAAAAAGAGGGGAAAACAGTGCAATGTAATTAATACGTATAATGATGAAAACAAGTAACAAAAATAATATGCAAATAGTCTGGTAGCTTATCACATACACGATGACTCAATAAATGTAATATCTTCAATATCTCATTCATTCAAGGCTTTATGTTTTGACGCTAATTATTAGCAATGATGCAAATGAGGATCATGTGATGATTCTTTTCATTCCAGTCAAACCACAGCAAGAACGGAAAAACAAGAAAATACAAAAAGCAGAACATTTCCATCGTGTGACCAGATACCAGACAACTACTGCTATTGGTTGTAATGCTTCACACTCCGAAGCCCGAATAGCTTGTAAGTGTGCTCAGTTGATTAACATATCTGAAACTCTATAACTTGTCATTGAAGACATCTATGAATGATATTCGTGCTTCCAGCAACAAATTCTAACTTAATGTAAGCTGGTGGTAAACATGAGTTTCTCAAGATCTGTCTTTTTTCTTGACATGTTGAAATCAATAAAAACTTCAGTACATCCTAAATTCAGCCATGGGAGTTACTTGTTCCATTCAAATTACTTTCTCTGGATGCTTTCTGGACCAAACAATGAAAGAGATAAATCAGGGACGAATGGTTCGAAAATATGTACCGGTGACAGCATATAGCGCACATAATGCATGGAAATCAAGAGATCTGTCCTGTAAACAGAATAAATCGCATTAGATTCAGTATGTTTAAAAAATTTGTACAAGAAAATCAGCAAAACGTTCTCATGTAGTTTTGAAAGGCAAAAACTCTCTGTTCGTTTGTTTAGGAAATACGATTTTGCTCAAGTAACGTCTTTGAACAAAGGTGTAGGCATAACTTATTTTGTCAATATAAAATTCAACTCTATACTCAGTCCAACATCAATCAGCTTAAGGCACACAATCTCACTAAATGATGTATCGGAACAGCTGTAAGGCTTCCAAATCTTCCATTTATCCTTCCAACAATTTCATGAACTTGGGATGACAGCTTTTGATCTGCCAAAGATAATAAATAAATTGTAAGCTCAGATGATCTACACATAATATTTTTTGCGAAGAGAAGGGAGAATAGAAAAGAAAACTGTCAGCCAAGAGTGAAACCATATGCAACATCATTGGAATTGAAGGTTTTTAACTGAGCCACCAAGAAATTACAAACTTCGGCACTAAATTCAGAGAATAAGAGCAAAAGTTTATACTACACGAGAATGGATTCTTCAAATATCATATAAAACTATTTGCTCTGCTCCACTTGTGTACTGAGGCCATAATACATGCTTATACGATAGAGACTAATAATTTTGAAGAATTTAAAAGAGAAAAGGAAGAAAAATATCCTTCTTTGGTATAAGACTTGTTATTCTGAAGAAGTCTTCCACTATCACTGGAAAATGTGCCGAATTTGCTGAATTCTTTTTCTTTTTTCTTATGTATACAACTTAGAAATAATAGAAATACTAGAAATGATTGTGAAGATAATAGTGATAATAATAAATTCAGTTAAGCATGAGGATGAGAATCCATACACTCAGGAACATCCGTCCTTGTTGGTACAGCAATTTGAACCAAAACTACTTTGTCACGCCAAATAGGATTTTCTTCAAGGAACTTTTCAAATGCCAAAATCTTTTGGGGTATTCCCTTGATCATATCCAGACGGTCAACCCCTAGCATTACCTGTTCATATGCATACCCCAAAAGTCCAAGGCACGTTAATTCCAAGATCCAACTTTTATAACTAGATACCAATGGCATAAATGAAAGACATGCATGTGGTTCCTTATATACAATATTTACCTTTCTACCAGCAAATCTCTCTTTCAATTCTTTGATGTGATCTTTCACTTGTGGAAGCTCAAGAGCTCGAACGAACCGCTCAGAATCTATACCAATGGGAAACTGTAGATCAAAAATCCTATTGATATCAGTCTCGATAATAACATGATATGATGAAAGCAAATTCTGTTGCAAGTGTGAGGTATAACAAGGAACATTCTGTATGGTATTCTAATATGCCTATACCGCAGCAGCGACACGAGTCAGCTTTCCTTGATCTTCCACACCATCAGGTGTGCCTTGAGCCCCAGAATACGAGTGCACGCGCTACGAAATGTCTTGCATAATCATATGTGTGGAATCTGGGAGAAAATATCAGAATTATATGTGTAAGATCTTAATAAAGAAGAATATGACATATTATGTGCATCTTGTATAAGTTAAAAAAGGAAAGATGCATGATACACTTATAAGTTCATACTTGACATTCCAGCTCGTAGTATTGAAGGTCTTTCAATGTCCTAAACAAAAGAAACAAGTTTGCACGAAAATTGTACATTGAATCATCTAACAATATATGTGAACAATTAATGCTTTTTTCTTCTATTCAACGGAAAACTTGGGATCCGTTTATTCCCCTATCTATTATGTATCAAGAATAAAAGGACTCACCCAACCAAATCAGCAGCAAGAACAGATCTCAGCAGCTCTGATCTTGAAGGCAAAGTCCGATGAATTTCCGAGGAAGGGAAAGGTGTGTGGAGAAACCAACCGACTTTCATTTTGTTGTTATGCTCTTTAAGGCATTTAGGAAGAAACATCAGATGATAATCATGGCACCAGACAACATCACCATCCCTGTAATGCTCATTTACAACATCAGCAAACATCTGATTTGCTTCCTTGTAGGCAGCAAATTGAGACTGGAAGCTACGCGTGGTTGCAAGGCGGTCTTCCTGTGGAAGCCCGAGATAGTGGAAAAGAGGCCATAATATGTTGTTACAATAGCCATTGTAATATTGGTGGACAATTTCTTCATCGAGGAACACAGGGATGCACCTCTGCAATTGGTATAAAAAAGAGATTAAGACATTAATTATCCTTTAAGATAAGCCGGTAAACACAATTGAGAGCATTACATGTTATCGATAATGTACAGTAATGTTCGGCTGAGAATTATCTTGAAATGTGAGAAATCAATTAGCTTACATACCTTTTCAGCTAGCGCTTCAGTTAGTGACCTCTGTCCGATTTCATCGGGAACATTTACACCAGCCCACCCAATCCATCTAGCTTCAAACTCATTGATACCTTTAAGAGGATATAATTGGAAAAATTCTAAGACTCATTGGAAATGCAAATCATGAAAACAACAGAAGTAGTAAAGCATGAGCAACAAAATTGGCCAACTGTTTTTGAATCAACGCTCGATATAGACATAAGATATTGATTCTTACCCAAAAGAGCACTAACAAGCCCTCCAACACTTATTTCAAGCGCCCACGAGTCTTCGCTCTTCCTAATTGCAGACACAGGGAGACGGTTAGCCACCACCAGTAACCTTTGTTTAGGGACTCGAGAGTCCTGTTTTCCCCAGCAGCCGTCAATCAGATGATTTGCTGAAGAATTCCCTTCAATTACATCTTCGTCTCGGGGTACCCTCTCACCGTCAGATAGGCATAGGTCATTTATGTTTCCGAAAACGTCCACGTCCCCATTGCTGTCTTTCGATTCCTCGTTAGAGTAGAAGGACTTGCTGGATTTTCTTAACTCTCTTTCTCTTAAAAGTCTTTCTAATCTAGTTGTGGGTATGGAGGAAGTAGAGTTACATTGGTTGTCAAGCCTATGGGGGCTTTGTAATTCATCCTGCAGCAGGGAGAAATAAGCAATAATCCAAATACTGAATAGAATTATATCAAACTAAATGAATCAAATCAATCCAAACAATTACTCAAACACCAGATACTCCCTACATATTTTCTACCTACTAGACATTTTTCCTTTCCAATTGACAAAAAAATTTATATATATGGGGTTTCATATAAGAATACATAGCTTTTATAAAGAAAAAAAATCAAGAATTTGTTCATGCAAATTGAATGGTCTATGGACATTATCATAATCAATCTAGCACATGATACAATGAGAATGAATTTTACAAAATGATAGATGGCCTATTTTTTTTTTATCAACTAATAAAACAAAGTGAAACTGAAATACTGCACAAGTTGAGATCAAAGCCAAAACGAATACTCCTATTACAACCCAAACTATCGTTGTATGAAAAGGGCAATGAAATCACCTTAAACCCAGAGGAACAAAATTTAGCAGACAGAAAATAATCATAAAACACGAGAATGTCTTAAATTGGTAAAAATCAGGAATTACTCAAGCAGTTCAAGAAACTAAAGAAAAAAATAAAATAAAAAACAAAAAATACAATAAATCAAGGGAAATGAGGGGTTTTCAGTTTTCACCAAACTATTGGTGGGCGAAATGCTGTTTCCTTCAGGTGACGTCATCTTCTCTCAGAGGCCCGAAAAGCACCGATTTCGTCATTGAAACATGGCTCTCGTACTGGGATTGACAGTCCACAAAGAGACGAGAGATTGCAAGTTGGCGAAATACACGAGGATATTTTTCGGAGGCTGTGGCCAAGAAATACGAGAGTGCGCCAAAAAAATAAAAAAAAAAATCTTTGATTATCTGTGAGATTTATGTAAGTGTAACCATATATAGGCAATGTAGAGAGAGAAATAAAGAGAAGGGTTTACAACTCAGTATTTCTGATTACTGAGAATCTTTGGGATTGTGATCGCACACAGCTTTTCTCTTCACTATTCCGCCATGCAGATTTCTGCCACAGGTGAGACCCTTTTGAATTCAAATAAAATAAAATAAAATAAGCTCATAATGGGAAAATTTTGAACGAGACGGTCTCTGGGCCTTGTCCATGATGAACATGGACGGACACAAGGGACAAATGGGGGCTGCCGCCCCCAAAATTTTCAATTTTTTTTACTATGTATAATTTTAAATATTAAATTTATTTATAAGAAAAATTTAGTATTCGGTCCCCCAAAATTATTCTTTAATGTATTGTATTCTCCCCAACTATAATTTCGCCCCTAATTGTAAATTTCTGGGTCCGCCACTGTCCATGAGACGGATCTATAAGTAAATAGATTTTATTTCAGCTCTAACTCAAACCCATAAAAAAAACTCATATTTTTTGTGTTTTGTAGGATTCGTCTCATAAACTTAGATACGTGAACTTAAATACTTGAAATAGTCTCATATAGAAGAGTTTCTTTAATAGGTCGGTTTCCCAAACTAAGGCCACGCCAAAAAGACGCCTTTGTAACATCATATGTGTGAGTATTATAAGATTTGGAAATTTTACATAATGTATCTCCAAAATTTTGTGGATTTGAGTGTAATGGGCCATAATTTGTGATTCTTGATTTTTTTTGAGGAAATGTGACTTGATTTTTGAAGGCCCAAAAAAGTTAAAAGTTATAATAGGGAGTTTTCGTACTTTTGTGACCTTGACATATGAGAGATATTGGATAAATGGATATGCAAATATGTATATATATATATATATAGAATATTGGGTGATCTTTTGATTTTTGGGATTCAATTATCTTTAAGAATTTGCAAGATTGATCATAGACCACACAAATAGGACTTATATATGTTGTGTTGTGATTAATGATCGGGAATAATGGTGTAAAAGAAGCGAATCTTTTTTATTCGATCTGGTATTTAAATTCGTATTTTAAACTATAAAATATACGCAAGCATTCATTTTATCAAATGTTTTTTTTCATAAGAAAGACATCTCGTTATATTGAGCCATTTAATTTTTCAAAAGAATAATAATTACAACGGAATTAATCGTATCGCATAAGATAATTTGAATAAAATTTAATTTCAACATATAATTCCAACATGCTATTTGAAAGTGAAAGATGTTGAAAAATCACGTACATGCATTTGTTCCTTAAGAGGAAATCGGTCTATAAATTCCCATATTTACTAATTTATAAAAAAAAATATACATTTAAATCTATCTACATAAATAAAACTTAGAAGATCATAGAAATTCAACATTCATCATCC
This sequence comes from Rehmannia glutinosa, assembly GCA_016081115.2. NCBI lineage: Eukaryota > Viridiplantae > Streptophyta > Magnoliopsida > Lamiales > Orobanchaceae > Rehmannia > Rehmannia glutinosa. Next base: position 19,499 of record JABTTQ020002414.1, read on the forward strand.
CAAATCGAAAATTCCTGGAAGTTGAATATTTATTCTCAATACCAATAAATTATCACCCTAATTCTATCATCATTAATAAATGCTTGGAAAAACATAATTTGTTTAGCAATTTAAGTATTCAATTGAAAAACATTAGACACTACTCGTACTTTCATAGATCATTAATAATCCACTCTAAGTCTAACATCGTAAATAAATACTTAGACAAATAATTTCTTATTAAATTGAAACATGCATTTAAAAGTATAGACATTACTTCACTAGTTTCATTGATCATCAAATAGAATATGAATCCAAATAAGAATATTTATTCCTATTTGTATATTATGCAAAAATGAATATTATTATATTCCATAACGAGTATTAGATAATATTCGGATAATATTATGTATATATTTATATTTATATTTATATTTATATTTACAAATCACTTATATGTAATTTTTATACATATAAATATGTAATTATTTATGTAGATTATTAATATACAATAAACCATGTATTCACTTATAAAAGTCCAAACTAATAAGCCCATATATAACTATATTGGTGTATCATATTATTAATGGACTTAACATATGACAATAGTGTTTTTCTGTGTTCATGTATTTGGTGATTCATGTGTTATTGATGTATTTAATAATTTAATGACCCATAATTATTATTTAGATTCTAATTATTATTGTAATCTAATAAGAGATTGTAGTTATAAAAAAATATAAAGATTGGTTAAGGATTTCGAATACGAATATTCGAATTGATTCGTATGTATTCGAATATATTTTCAAATAAGAATTAGAATCAGCTTTTATATTCGAACATTAAAAGAATATGAATAAGAATATTCTCCAAATAAGCCGAATACGAATAGAATATATTGATATTTGACTCAATTCGATTCGTTATGGCACTTTTTTTCCCCCCTGTGACCCCCCCTAATTGGAAATAACACGTTATAAGCGGGTTGAGTTTATGATTGGCTAGTTAGGGTCATAATCAGATCCGACACATATAGTTGGGGCCTGGGTCAATATTAAATGACCCGATTGATCCGTTTTGGTGTTTTGTGTCGTTTTTGTGAATTTTTTTATTGAATTAATTAATTAGTATGATTATTAAAATTTTAAAAACTGTATAGTATATGTGAATTTAATTTTCAGCTTAAAAATGTCATACAACACATATAACTCATATAATTTTTGTTGACATGTTTGTTCTCGGATTCGTAACCAACCAACCTGCAAATTTGAGCAGAATTACCATCCCTATTCTGGTGCTAGAGGCGGACCCACATATGCTGGGGAGCTCGCCCTCCATTTTATTTTTCGAATTTTATTTCTATTTAATAGATTATTTATTAGATAAAAGGATCTATCTTAAATTAAATTAAAGATAGTGCATTTTTCGTAATTATATGTTGGATTATCAATTTCTAATTGACTAGTTAGTACATTTATAAAACAAAATGCTAAAAAGTTTTGAACCCTCACTTGTTAATTGATTTTTCAACAAGAGAGAGATGTTCCAAATTTTAGTAACTTAAGAATACTTTTCGACGCAAGTTTAATAAATTTGAATCTTGTCATTATATATAATAAGTATTTGTACGACTTTGACTATTGGCCCCCCTCTACAATGAATTTTAGCTCTGTTTCCAGTGATGCCCCGAATAAGTTATGCTTGGTTTAATAGTGTATAAGTAATTTAGTATCCCTGGTAAATAGAATTAGACTCCTATTATATGAAGGGTTGTCTGTTGTGAGATCGTCTAACGGATTTAAATCCTTAGGATGGAGCCTCACGTGGTTCCCATCATCTCTATCTCCTAGTCCTCCATCCTCTCACTGGTCCCATCGTCTCTCTATTTTCACGTCCACTTCTCTAATGGTCCATTGGTCCTCATCTTTCTCCTCATGCCCCATCTCCCTCTCTCTGCACACAGGATTTTACATACAAAAATTAAATACTTTTCGCTTATAATTGTAATACTTTTCAAGTAAATAATATAAATTTTGTTACTTAAAAAATGTATACTTTTCAATAGAGCTGACAATAGGTCTGGCCGGGATGGCCCAACCTAAGTCCATCGGACCTTTGGAAATTTTCGAATCGGTTTGGGCTGACCCAAATTTGGCAGGGCCACGAAAATGCATGGTCCAATCCAGCCACATGCGTGTATTTTGTACATAAAAATGATTGGGTCGGGCTAATCTCGGCAACGGCTCAATCAGGACAGACTTCGTTAAGATAATGTATTGTTTAATGGAAAACTAGTGAGAATAGCTGAATAGGTAACACAAAAATAGAAAGGAGGTTCAGACTAATTACAAAAATAACCCAAAGATTTTTGAAAATTACAATTATATTTTGAGTTTTGATTTTGTGTTACATTTCTCCAATTTATAAGTAAAAAATGTTTCAAAACTCCTCTTGGCTTACCCATTTAAATTTAAGACTCAAATCAAATTTGAGGGAATTTTTTGTAATTTTAAAACATCTCTGAATGTTTTTCCAAATCTTGGGGTCTTTTTATAATTATCCCAAATAGAAAAGGAAAGCTGATACGAAGACGATATGCTTCTGGGCTTTGGCAAAACCCTTTCAAATTTGCACCGACATTAGCGACTCTAATGTTGAATATATTTTTAAAAGTACTCCGTCCGTACAATTTGCAATTGTTTCCGAAAGCCAGACGAAACAATTCTCCGTCGCCGCGCCACCGCTAAACCCTAATGCCGGCCACACCGCAGTCCCTTCTTTTGCTCTCTCTCCTCTTATTATCTTCTTCGCTGTCTCATTCCTTCTTCTTCTCCAACTATCAAAACCTATTTTCCCTCTCCCACTCCCTCCTTTCCCGCGCCGCCACCCTCCGAGCCGCCCGCGGTGATCTCGAGGGCGCGGCGCGGGCCTGGACGTTGGCCCGTAATCTCGAGCATGGGCTGGGCCTGGGATTCTACAAGTTCGCTTGGAATGTGGGATGGGATTATATGAAGAATTACGCGTGGAGAGACACGCCGTCGTTTGATACCCAAGGCGGCGTACTGTCGGACCTGAATGAGTTGTTAGCGGCTGTATGCGAGTTGAATCGGATCCGATCGGACGCCGAGAGGTTGGCTTGGATCGGTCGAAATTACAAGAATGCCCTTAGGGTTTCGAAGTCGCTCTTCGCTCGAATGCTCAATATTTTCCGTCAATCCGTAAGTATGATTAATTTTTGTTAGTTGTCCTTTTAACCTAATGCGTCGGATTAAAAAGAAACTATGTAGAGCCATGTCCGCATTATTTGACGAATAAAATTACAGTGTACACAGGGCAGATTGTTAATGCTCAACGCAGAAAACAGATTCTTTTGGTAGCTTAAGTGGTTTTGAGGATTTATAATCAACATGGGCAAAACTTGGCAGTAAAAACGAACTTGTTTATTCAAACGTTTGGGCTAACATGTTGGGAAAAAAGAAGAAAAATCCCGAATATTAGTTCAGTTGATTTTTCCTGTATATTAAGTTTTTCCCACTCCCTTCTATCGGTGAAATTTCAACTTTCATCGTTTTTGCTCATCGTTTTTGCTTAAGCTTTTAAAAATGGATCCTGTTATTTTAAACTAATTGTCTTATGGGATGGCAATTGCAGGGACCATTGCGGGAAGCGGTTGAGACCTTGCAGAAAGAAGTTGTGGAAGGTGAGTTACTGAGGGACTGCCTTGAGTTGGGTGCTGATGACCTCAAGGGCTTGATACAAGTTCTCAAGTACATTGCTCTCCAATATTCCTCTGGTTCTCCCAAGACTGACCTGTAAATGAAAATTTGCTGGAGGGTGACCACTTTTAGAATGGAGAAGCAGACATGCCCGATCAAGAAAAAAAAACGTTTTAGTTGGAGGCAGTTTTTTTACTGCAGGTGAAAAGTTTAAGTTTGATGACAATGAATTTTACAGTCTGGTGGATTCTGTGGGTGGAGAAGGCAGTTGAGATACAGTTTGATGGTTGATTATGTTGTTTCCTTTGAAGAATAGTTGCTCTTTGAGTAAATGAAGGATGTAACAAGAATGCAAGGTTTTCCTTGACATATCAATATAACACAAGATACTTCATGGGGTATAACATTATCATATATGAGTTTATGGTTCTGCTTCTATTTGCAGTATTTGGTATGGTTTAGTTGATGAAATATTAGATATCCGAGCATCTGTAAGAACAGGCACATTTGTTCTCTTTTACCTCATTGTCTGAATTATGCATGCTCTGCAAGAGAAGCCGCTGTTCGCACCTTACAGTTTTGTTTAGAACAACTTTTCTAAATAGCAGATTTTATGTGTTCTAAGATTGATATCTTGAAAAGCAATCTTCAAAACCTTGTCTATCTTTAAGTGCTCGTGCAGCTCAGTAGCTCATATGAAATTTATTGGTGGTATTTAAGTTTTATTGTAGCTTAATCAACATTAGAAGTTGTAGCTATCCGAAGAAAGAGTTGGATCCCCTCGGGAGGTAGATGTGGGCAATTTCCCATGCTGCAAGTGTGACTTATTAGTCCATAGGCTTGTAATATGGACTTTTATGTTCTATAATGGAACTAACGAATTTTTACGTGGAAAAAGGGAAAACATGACTGAACAAGACTCAGCTCAAACGTGTTTGGAAAAGGAATGGACTGCGTGGTTATTTTCCGAGTTAAGCTACCATATGGTTCTCTCTCTGCAACTCTAGTTGTATTTTGGTCATGTCTACGATGTGGAACTGAACCTGTTTTGTGGAAGTATATGTTTGTTTTATACTTCAGGTGGCGATCAATGAATGTATTTTCATGCAACTTGTGCCCGGTGATCATCTTAGTTTCTTTCAGATATGTACTAGTACCTGTTGGGATTCGTGTTTGTAGCAGCCTGTTGGTCATGTATTTTACTGGTAAATCACTCAGTAACTTAAGAGACACTGATGTTTTTGATTTATATAGATATTAAACTTCTATCATTTTTCTTTACAATTACAATATAGACTTTTGCATATTAGAGAACTTGTGTGTATGATACTCGCATAAATTGGTTGTTTATATTGTCACTTTTCATATATTCACCAAATTTTGTTAGCTTGGGGTGCCTTATTCAGTATCATTTTATGACGAATTGATTTGGGATTTGAGATTTCATAATCCACTTAACTACATATGAGAAATGGGAAGGACAGGGGGAAGGAGTAAGTTGTTTGACATAATGAGGTTGGTTAAGCTTTAGTTAAGTGTTGACACTATCACAGCTAATTCGACTTAGGATTAATATAAGGACACATCTCTGTTTCTTAGCTCAATCACATGGAAAAAAGAAAACAAAGATTGGAATTTACTTTAGGGATAATTAAAAAAAGCACCCATGAGGTTTGGTCTAATTACAAAAATACCCAAAAGTTTTTGAAAATTGCAAAAAATCTTTTGAGGTTTGATTCTGCTTACATTTCTCCCTTCATAAGCAAAAAAATATTTTAAAACCCCCCCTAATACTTCTAGAAATATTACAATTACCCCTTAAATTTAAAACATGATCAAACTTGAGGGGGAATTTTGTAATTTTGAAATATCTCTAGGTGTTTTTGTAATTAGCCCAAACTTCAGGGCGTCTTTTGTAATTATCCCTTACTTTTATGTATTTTAGTCCTTTGTAGTTAAGTTCTTTTTGTATTTTTGGTTTAGTAATTTAGTTTGTATTTTAGTTAAATTTTGGTTTTGCTCTTCATGGAAACTTGAAACTGTGTCTTTGCTCTTCCTTGTAACTTGAATCTTTGTCCTTGTCCTCCATGGAACTTGAAACTTAATCAGATTCTTCTTCTGAATCATATCTCTTTCTGCAACAAGCCCTCGTTGCACTTGATTTCTACCCTTGAAACTCTTTTGTCATGTTGAGTTATTCTAATTGTGTCTTTTGTATCTCAGCATAACTTCTCCCTGGATGCTGGAAGTAAATGGCTTTTCAGCTAGTTGATGCAGTTCAAAGTAAACCCATACTGAGTTGATTATTGTTTATTGACCCATGGTGGCTTGGACAGACAAGACACAAGCACTGGTGGAGCCAGCACATGAAAATGGGGTGAGCCGAATGGAAAACTAAAAAAAAAATCATATAAGTTCTAACTTATTTTTTAGGGATAATAACAAAAATGCCCCTGAGGTTTGGACTAATTACAAAAAGAACCATAGAGTTTTGAAAATTACAAAAAAAAAACCCTTGAAGTTTGATTTTGTCTTAAATTTAAGGGGATAACAGTAATATCTCTATAAAAGAGGGGGGGGGGGGTTGAAATGTTTTTTGTTTATGAAGGGGGAAAATGTAATACGAAATCAAATCCTAAGGGTTTTTTTGTAATTTTCAAACACTTCTGAGATTTTTTTAACTAGTCCGAACATCAGGGATGTTTTTGTAATTACCTTTTTTTTCCTCTTAAATTTCTTAATAAAAGTTGAGGTTTTTGACTTGTGTGATGTAAATGACACAGTCATGTTCTGAAGTAGACCCATGCAAGTATGTGTGCTTCTACTGTTTCTTCAACTGCCTGATTTAATTGAAACAGCAGTACCATAGCTATAATCACATGTGCATTAAATGCTATCTTAGTCAATTACATTGATTGTCTTATCTTTTTCTGATCACCATGCCTTGTATTTATTAACCTTTTTTAAGCTGGCATCATATCTTTTTAGCTTAAATGTTTCTAGTTGAATTATTATTATCTTTCTATAAGCTGTAAATTGCCTACAGATATCTCATTGTGTTTGTTCTGAACCAAAAATTAGCATAATTGATCAAGATGAAGCCTGTTAGTATTGGTTATGCATACATAGTAAAAAAAATATGATTTGTGATTTTCAGAATAGGTGATGAAATTAATATTTACAAAATCTCATATTTTTATTCCTTTTTTTAGGGGCGTCGATGCAGGCCGTGTTCTGATACGGGTATTACAGGTTTGACACGAACACGACCCGTTTAATTATTCGTGTCAAGATACACGACATGACTACAACCCGTTTATGATACGGGTAATCCGACACAACACGAAATATCTATATAATTTAAAGTTGACACGAAAAAACATAAAAAATGGAGAAAAAGCTAAACTTATAAATTAAATTATTAGAAAAGTTATTAAATAATTTGTCCATCATCATATAACCAACTAAAACATCACAAAATATTAAAATAACATGTCACTATAAAATTAAACGAGTTAAATAGGTCAATTGTGTCGACACGCGGGTGGAATTGACCTGATCTATTTATTTCCTGTGTTAGTAGTGTCTGACTCGATTTTGACTTGAACCTGCTAAGGGTGGTACCTGTACCTGCTAAATTCGTGTTAGGTTTGTGTCGGGTTATCGTGTCGTGTCACAAGTTGATGCCCCTACAATTTTTTCTGCTCTTTTCATGAATTTCATGACCCCCCTAGAAAAGAAAGTATTTCTATATCTAGAATTGTGTAAATTTATTCTTTACTAACAACTGAAACGAAAACTGATTTTTGAAATATATTTGGAACTCAAATGGAAGATTTTGAGTCGGTGTTAGCCTTTTGACCTGTGCAATATGTTGATGGCTCGTCGGCAGGAAGCCCATCGAGTTCAACACAATAATTGTAATGTGCAATGGTGATGGAAATTAAAATTGATCAAAATAGTTGACATTTTATTTCCCAGGACTTGGTCTAAACATTAAATGCTAGCTACCTCGCATTAAATATCATTCGATCATAACTTCTGGCCTGTTATTTTTGCTAAGATTATACCAATTTACATACTCAACTTTAAAGTAGTCAAGATATTACTATCCATTTTTCTATGGACCATAGTTATAGGGTAATTTTACTGCTGAAATTTTGCTAATTTTTCTAAACTGTAAGTAACATGGTAATCAGCTTTTATGCGATAATCAGTTTAGTATCCTCGAGCTGACAGAGAAAGATCATGCAATTATTTTGGTAAATCCAATGCTTGTACAGATAAAAGTATTGCTCTGAAAGAATGTCTCTTGTAAAACGGTCGCACTGTGTGATATCACCGCATAATATAATCCAGCCCATTTTTCTATTGTATTATAATACAAATTTTATCCAAGTATTATATTTTTATTATCCCTGAAGCAGTAGAGATAAAAGAACCTTATAATAAGAATAAAAAAAATCTTTTGTCTAACAAATCTATGACTCCACTAAGAGATCAAGAACTTTCAATTCTGAATTTGTTTAATTAAAACTTTGACATTGCGCCACAACCGCAAGTGCATCATAATCTGAAGGGATAATTACAAAAACACCCCCGAGGTTTGGGTTAATTATAAAAAAATTCAGACATGTTTTAAACTTAAAAAAAACCTTTAGGTTTCTTTTTGTTTTAAATTTAAGAGGGGTAACTGTAATATTTTTGCAAATGTCAGGGGTGTTTTAAAATGTTTTCGAAAACTACTGGGAAATATGTAAGACGGAATCAAACATCAAGTTATTTTTGTTAATTTTCAAAGAATTCGGGGTTTTTTGAAATTAGCCTAACCTTAGGGGTGTTTTTGTAACTATCCCTAATCTGAATGAAGTTATAGTTAGCTTAAATTTAAAGACATTTCTTTGTAGCTTTCAAACATTAATTAGCTAAATTCACTACATACTCAAATTAGTAAGAAGGGAGGTAGGACTAAGCTACAGAGGAAATAATTACAACGAATTTCCTTTGATTAATATCACTAGCTAGGACATATCATATTTTTATTGGTTTACATTTATAGTACTTTAATTTGTTCTAAAATATATCTCTTGATGATTTTTATCATTCGTGACCCTCAATTCCTATGAGACCAGATTTCATGTTCCATTTTTCATAATGAACAACACGAGTCATTCAGATAAATATGAGTTGTTTATTGTTTTAATATATCTACACATGTCATTTATCCGAATAACAGAACAATAAGTGACGCAAAAAAATGGAATAGGAAATCCGAATCTCATTCCCGTAATAAATATAGTCAACATATATCAATTGTGAAAATTTCAAAACCATTATCACAATTAAAGAAGTGCTCATATTTGTTGCACTAAAAATATAACGTGATAAACCAATAAAGTGATTTTACCACTTTATCCTTAAAAAAGCCTAAAAGTTGACTAAAAGAGCCAAGATCCGCGAACTCTTCACCTGGGTTGGGTTCACCCGACCCGACCCGACCCGTGACCCGAATATTTGGACACAATAAAGTGATTTTACCACTTTATCCTTAAAAAAGCCTAAAAGTTGACTAAAAGAGCCAAGATCCACGAACTCTTCACTCGGGTTGGGTTCACCCGACCCGACCCGTGACACGGATATTTGGACACTATTGATTCTCTAATGACAGGCCTCTACGATGATGCCACGTATAAAGTAATGCAAGTACTAATCAAGAGTATTATAAATAGTCAAACACACATTCCAAAGGGTAATTCCAGTTCACTGCTCTTGTTTTACTACCTCACGACCCGAACTGAATTAAGCATTGGAGGGTCTTAGTTGGGGGCCATCCCAGCTCAGATCACCCATCTAAAATTACCCGAAGTGACCCCAAAGATAGACCCCGAGGAGAGCCTTTAGGTATACATATTTACTTGGTTAAATCATATTGCATGGTACCAGAAATGAAGACCAGGTCACTATAGAAATCTCACGTTATAGCCGCGTGAAATCATTAATGCACCTATCTAACTCCATATCCGTATAAAGATAATCCATAAATAATTCAATTCCACTTTTACATCATTTTTGTCCTTAACTTCTAATATATATATACCCACACCTTGATGCCTTAAATTTCATCACGCACAACTCCTCTTTATTTTCTTGATCCCACGTACTTTTTACTTTTGCATTATTATTATTCCCTTTTCCATTATTTTCTTAACACTACATAATAATGGGAAGTGGGCTCAAGGGATGGACGGCGTTGTGGGTGGCCGTGGCGGCGGCGGCGGTGGTTGTGGTGGCGGAGCCACAAGTTCCATGTTACTTCATATTTGGTGATTCATTGGTGGACAATGGTAATAACAACAATATTCAGTCCTTGGCCAGGGCTAATTACTTGCCTTATGGTATTGATTTTCCTGATGGGCCCACTGGGAGGTTTTCCAATGGTAAAACTACCGTTGATGTCATTGGTAATTTCTTGTCCATTAAATTTAATTTCTTGATATAAAAAATTACCGTTCTAAAAATCGACGTCCGCCTCAGTTAGTCCCGTTAAGCGATAAGACCCCTTGTCCGCGTATGTTATTCTTTTGATTAGGCTCTGTTAACCCTACCAGGCTTCAGTCTGCAGCCCGACTAGCGCTTAGCGCTTTTTAGAATACTGTAAAAGATATGGTGAAAATAATAACATTAAATCTGAAAAATAACGAATTATATTTTTCTATTTTTGCAGCTGAGCTTTTAGGGTTTGATGATTATATTCCGCCATATGCGAGTGCCCGTGGAGAACAAGTACTTAGGGGAGTGAACTATGCTTCTGCTGCTGCTGGAATTAGACAAGAAACTGGCCAGCAATTGGTAAGGGATCTTTCATTTCATAACATTAAGGGATAATTGCAACAAAAACCTATGTAAGGCTTAGCCTAATTAATTATAAAAAACTACAGATATCTGTCAAAATTGCAAATAAGGAAAATAGAATTTTTGTTTTTATAACTTGAACTACTTCGAAATTGAGTCATCTAAGTAGACACCTTTAAGTTTTGGTCCAATATCTTTAAAAAATTTGGACATTTAGTCTGATTTTGATTGAATTTATGTAATTTTACCGTACCTGCTAACTAGGACCGATGAGAGCTTATGTGTAATAAATTAGGAAATTTTGTGAATTGACACAAAAATCGAAACATCAAATCACCAAAAATTGACACAAAATTTGGAGATTTCTATTGTTTTTGTGGTAATTTTTGTGCCAAATCACCAATTATTTGACATGTTTGCACATGTCGGTTTTTTTGATAAAATGACACTAAATTTCTAACTTTTCAGAAGATATTGGACTAAAATTTAAAGGAAACTATTTAGAGGGCTAAATCTCAAATAGTCTAAGTTACATGACCAAAAAAATTATTTTCCCTTGCTAATACCACTTCCTGGAGGTTTGTATTTACGTAAGAAACACCCTCATCTTGAGGTGCAATTTGTAAAATAAAAATAAATGGCAGGGGATATTTGTTATTTTGAAATATAACTGATTTTTTTTTGGTAATTGAGATAAATCTCAAGGTAGTTTTCATAATTAAACCTAACATTAAAACACGGATATGGGATCTCATGTTCCACTCTTTGGAATCAGATTTTCTATTGGATCTTCTTATTTCATTATTTAGATGAATGACACATGCCAATGCATTGAACTAATTAACATCACAGACAGACATCACAAACATATTTATCTTATAGACACTATTTGGATCCCCATTCTCTGTTTTACTTGACCCTCCAATATAGTAGATCGATGCCATATTTGTACACGTGGCATTTATCTAGTGATTAGAACACCAAACGAGATAGAGAAGGAAATAGGAGATCTAAACTGGAAAAAAAAAAACAAGAATTGGCAATCTATTACATAATCAATGTCGGCTAACTGTTTGTTTTGATTAGGGTGCTAGAATTGATTTCACTGGGCAAGTAAACAACTACAAGAACACAGTATCACAAGTGGTGGACATACTTGGTGATGAAGACTCTGCTGCAGATTACTTGAGACAGTGTATTTACTCTATTGGAGTGGGCAGCAATGACTACCTTAACAACTATTTCATGCCTCAATACTACTCGACCAGCCGACGATACACACCTGAACAATACGCCAATGTTCTCATTCAACAATATACCCAGCAAATCAGGGTAACTCGACTCGTGTTCGCCTCGATTGATTTTTTTTATGTTGACGGTAAATTCATAAGGCTAATTATAAAAAGCCCTCTCAAGTTTGGGGTATTTACAAAAACAACCACATAAGTTTTAAAATTACAGAAACACTCTTGAGGTTTCTTCCGTTTTACAGAAATATTGCAGTTACCCCGTAAAAGAGGTTTCTGTGATTTTGAAACTTTTCTGTGTCATATTGTAAATGCTTCAAGCATCATGGGCTTTTTTTTTGTAATTATCCCAATTTATAATCTTTCAAGAGAATAACAAAATGCCCCATGAGGTTTGGACTAATATAAAAAAAATACCGAGATATTTCAAAATTATAAAAAGTTGCATCAGATTTGATTTTGTCAAAAATTTAAGGAGATACTGTAATATTTCTATAAATATACCAGAGACATTTGGTGTTTGAAATTTTATTTGCTTTTCAAGGAGGAAAATGTACGACAGTATTAAATCTAATGTTTTTTTTTTTGTGAAGTTTCAATAATCTCTAGTTTATTTTGTAATTAGCCCGATTTTTTTTCTTGTAAGTATCCCTAATTACAAAACGCCTTTGAGGTTTGGGTATTTACAAAAGACTCAAAAAAGTTTTAAAATTGCATAAAACTTTGGATTATTTTTTTATATTTTGCCCTCTTCACAAGCAAGTTACATTTATAGAAATATTACAATTAGCATCTAAAAAGTAAGACGAGATCAAACGTCAAGAAGATTATGTAATTTTGAAACTTCTCTAGATTATCCCAATTTTATAATCTTTCAATTATCCCAATTTTATAATCTTTCAAGAGAATTTGACCCATTTTCTATTTTTTCTTTATGCTGTTTTTTTGGTTTGGCTATGGGAATATAGACTTTATACAACTATGGAGCAAGAAAATTTGCTTTAATTGGAGTAGGCCAAATCGGATGCAGCCCAAATGCATTGGCCCAAAATAGCCCTGATGGCAGAACATGTGTTCAAAGAATTAACGGGGCAAATCAGATATTCAACAACAAACTAAGAGGATTAGTTGATCAGTTCAACAGCAATTCCAGGGATGCAAGATTTATTTACATCAACGCATATGGAATTTTCCAGGACTTAATCGATCGCCCGTCAGCTTTTGGTAATAGTCCCTGCAATTTTGGCAGAATTTTTTTTGCCCCATGTTTTTGGTTGAATTGCAATTTTGTCCTAGGAAGTGGCATATTTGGTCCTCTAAGTATGCTATGCAGCAATTTTTCGGTCCTGTAAGTTTTTACTTTTGTGTAATTTTGGTCACATCAGTTCTAAGCTTGGGCAGTTTTGGTCCTAAAAGGGTGAAATATGACTTACTAATTTGGCACCAAAATTGTACAAAATTAGAATTTATGTGACCAAAACTGCACAAAATTTAATTTACGGGACCTAAACTACTGTACATGATACTTACAGGACCAAAAATGCCACGCCTTTGGATTTATACGACCAAAATTGCTACATAAGATACTTACATGACCAAATAGGTAAAATTGCAAAATTATTCCCGTAACTATAGAGGAGTAGCAAAAAGGACAAAATGTAATGTAACTATATAAACATCTCAATTTTGCTCCTCCAACATTCCCGGTTTGCAAAATAGTCCTGTAACTATACAAAAATCTCAATTTTTGGTCCTAATTTCAGGATAAATTAGGACATGCATGTGCCACTCACGTGATTGAAATCAAGTGAAATTAGTACCAAAATTGAGATTTTTATATAGTTACAGGACTATATTGCAAATTGTGTATTATGCAGGACCAAAATCGAGAATTTTCTATAGTTACAAGACTTTTTTTGCTACCGCTGACCAATATTGCAATTTTGCTGACCAAATATGCCACCCCTGGCTAAAATTGCAAATAAGCCTCTATTTATATGCCTTATTTATTTTTTGCCCCTATTTTTTTTGCAGGGTTTAGAGTGACAAATGCTGGATGTTGTGGAGTGGGGAGAAATAACGGCCAAATAACATGTCTCCCTTTTCAACCTTCATGCCAAAACAGGGATGAATATTTGTTTTGGGATGCTTTTCATCCGACAGAGGCTGCAAATATTGTTGTCGGGAGAAGATCTTACAGTGCTCAAAAGGCATCAGATGCATATCCCTTTGATATTCGACGATTGGCTCAATTACAGCTTTAAATTTAAAACCAAGATAAGGTTTAATTTGTGTGGCGTATAATAATTCATATCTATAATCTGTGGTTCGATATATGTAATTTATTGTTCTAATTGTTTTATAGTTGATGTTGTCATGTTTTTGTTATAATTCTTGTATCATGGTAAAAAGTGGTTTTCATGGTTTTACATTTAATTTTTTTAAGTATTAATTGGTTCTTAATGGAGATTGTATTTTTCTAGAATGCAGCAAGATGGTAATGTACACATATATAGTTTGCACCATTTTAGTACAAAATTTACACTATTTTGGTGCAAAATCTTCACTCCGTCTCCAATAATTTGCACTACTTTATGCACTAAAAAAGAATATTCCATAAGATTCCTTATTTATTCATTTAATATTGATTTTTGTCACTTTATAATTAATAAATGTATTATATCTGTAATTTATTTAATATAATATTTATTAAGTTTTTTATTCTTAAAATTAATCAAATTCAAAACAATATATAAAATTTAATGAAATAATATAAATTAAAATAAAAAAACATTCCATAATATTCTTTATTTTATTCATTAAATTTTGATTTTATTAATTTACAAATAAAATACATATGTAATTTAATTTATTGTAACATTAATTGAATTTTATATTTTTATAACTTATATTAAAATAAGATTATAAATTCAAATAATTAAATTTTATTTAAAATTATTTACAAAAATTAAATATATATAATTAGGATAATAAATAACATTATATTGCATATATAAATATACCAAAACTTATTTAATTAATGAAAAACAAATAAAAGAAAATGAAAAAAAAGTAGCGCAGGAATAGTGCTGCGTCTAAATTGGCGCAGAACTGTAGACTTCATAAAAATATGTTGCATTGCTGGAGAGGGATAAGTTTGGCATTGGACGCCTCTTTGACGACTACTTGTTAGAGATGGTCTAATCCTGTGTTTTATTAAAAAAAAAATTGTTGTTTTTTCGGAAAAAAACACATAATAGTGGATTATTTTTTTATGTCGGCAATATTATATTCATTATTAAAAAAAAATTGTTGTTTTTTTCGGAAAAAATAAAAAATTGTTATATAATGCCGTGCAAAACTTTATAATGAATATAATATTGCCGACATAAAAAAATAATCCACTATTATGTGTAATATTGGTGTGGAATGGAAGAAACGTGCTATCAAATATCAACAAAAACGAAATTATGAAATCAACAGCAGAGCTAAATGATATTAATGATAGAACTGTCGTATTAAAGGTACAACAGAGCACTTGATGGTTGATTGGCCAGTGGTTGATGATTTTTCTTGTTTTTCTGTTTTTACAAATTACAACCAAATTATTTGTAGTCTGAAACCCGAAAGTGGCTACTTCAAACTATCTCCAGTAATTTGTACTATTTTAGTGCATATTTTGAACTATTTTTGGTGCAAAATCTGCACTCTATCTTCAAAGACAACAGTTTGCGATAAAGTCGCACCAAAAAAGAATAATATTCCATGATATTTTATTTTGGTGCATATTGTCCTACATTGAAATAATTAATTTACTATATAAAAAAAGAAAACGTTTAGTGCAATTACAGTGTTTTTTTGGCACAAAACTATTCACATCTTCAAAATGACGCAGGTTTGGCATAGTGGTGGAACAAGTTTTCGCTCAAAATTAAAGATAAAATACTCTTTTGGAGATGTGCAAAAACATCTCTCCTCCAAAATATGCAAGCTCTATACTCAACCACGCTACATTGTTAGAGAACTTGGTATTATTTGGCCAAGACTAATCAAAATAAATTTTGAATAGAATCTATTTTAATTTATTTCTCCAGAAATACCTTTAATTTAAATTAATAACTTGACACCAAGACTAGTCAAGTGGGAGCTTTAATTTTTTAAAAAGGGAAAAATAAATAAATTTCTATATAATAATTCAAAAAATGTTCAGAATTGATTGGACCTTATCATCCTAACTCAGGAACGGACACAAAAACTGTAGCATGAGAGGCGAAATTGAAAATATTTGAGAGATGAGTGATGAGTTTGAAATATTTAAGGAGATAAGTGATATATATATATATATATACACACATTACATAGCATAAAATTTTTGATAGGGCGATGGCCCCTCCAGCCCCCTCTCGGTCAATCCCTGTCTTGACTTATTATTGCTTCTCATGATCAGTGGCGAAGGGGGGGGGGGGAACCTGGGCCCTGGCCCCTCCCCCCATTTGTTTTTAAAAAAAAATTTTATAAGGTAATTTTTTTTTAAAAAAAAAAATTAGTTAAAATTTATATGGTTTTTCTATTAGTTTTTTATCTGGTCTACCCCGATTTCGTGTATCGGCCCACCCCGTAAATTTTCCTGGCTATGCCATTGCTCATGATCCTTTCTCATCGGTGTTTTTCCTATACACTGAATTAAATTTTCGAAATATCTCGTTTTGATCATTTCACAAGCTACCGCATTTTGTGTGGTCAATATTATAGCTCACGGATCAAGTCCAACAAAATTCATAAAGTCACCTTTTCAGTACACAAGTACATTTCTTAACCCATTATATAGAATATCGTAAAACTATTTCGCATGTGAAATCCATGGTTTAATTATCCCTACTCCATCAAATGTTTGTGGGGTGGAGTCGAGGTTAAATATCCCTCTTCCATCAAATTAAGATATGCGAATGCGGTAGTGAAGATTTGGTGGGAACTCATCTTTGAATAAAGATCCGTGTGGGTTCGATTCGGGAGAGATCGTTATTAGTAGATTGGGGTCGAATATAATTGTTCTCTTTACCCAGGAGGATCACGGTTGTACGTCGCCAGACCCGCCGTAACACTCTTGGTCGGTCGTCGCGTCCACATTTCTTTACCGTGAAAAGGAAAGAATGGAAATGTTGTCGTCATTCTAAAAGATAAGCGCTGGAAGCTGAGAGCTTATCAAAAAAAAAAAAAAGTAAAACTATTTCGCATGTGAAATCCATGGTTTAATTTTGACATATGTCCAATCAAGTTAGCCCAAATAGTGCCCCTTTTCAATTATTAAATCTTCAATGTAATCTTAGCCTATTTATGGGAGTTTGTGTAGAACTTTGTTTTGCAACATACACCATTCATTTCTCTATCCAGAAAGGTTTTCAGGTTTTTTTAAGCAAAAATGGTGTACACTAATTTGTGCTTCTTTGTATTATTATTTCTTGTAACATTACAAAGTACTCAAGTTCTGGGTGAACCAAAAGTTCCATGTTTCTTCATTTTTGGGGACTCAGTAGTGGATAATGGCAACAATGTGTATCGTGATACTACAGCAAAAGTTAATTACTTACCTTATGGGATCGATTTTCCGGCCGGTCCGACCGGCCGGTTCAGCAACGGTCGAAATGTTGCAGATTTCATTGGTAGCTAGACCCATTTTTTAAATTTTTTTTCCTGCTCATATTAAATTCAGTAGTTGAAGCCTGCTATTGGTAGACCCACTATTTTTCGTATTAATTACTACTACTCTTTTATTTTTATTTATTTTATTTTATTTTAATTTCTCTTACAGCTGAATTGTTGGGCTTTGAAAAATATATTCCACCATTTGCCAATGCCACAAATAAGGACATCCTACGAGGAGTGAACTATGGCTCCGGTGGAGCTGGAATTTTAGATGAAACTGGACGCCAAAAATTCGTATAATCTCTCTCTCTCTCTCTCTCTCTCTCTCTAACCCACTTTTGTTTGGAATAATATATTACTTAGAAATTCTAATAAAAATAATAATTATTGTTTATATGAATTTTTGGAGTTTTTATATGTTGACCCATCCCATTTCATGTGCTGTCTCTAGTGCTTTGAGCCGAAAGTCAGTTCATCTCAGGCCTCTTGAAAAGAAGCCCAATCCGATTTTTTTATTGGGACGAGCTCATTTTAACAGCTCTACCATTGGCTGCATGTGTTTAGGGGATAGTTACATAAACTATATATCCTTACAATTTGACCTAAAAGTAAAACAAATTAATTCTTTCAAAATTACGAACATCATTAACATAGTACAAACATCAAATAAGGTATATATTTTCTTAACAAATAATCTCTAAAAGGTGTAGTTTCGAAAATAATCGACCATTCTGTAATTAGACTAAACCTCTAGGGTATTTTTCGTAATTAGCCATTCCGAAAACCTCAAAAATAAAATTGATGTTGGTTTCTTCTGTTTGTGCTCAAGGGTGACATAATCAGCTTCAACGAGCAATTATCCAATCACGAAGTCACAATCTCCCGCATCGCTGATTTACTAGGGGATAAAACTGCAGCCAAACAGCACTTAAGCGAGTGTATATATTTCGTTAATATGGGCAATAACGATTATCTCGCAAATTATTTGCCCCAATTCCACTCCTCAACCGCCCCATACAATCCACACCAGTTTGCAGCACTTCTTCTCTACAAATACTCGATCCAGCTCAAAGTAAGATTTTCTTCTTCTTCTTCGAACACCGATTTTTTCATCTTTTCCCGAATTTTTTGAGATTTTTTTTTTTTGGATTTTATCAGAAGCTGTACGGTTATGGTGCGAGAAAGATCGCCGTGTCTGCGCTTGGTAAATTAGGCTGTCTCCCGCAGGAAATGGCCACCTACGGCCCCTCCGACGCCTCGTCCTGCGTGGAATCCAGTAACGACGTCGTCCAGATCTTCAATGAGTTTCTCGAGCTTCTTATGAAAGATCTCAATAATCAGCTCGCCGATGCGAAATTTGTGCTCACGGGAGACAACTCAAACGCTGCTTCATTAGGTAATTACTACGATATTATGTATAAATTGTGTTGGTACTTGGTATGGGAATGTGAAAGCAGATCTGATCATTGGTGTATTTCGATTTCAGGTAGTATTAGGGTTTTGACTGATCCGTGCTGTAAAGTGTCGAGCGACGTCGTAGGAGGTGGGCACTGTCTGCCGGGGACTGTTCCGTGCAGCAACAGAGATGAGTATATGTTCTGGGATGGATTTCATCCGACGGAGGCTGCTAATTTGATCTCTGCACAAACTGCGTACAAACATATGTCGCCATTGTATGGTGATAATCCTGTTGCTGCTTGGTGATTCATAATTTGGTAGGATTATGAAGAAGTACTTTGTCATTGTGTGAGGAAGAAATAAATTGTGCTATTTTGATTGTGAGATATTTGTCTTTGATTGATTTTTTCTGTTTTTTCTTTCTTTTTGGTTGGGGGTGGGATTTTGGTGTAATAAATGGTTAATATAAGCCCAATATAAACCTGCTTAAAATAAACACCAACAACTTGTAAGCCCGTTCATATTTATCCGGCCTGCTATTTTATTCATGTAATTTGCGTTATGGGCTTTTCCCCCTTAAAAGAGAGCCCTTTAGGCAAAACTGGTCCAGTCTCCAGAAAAAATACAAAAGGAAGCCCAGTGCTCCAGGAATATCCCCCTATCCCATCTTAAGAGCTCAATTAAATCCTCAAGTCATTCCTAAGCCACTCATTTAGGAAGTTTTTGATAAAAAATACGACAATAAAATAAATATATCTAGTTTTTAAATGTCCATTCTCATTGTTGAAATAAAATTAAAATTTTAAAACTATTTTTCCTTCAAGACACATTGTCCCCAAAAATATACATCCAAACAAGTACTAACATTGTGGGAGGTTGGGGTCTCCTGTCCAAGGAAATTATTGATAAAGATAAAGATAATTAATTGATCCCATCTGCGGTTATGTTCCAAGGGTTTTCTATATTTATACGGAATATTAAAATTCAAGGGGTACTATTTCTAGAAAAAGTTCAAATATTAAGAGATTTTGCGAATTAATTTGGATATATACATGTCACATTTAATGTATTATTTATCGAGTACTTAAATGGTCATAACTATTCTACGGGGGTTGATGCTATCCAAATGGATAGTGCCCAACTCCTTGTGATTTTGCCAAATGTCCCACTATAACATACGATTTTTTTTTTTCAAAAAAAAATTTAAAATGGGACACGTCACAATTCTATGGGAGTTGACTATTGAGCATCTTACTACCCTACAAGGGGAAAAAAAGTGAAAGTATTTGAACCCTTTATTAAAACTTATATTTATATCGAACTAAATGAGTTTAAATACATTAATTATACCTCATCAATACCTTTTGATTCAACTTTAACTCTTGAAAGTGCACTTTGATTTATAATTAAGTTGGTCACGTTTTTCATCACTTAAATTGGTACTTGGTAGGCTTTTGGAATTTGGAGTCTATAAATTTGAAAGGTTTGGCAAGTAGCAAATGAACAGCATTATCTATGCCTCAACAGGAACTCTAGGGTTTTTCATTTTCAAAGGGAATTTATTTGAGATGTGATTTTTAAGTTTGTCCTATAGATTGGCCAAATACCTATAAAAGATACATACTTCTCATAACCCAATTCTTTTTTTATTAAAATATAGATAAAAACTCGTGTGAGACGATACTGTGTGACGAAAAAATTGTAATATTTTTAAGTGTAAAAATAATATTTTTAGGATAAAAACTAATAATTTGTCTGAAGATACTCTTTTTTATTGTTCGTACAATGTGTTAGTTTTTACTGTAAAAGTATTTTTTTCACATTAAAAAGTTTTACTTTTTATTTCTATTGTATGGTGTGATTGTCTCAGACGAGACATACTCTAGAATATAATTAATTACAAAACACTCCACTGATAATTGGGGATGACTTCGAATCATAGATTTGTTGGTTGTGAATTCGAGTCATAGAATTGGGGGATTCTCACATATAGGGCTGCAATCGAATCGAACCGAGCCGAGCTTTTGAGTGTTTGAGTTTGGCTCGTTTATTATCGAGTCGAACTCGAACTTGAATTTATCGAACATGTTGATGGCTCACGAACTTTTTCGAGCCTTATCGAGCCTAAACGAGCTTAGTAAATATTAATTAAAAAATTAAATATTCTTCAATTTATTACAAAAAAATAAAAGTTTTTTATATTTAAAATTCACAATATATTTATTAAAACTTATAATTTTATTCAAAAAATTAATTTTATTAAAATATTTTATATTATCTTAAGTATAAATATGAAAAAATAAAATTAAAATCAAATTATTAGTTCAATTTATACGAGCTTACTATCGAGCCTATTCACGAGCTAACGAACCAAATGTCTCTAAGTTTGAGTTTGATTCGTTTATTTTAACGAGCCTCATTAAACGAACTCGAACGAATTTTTATCGAATCGAGTTCCGAATAGCTTTCACGAAATGGCGGCTTTGGTTCATTTTGCGGTATTTTCTACTCACATACCCTCCTTTATTTTTTTGAATACAAATCCTAGTATGATATAAAGTTAGGTGGGAGTCGAATATCTGTATTTTAGAAATGTATTACCATTAGTTTACAAGACGATTTTCATACAGCCTCCTTTATTATATAGTATTGTATTGGAAATATAATTTATTGCATTGTGTAATGCATTTTATAGAACAAACCTAGAAAAAGGAGACAATAGTTCCTCCTGAATTAAGAAAATGCTGACTTATGAAATTAAAACGAAAACAAATTAATCCTTACATGTGAACATAATTAGAGTTGTTGACGCTAATGTATCGAATTATGTCCATAAAATCAATACTTCTTTTCCCATTAAACTATTGTATTATGACCAGAAAAATTTAATTACATTTCATTGACTTTTTTTTTTAAAATAGTTGACATTTTTAGCCATACGGGCACGGGGAATGGGTTCCCTGCGGGAAATCGCGTTCTCCATTCTCTATTATTAATAAAAATAAACATAAAATCTTAATTTATAAAAAAAGAACAAGAACTAGTAAAATTATAAAAATCTAAGGGATTAGTTTTTATAATTAATAAAATAAAATATTATAAATAGAATTAATATATATATATATATATATATATATATATATATATATATATATATATATATATATATATATTTGGGGATTGATGATGGGGACGGAGAATACCCATTTTGTCTAAACAGGATGGGGTGGGATGGAGATATAAATATCATCCCAATCCTATTCGCAGTTCTAGAGAAACGAGAAATCTAATCCCATTTTCATTCCTGAATTAACCAGAGACTCCCTACCCTAGTTTATTTTGGTATCAAGATGATGGTTTCCAACGGGGATTTAGTTATCCCTAAACATAGAGTAAAGAGAATGGTAAATGCAATGCATAAGTTAAAAATACATGGTAAATAAAATGTGAACTAGAATAAAATTAAAAAATGAATCTCTTTTTCTTTTTTAAAAAGAATAATTAGAAACATATATAATTTAATTTTGTAACATGTACATATTTTATGTATATAGCTTATAATAATCTGAATTTGATAATTGTTGAGCATAGCTAGTTCATACGCCAAAAAGTCCGAATACGTGTGTCATTACTTACTATTTTTACAAATTAGACACGTTTTTAGAGTGTCAAATACATATTTAAGGAACCTTTATTAGTACTTCCATGTTCAAGTACAAAACTTTTTAAATTTAAAAATGTACTGGATACTGGAGTAAATTTTCAATATACTATTAATAAGTTTTATTCCTCAAATAAAATAAAAAATCTAATTTTACATACTATCAAAAAAAAAAAAAAAAAAACTCTCGCTCTTTGTGATCATTTTATGGCTCCACTCCTTATGTATCCCCAACTTCCAACCTATTGAAATCCTAAAATTAATTTTCTTCCCACTTAGGATGTAGCCTGTAGGTAAAAAGTCGTGTTTTGTTAGGACGCTAGCTCACTTAACCATTCTCAAAAAAAGGTTGACTACTTAGCTCTTTATATAAATTAGGCATGGAATTAATTAATCAGTGCCGCAAAGTTAAGGTTTCATACTAAATTAAAGCCACGTTTTCTCATAAATTCCATTTCACATGAAAATACACACGCACTACAAGAAAAAATCAGTTTACCTACAGAAAAATCTGTAGGTAAATATTAAGATAATTGTAAAGTGTAGGTAAAATCGTTAAGTAATATTATTATAGGTAAATATTTACCTACATAATCTAAAACTGTTGGTAAATACCTACAATATTTTTGTCGGTAAATTTGAAAATTGTCGCTAATTTATCGGTATAATTAGGGGAAAAATGGTATTTTTTATTTAGTAGGTATTCTATAGGTACATGTGAAATTTAATGACAAAATTATTTTTGTCGATAAATTATGTCGGTAAACTAGAATTTTTCTTGTAGTGACGATAAGTTCATCAATTAATCTATTTAAAATTATTTTATATTCTAGCTAGACGTTTATATATCTATAATACAAAATAAAAGTTATTTTACACTATTCAATGTACAATATCTTCTATTGCCAAACTCATTAATTGTATCCTCAATTAACATCAAGTACATACTTTATGGATATGATAATATTTTTATATACTACATATATTCTATATAATGTAATAAAGCTTACAATAAAATTACAGTAAAGGTCTTTAATTTGTACTATTTATAGACATGTAGCTCATATATACAATCTATATAAATCCTCATTCACTACTGAAATTCCATCACATATCCATTTTTGCAAATTACCAAATGGCTCCAATTATTACAAAATGGATAATATTGCTATCTATCCTCTCTATTTTTATGAAATTCATTCATGGTCAACAACAAGTTCCTTGTTTATTTTTTTATGGAGACTCACAATTTGATAATGGCAATAACAATTTGCTAATCACATTAGCCAAGGCTAATTATCTGCCTTATGGGATTGATTATCCGGAAGTTCAACGTGGCAGATTTTGCAATGGACAAATCATACCCGATTTCCTTGGTTATTTTCTTTTTTCATATTTCCCTTTTAAATATTTATACTCCACCAATCAAAAATCTAGACATAATTAATTAATTTCTAGTAAATTTATTTCTTTATTTTTGTATTAGATAGGATATTAATTAATTAGTAATTGATTACTAACTAATCCCTGAATAATTTGTGCAGCTCAATTCTTAGGTTTTGATAATCCAATCCCACCCTTTGTAACTGCAAGAGGCTCTGATATTTTAAAAGGTGTAAATTATGCATCAGGAGCAGCAGGAATCCTCGACGAGTCTGGGATACTACAGGTAATTAATTTACGGGATAATTACAAAAACTCAGATTTTTTTTTTGGTCAAAATTGGCCAACACCCATTTCTCAAGACCAAATTTCCAACAAGATATATGTCTAGTTTCCCTTTTTGTGATTCTACCCTTTAAAAGTTAAGACAAAATCAAACTTGAGGGAACTTTTTGTAATTTTGAAACATTTCTATATTTTTTTTTTGCAATTAGCCCAAACATCAATTGTCTTTTTTTTTCTTCTAATGATCCCTAATTATAATTAGGGATAATTACAAAAAGCCCCCTAAGGTTTGGGCTAATTACAAAAAAACCTAGAGGTTTTTGAAAATTACAAAAAAAATCCCTTGAGGTTTGATTGTGCCTTAAATTTATGGAGATAAACGTAATATTTCGATAAACGTAAGGGGAGCTTTTGAAATATTTTTTGCAAATGAAGAGGAAAAATGTAAGACATATCTAACCTAAAGATTTTTTTTGTAATTTCCGAAAATCTCTGTTTTTTTTTTAATCAGCCCGAACCTCAGGGGTGTTTTTGTAATTATCCCTTATAATTAAGCATGGAATATTACTACTCTATAATTTACAATTAATTAACGTGAATATATCTCTTTTCAACAAGGGTGATATAACAAAATTTAATGATTTTATAAATGATATTTTATTAAATATTATTGATGGCTTGCATTAATTAATTTTGTTGTAGGGTGATCGTTTCACCATGAACAGGCAGCTATTAAATCATCGAATAACAATTGGTCGAATTGGGGTTTTACTCAGAAATAATCAAACTACAGTTGATGATTATCTGAACCAGTGTTTGTACGTGGTTAATATGGGCAGTAACGATTACCTTAACAACTATTTTCTGCCAGTACTATCCCCAGCACGTCTTTTATACACACCTGACAGGTTTGCAGAAATTTTGGTTCAGAAATTCTCTCAACAACTAAGGGTTAGTATTTTATATATGTTTTTTATTATTCAAATATATATTTCTTTTGATATTGCAAAATCTTATTGTATCATCTATTATTTTTTATATATTGATTATCCTGGTAAATTGCAATCTTAGTCCTGCAGAAATCACGAATTGCTAATTAAAAGGCTCCGTAACATGCAAAAAATTCTCGATTCTAATTCTTTGAAATTTGCTAAATATATTCATGTGTCTATATTTACGGCCACATTCATTGATGTGAAAACCTATTTCGCTTATGCAGACATCCTCCATATGAGTTTTTCCTCCCTAGGTTTTTGTCCTAAACAACGTGTAGGATGCGTACATAAATAAAAGTGGCTTCAAATCAGAGGATTTGACTAGAAATATGGACACGTGAATTTTATGTTAGATTTTCCACCTTTTAGTGACCAAAGAACTGATATCGGGAGTTTTTATTTTATGAAAAATACAGGACTTTTTTTTTACGAATCATAGTTATTGCAGGATTATTATTGTCAACCCACCTATAATTGTATGACCAAAATTGCAATTTACCGTTGATTATCTTTCACGTATTTTAAAAACTTACTTGTACTATAATTAAGCATTCAAGTTTATATTCCTTGTTTGACTTTTAAAAACAATTTAAAACTTTTACAAACAATTAAAAACTTTTAGAACTAATTTCATCAAACACTCTTAAATTTTCATAAACCACTTCTAATATTCTAATGTTATTCGCAAACACCATCAATTAACCAATAACAGACCCGGGCCCCACTGACCCCCAAACAAAATTATAATTTTTCTTACTAGATACAAATTTACATTTAAAAATTTATTAACGAGAATATTTTATATTTAGCCCCCCCAAATTATTCATAAATGTGGTATGCAAATGCAGCGTCACCATCGGCAACAAAACAAAATAATTTCCCCCCAATTGTAGTTCCGCCCCCTTCCCCTATAAAATCCTACCACTATTCGTAACTACTTCTAGTTTCTTCCATAATAAACCACTTCTTCTAAAAGCAGAAATTTTTGTAAATACTCGGGAAGATCGTAACCGCTTTCTTTTTGGCACTTTCTAGACCTTGTACAACTCGGGAGCAAGAAAAGTAGCAGTTTTTGGGGTTGGTTTACTAGGTTGCCTTCCTCAAGAGTTGGCCAATTTTCCTACAAATGGATCAGCATGTGTCGATTTCATCAATAATGCTGCCCAATTATTCAATAACAGGCTAATTCCAATCATCGACGACCTCAATAACAATCTACCTGATGCCCAGTTTATCTACATAAACATCACCAGTATTTCACTAGGAGATCCTTCAGCCATTGGTACGTTAACATACACTCCAAGATTACAAATTGGTTTCGAATTTTTTTTAATGGTTAATTAACCCTCAATTTTGATTCTGTCTCAAATTTAAGGGGGTAAATGAAATATTTCTAGAAGTATCAAGGGCATTTTTGAGATGTTTTTTGCATATAAAGGGGGAAGTGTAAGCGAAATCAAACATCAAGTGTTTTTGCGATTTTTTAAAAGCTATGTTTTTTTTTTTGTAATTAGCGTGAACCTCTGGGGTTTTATTGTAATTTTCCCTATTTTTAATGGATAGTTTCAAAAACTACTGCCGAGGTTGGATTAATTGATTCCGTCTTATATTTTATTACCCCAATTCCGTTAGTTGATTTGACGAAATTTATTGGCGTAATTAAATATTTTACAATTACATCCCTTACTCCATTACCGTTAGTTGATCTGACGAAATTTACTGGTGTAATTAAATATTTTACAATTACAATTACATCCCTCAAGTTTTTTAAAGATTACAATTAATCCCAATTCTCCATTTGGTTTTGTGTAATATTTAGAAAAATTGAGGATATAAATATAAAATATTTAATAAAGTCGTCAAATTCTGTGAGTTCATTTAAGAGTTATAGTAGACAAAATCAAACCTTAATTTACTAAAAGATCAAGAGTAGTTATTGTAATTTATCCCTTTTTCAATAGTCTGAACCATTGAACTTACAAAATAGTACTACTTTATATCCTATTCTGTTTTATCATTACATGCCACGTGCACATTGAAAAAATCATTAATACACACAACGTAGTGTAACGATAAAATGGAATACGAGATGGAATATTATAGTACTGCAACAAAACATTAGAATTGAAAACTAGCACATTAAGTACATAATTGCTAAATAAACGAGTGATTAATTATTATGAATTTTAAATATATTAACTTAGTATATTTTCATGTTAATTAATTTAATTCAGGTGTTCGAGTTACCAATGTTCCATGCTGCGTCGTACGGAGAACAACGGGACTATGTGCTCCAAATCAGGTCCCATGTAGTAATAGAAATGAGTACACTTTTTGGGATAATTTTCATCCTACCCAGATTTTGAATCGTGCTACGGCTTCAAGAGCATACACTGCCACTTTGCCATCCGATGCCTATCCATTTGATATTCGAACTCTCGTACAGCAGTAAAAGTTTTTATAAATTAGCACCAAATTAAATGCAAATTACACTTATCAGTTAATTTTGCATGTCTGTGTTGCTGCATGTGTTTCTTAAATAAGACAGTTTTTTGGTTTCATAAATTTGAATAACTACTTATGTATGTGTCTTTCTTCATGTGTTTGAAAAAGCAATTAATGAAACTTGTTATGACTTGTGAACATATATATGGTGTGTTTTATTGTGGGGATCTTGAATTTGCAGGTTGAATCCCTTATTTCAATTAATGGCTTAAATTACAGGGGATTAGCAATCTCGGTCCAATAAATTTTTTAAGTAGCAATTTTAGCCCATAAGATTTTGATTCTGTGCAATTTTGATTCCGTAAATTTTAATTTGTGCAAAATTTTAGTTTTACAAGTTCTAATTTCGTGCGATTTTGGTCATAAGTAGGTGTTTCATGGATGGTTAAGTTATCAGGACCTGAATTGTTATTTTGCTAAGGAGTAAAATCGTCAAGCTCCGAAACTGCCATATTAAAAAATTAAAGTTACTGAACTAAGATTATCAACCTAAGAGTTATAAGACTAAAATTGCAATTAAGCCTAAAGGCAACCTTGAACAGACTAAACAACATATTTGTGAACCCATGAAATCAGAATAATTACTATCTATCTGCAAATCATAAGTACGATAAAACAATTCATAAACACTTATGACTTATCATTGTTAAAAGATGGACATTTGCGAATTATTTACCCACCACACATGCAATGTGAGACCGTTTACTAGGTCGTCAATTTTCATACAGGCATACAGCAAGTATGCATTTTACAGTCGTCAAGAACACGACATTAATAGATGTAACACAGCAAAAGTATATTAAACAAGTTTTGTTTTAACATACATCAAACATGTTAGAACATGAACTTACTCGGACAGCATAATAGGAATATATGATCAATCATGAAAGCATATCGATCCATTTGCAGAAACTTCAATTCTCGCAGAAAATGGAACGGCAGCATTGGCACTTCATTTATATCAGCTATTAAGAAAGTTAAAAATTCATTAGACATTAAATAGTTTGACAATGCCGACAAAGCCGTATGTACGTATAATTACAGAACACCCCTAAGGTTTGGTCTAATTCCAAAAAAAATCCCAGAGATTTTTGAAAATTACAAAATCCTCTTGAAGTTTGATTTGTCTTACGTTTTCCCCTTCCATAAACCAGGGGCTTAGCCAGACCCGCATGGTTATCCCTAGCCTAAATTTTCTCCCTAGCTCAACTATTTTTCCCCTTAAATATATATATATATATATATTTTATTTTCTTTCCATAGAAAAATCAGGACAAAAAAAATTTTGGGGTGCATGGGGGGCGGGAGGCCTCCCTAGGCTACGCTCCCGCATAAACAAAAACATTTCGAAAATCCCTTGCCATTTATAGAAATATTATAGTCACCTATTAAATTTAAGACAGAATCAAACTTCATGAGTTTTTTTTTTTTTTTGGAAATTTTCAAAACCCCTGTGTTTTTTTTAGTTAGGCCAAACCTCATGGGTGTTTTTGTAATTATTCCATAAATTTATACATATGACAAATATAATATGTCTTAGAGAAGGATTATCATCATTAATTTATTCTAAAGCGGGATTAAATCTTACACTAATTGAAGAGGCGTTTGGTCTTGCCTAGGGTAATCATCATTTGGGTTTTGCAGCCCGTTGACTTGAAAATAGTTTCGAGCATCAAAAGTCTGAGGTTGACCAAGCTCAAAGTCAGAACTCCCAGGCATCAAGTTCATGTGCTGCTGGACTCTCTCAGTTTCAGCTATCTACACAATATTTATATTCATCTAACTTTAGAAAACTGTGAGGGAAAGTAGACTTAATTACAATTTTGGTCCTGTAATTATAAAGGGATGACATCTTTGGTCTTGTAAGTATTCGGTGTAGCAAATTTGGTCCTATAAATCTAAAGAAATGGCATATTTGGTCCCGTAAGTATTATATGTAGCAATATTAGTCCCGTAAATTTTTATTTTTGTGCAAATTTAGTTCCATAAGTTATAATTTTGTGCAATTTTGGTCCCAAAGAGTACTTCACTATTTCACACTTTCAGGACCAAAATTGCGCAAAAACCAAAACTTAGGGGACCAAAATTGCTATATATGATACTTATGGGATCAAATATGCCACCAATTTATACTTAGGGGACCAAAATTGCTATGCGTAATACTCACACGACTAAATATGCCACCCCCTTATAGTTAGAACCAAAATTCCTATTAAGCCGGGAAAGTATATGTTAACGGATAATTACAAAACCACTCCTTAGATTTAGCCTAATTATAAAAAAATCCAGTTATATTACAAAATTACAAATATCCTCTATTTACCTAACAAATATCCACCTTCCTAAGGCCTCTTGTGAGTGCAATTTTGTAGGCTAATTGTCAGGGGATATTTGTAATTTTAAAAGATATCTGGGTTATTTTGTAATTAGGCTAAATGTTTGGGGCAGTTTTTATAATTAACCCTATATGTACACACACACCCCTACCTTTGCTCGAAGGAACTGATTATTGTGATGTAAATCAATCTCCTGCTGCCAATTATTATTTTTCATGACCAAAAAAACATAATCAGATAGCTGAAAATTTAAATAGAAAGAATGCTTAAAAGATCAATACTTTTATCTGGGATGCTATAACACCAACCATTTTCCTGAAAATAATTTTTAGCATTAAAAACTACAGAAGCATTCTACAATTTTAAAGAATTAAAATTCGAAAAATAAAAAAAGGAATATGTATCGTTTTACAAAAATTTCACAAGGAGATTAATGGCAGATCAACATGCCTGTCAATAGCAATTTTGCTGCCTAAATTAGTGGGCGGAAGTGCAACTAGGTATAAGTTAGGACTAAATATGCAATTTAACCTCTTTTGAAATTAACAATTGGGCATAAAGTATTTTGGCTGGCTTTGAACCCGATAACAAATACTTTCAAAAGAGGTTAAATTGCATATGTATTCCTAACTTATACCTCGTTACACTTCCGCCCACTAATTTAGGGTTACAACTTCTAATGTGTTGCACCTTGAGTGCAATCTGCATAATTGCTACCAAATTTTGAGTATTTTAACGGATTCATGTGGAAATAAAAAATAATTCAATATATCAATCTCATTAAAAATGGTTGAATGGATTGAAATCCTCAAAACTTTGGCAACAATTTTAGTTGATCTCACTATTGTCGATAGAGATTGGAATATTCAATATGCAACAAATTGGAGATGTTGTATTTTGTGACACCCCTAAATTAGTGGATGGAAATACAACTAGCTATAAAAAGTGGACTAATTATGCATTTTAGCCTTTCAAAAGATCGTATTTTTAACTAAAGGTGTCTTTTATTTAGATACTAAAAGTGAAATTATATATATATAATATATATAAGATGACAATATGAGTTAATGATAAATTACTTACCCTCTTTTGCATGTACTCAATTTCAGCAAATAGCAACTCATTCTGATCAGAGATATAAATAAGTTGTGTTAATAAGCAGAATTAACTCATCAGCCTGAATTACAAACTCCAGGAGTGTGCTGACAAGATTAAAATAGCATCAAATTATTTTAGGGATAATTACAAAACCCCCTCTAATATTTGGGCTAATTACAAAAAAAAAATCAGAGATATTTTAGTATTATAAATACCTCATTAGGGTTGACTATGTCTTAAATTTAAGTGGGTAACTGCAATATTTTTATAAATGTCAGGAGGGATTTCAAAATATTTTTGCTTATGAAGTCGGAAATTGTCAGACGTAATCAAATTTTAAGGGGCCATTTGCAATTTTAATAAACCTCTGCTTTTTCTTTGTAATTAGATCGAACCTCAGGGCTTTTTTGTAATTATCTCATTATTTATATCAAACTAGTGTCAGTGTGCACCTTCTTGGCCCGGATTCTGCTTATTCCTCTTTCTACCCTGGTCTCCAAATTTTTTAGGTCTTTGAGTTGTAAAGCCCCTAAACACTCACCAAGCATGTTCCTAAATAAAAAAAAAATAGGGAAAATATCATAACAGAGAAATTGGACCAATTAAGTACATTCATGTGAATGGTATAAATAAAGGGTACCTGTTTTGATTCTGCAAATTATTGATATGAGCACGCAATTTCGATGCTTCTTGCTGGTAATACTGAAATTGTTGTTGAAGAAAGTTAGAATATTTGCTATTTTTGTGACAATTAATTTGAAAAATCAACCCGATATATGAATTCAAATGACCGGCAAAATTGCAAAATTAGTCATGTAGGGCGATAGCAAAAAAGTCTTGTAAAAATCACGTTTTACAAAAATGTCATGTAACTATATAAATGTCTCAATTTTGATCCTGCAAAATAAATGTTTTGCAAAATAGTCTTGTAACTGTATGCAAATCTCAATTTTGGTCCTAATATCACTTGTAATTGGGAACTACATATGCCGCTCACGTGACTGAAATTCGGTGAAATTAGTACCAAAATTAAGATTTCCATATAGTTACAGGATTATTTTGCAAACCATGTATTTTGCAAGACCAAAACCAAGAGTTTACTATAATTACTGGACTGTTTTGCAATATGTGATTTTTACAGGACCTTTTGGCTACCATCAGGACAAATTTTGCAATTTTGCCCAAATGATCACACGCAGGTAGTGGCAAAAAAGTAACCATATTCTAACACGGGAAAGCTCCTTGGTTTATTCTCTGTGCTAATTAAGCTTACATTAAACATTTTTAATTACAAACATTGCTTCTGAGATTTGGGATAATAACAAAAAGAACTAGAGAAGTTTTAAAATTATAAAAATTTAAGGTTTAACTATGTGTTGCAGTTTTTAACCCCAACTGTTAGACCATCTCCAACCCAACTCTAAAACCCACACCAAAACACCAAATATCTTAAAAACACCCTCCAACCCAACTCTAAACATCACACCAAATTTGGTGTAAAGGAATAGTGTTACACCAAAGTGTAACACTATTCCTTTACACCAAATTTGGTGTAATACAAATATTCCCTCTTTGCCCTCCAATTTCTTCTACTTCAAACTTTTAATTCCTATTGTATCCTATATTTGATATATAATTCATTTGTAACATGGTTTTAGTTATTTAAATTTTGTATATAATTATTATTTTGGATGAACAATAGTTAACATTTACCAATAAATTATTATAAACTAAACTTAAAATTTTGATAAACTAAAATAATTAATAAACAAAATTATAATTTAATTAAAAAAGCATCAAAATCTATCATAAAATACAAAACACTAACATTATAATTAAACTTGAATTAATAAACAAAATTATATTTTTTTCTTTAAATATTTATTTTAGGTTTGTCGTTTTTTATTGTCTAGTGTGCAATTTAGTATTTTTATTTATTGTGATATTAGTTGTAATATTAATTTTGCAATATAATTAATTAATGTAATATTAGTTAAATATAAGTTTTTATTTAGTTACATTAATAATAATAAAATATAAGCAAAAGAAATAATTGCATAAACAAATAAATTTGCTATTCCAAAATGAAAAAAATATTAAAATACTCATTTGGTGTAAGATTTAGTGTAGTGGATTGGAGATGGGTTTTGCAAAATTACACCAAAACACCAAATATGGTGTGATTTTCACACCAAATTTGGTGTTATGGGTTGGAGATGCCCTTAGCTAACCTTCATCAAATATTCTATAATTACATAACTCAACTTTTTTAAATATTACTGAATTTGGTGGATGGGATTTTTATATTTTCTTTTTGACTAACAAAATCAACTGATGAAATATGCAGCTAGGGCTAGCTATATACACAAATAAGGTTTAATTGCAGTTTGGTCATTTAAATATAAGGAAGTGGCAATTTTAGTCCTATAATTATTATGTGTAGTAATTTTGGTCCCATGTGTATATAAAAAAATAGTATATTTGGTCCTGAAAGTGTGAAATATCAAATATGACTTACCCATTTATGACCAAAATTGGACAAAAGTAAAACTTATGGGACCAAAATTGCATAAAAATTAAATTTACGAGACCTAAATTGCTCATAGGATACTTACAAAACCAAATGTGCCTCCCAATTGGAGTTAAAAGACCAATATCGCCACATGATATATTACAGAACCGAATGTGCCACTCTTGTATACTTACAGGACCAAAAATTGCAATTAAACCCACAAATAAACTAAAGTTGCATTTGGATGAAAAAATTTGGATTTGAGAAGAATATTTGGATGAAATATTTTAAATGACTCCAAATAGTACGAATTTGAAATCCACCATGATGACTCCAAAAATAGAATTAAGAATTTAAAATTTATTATAAAATAATTTTACCAAACAAGTTTATGGATTTGTTAATATGGATTTAAAAACGATTGTTGGAATCCATCAATCTAAAAATGTAGACTCAAAGAATAAATCATAGGACTGGACATAATCATCTGGGTTCAAGAGCTGTCAACATATGATGTCCCCACAAATGTCAGTTGAAGTAAACCACATCAGATTGAAAAGTTCAAGTAAAAAAAATTGAATCTTTACCTGAGTATTAGCTTCAGATATAGAGCCATTATTTGTTGAATCTGAGGAAGCTTTCTTGTACCTCTCAATGGTTGCTTTGACACTGTACATTAGCATTAATTGTAATTTCAGAAATCTACAATATCCATCCTAGTATGAAACAAAAAAACAGCTAAAATCCATAATGTGACACTATTTCCAGCCTTAGTTGCAAGCACAGCTTAGCTTATAATACTTCAGCAAAAAAATATCACTTTATTGTTTTTCTCCATTCACTTTCTTCTAAGATACTTTAAACACTTGGTCCAAGATTTAAGAATTAATTAAAAAAATAGATCTTGTTTTGTATTATGTTTGGGAAAAACGTAATGATCTCACACACAAAAAATAAATAACAAAAATCATTGTTTGTATATCTCATTCGTCCAGAAAAAAAGACTTAACTGCAAAATTAGTCTTGTAACTATAGTGGTGTAGCAATTTTATTCCTATAAATATTATAGATAAAAAAAATTGGTCCCATAAGATTTTGATTTTGTGGAATTTTGATCCTTACGTTTTAATTTGTGCAATTTCGGTCCGACAAGTTTTGATTTGGTGCGATTTTGGTCCCAACTAGTTGATAAGTACTTCATTTGTTCTCACAATACATTTGTCCTTTAGCCAAAATACCCGAAATATTTGTATGACCGTTAAAAGTTAGAGGATTGAAATTGCTAGTTTTATTAAAGGGGAGATTCATCGCCAAGGACCAAAACTGCCACATCAAGTAGGGATGGCAATTTCCTCCGAACCCGACGGAGGATCCGATACCCGACCCTAATGGAGGAGGGTATGGAGGGTAGTCTTGTACCCGATTAAATAAATAGGTACGTAGGTATGGGTATGGAGGTGGGTTTAGGTACATCCTACCCATACCCTACCCGATACCCGATTAAATAATAATAGTATATATATTTATTTATAATATTTCACATATATTTTTTATTTATACAACTCTATTTATTTATATTTAAAGGAAATGATTTTTTCTCCAAGCCTCAACCAAAATTTACTAACCCACTAACACTTTTGTTTAATCCTTTTTAATATTTTGCTATATTTTTATAATATTTAGTTCGCTAATTCTTATTTGTATTCTTTTTTCCTTATTGTTTCCTTAAGATTTTAGTAAATATCCATAACTTTATTTAAATAACTCAAATTTCTCTTTAAAAAAAGAAATAACTTAAATTTGAAAAAAATACAATTGTAAGTTGTAAGAGGGTATGGGTAGGATATGAATACCCGATCCTCCGATGGGTATGGGGATGGGTATGAAAACTGAATACCCGATGGGTATGGGTATGGGTATGAGTATAATAAATGTGTATGGGGATGAAGGATATAGAATCCTACCCGAATCCTACCCATTGTCATCCCTAACATCAAGAAGTGACATGACTAGAAAAGCTAATCCCTAAAAATTATAGGACTCAAATTGCAATTAAGCCTAGACAAAATTATTATTTTCTCATAAAGTAGATGAAATACACTACATATTAACATCATAATATTTTATTATTTTTCATAATTATAAATGTTATTTTTGGCATTATGAATACAACATCTAACACTAAAAAGGAAATTCTAATACTATACACTAGCTAAACAAAATTTCCAAAAAGATTTACATTTACAATAAATTTATTTATCCTAAAACACAAACCAAAAAAAAAAAATTATCAGTTCCAAAAATCCAATAGGCAAAAGCATGAACAAAAAAGTGATTGAAAGGTGAGTGATTCTTTAGGTCAGATTTATTCTGTCAACTCAAAATGTCAAAGTGACATTCTAATTTAGTAAAACGAAATGAACCCAACTGAGGCAACTCCCTCATTTCTCAGTCTTCTGCTACCTTAATTTCGTCGAGCCACTGATTGGCTGCGCTTGCCTAGCTGGCACTGAACCTAGCAATATGATTGGCCCATAGTTCTAGGACATAACTTGTAAATCCTCCTAATATACCATGGTTAATACTCATTAACCACTATTTTGAACCCTAGACAAGTTATTCCAGGATATAACACTGGTGATAAGAGAGCAGATTTCTTGTAAGATGGTTGTACCGTGCGGCGGATTGCAATTTTAATGTAAAAAATACTTTTAGTGCGAAAAATGATACATTATCGAATACTGTTTGAATTTTAGTATATTGGACAAAGAATTATTTTTACACTAAAATTATTTTACCCAAGTTTTAGTGCAACCGTCTTACCCAAGTTTTTGCCACACTATAACGTTAAACAAGGGAAAATAATTTCTTTGGTAATAAGCCTTGAACTATTTTGAAATATATTCCTCTAAATAGTCACATTTAAGTTTTAGTCCAATATCTTTTAAAAATTTGGATATTTTGTTTTGTTTTGACTGAAATTGTGTAATTTTATTGGAGATTGCTGACTATGACCAATCAGGTGCAAACATGTCAAATAAGAGAGGATTTTTTTCATGATTTAGCACAAAAATTACCACCAAAACACTAAAATCCTTATTTTGTGTGTCAATTTTGGGTGATTTTGTTGGATTTTAAACTTGATTTTGGTCCAATTAATATTGGGCTTGAAAATATATATTTGAGTTAAAAGATAAAATAAGATCCAAGCCCAAATGGCCCAAGTTCTAGAATTTGTCTAGAAGTGTCTTGGAAAAATATCTTAGATATTATTTGTAGAAAAGTTTGTAGAATGTTCTAGGAAAGTAGATATTTTAGAAGATGATTCTAGTGGATGAATTATAGCCATTAGATTAAATAAATCCTAGCCATTGGTTAGGAAGTTGTACTAGTATAAATAGGGGTGTCTTGATCATTTTGTAACAAGCCAAAATTTGAGAAGAATCAATACAAGCAAATATTTCTCCACCAAAAACTCTCTTCCATTTTTTTGCATAAATAACATCCTCCTCCTACAAAGAGAAAAATCCCTCTTCCAACTTCCAATTTCTAAATAACCCCTCTTTTCTTCTAAACTTGAGATAATCCTCCTCCAACAAAGTGGTATCAGAGCCACAAGATCACTTGTGGTTTACATAAAAATATGGCAAATGGTGTGGCTTCCTTTCAAGTCCCTATGCTCAACACAAGCAACTATGATAATTGAAGTATCAAGATGAAGGCCCTTTTGGGTGCACATGAAGTTTGGGATATTGTAGAAAAAGGTTATGTCGAGCCACAAGACGAGGCTACACTATCCTAAACTCAAAAAGATAATTTAAAAGATTCAAGAAAGAGAGACAAGAAAGCTCTCTATCTCATCTACCAAGCTTTGGATGATGATGGTTTCGAAAAGATCTCAAGTGCAACTACCGCTTGAGGATGCATGGGAGAAGCTTCAAACATCTCACAAAGGAGCCGAGCAAGTAAAGAAGGTACGTCTCCAAACATTAAGAGGTGAATTTGAAGCTTTACATATGAAAGAGTCCGAATCTATTTCCGACTATTTTTCAAGAGTTTTAGTGCGGTTTCTAATCAAATGAAAAGAAATGGTGAAAAATTAAGTGATGTGAGAATTATGGAAAAGATACTCCGTTCTTTAAGTCCTAAATTTGAGCATATTGTCGTAATAATTGAGGAAACAAAAATTTGGAGGAGATGACTATTGATCAATTATTG
Organism: Rehmannia glutinosa; assembly: GCA_016081115.2. Lineage (NCBI taxonomy): Eukaryota > Viridiplantae > Streptophyta > Magnoliopsida > Lamiales > Orobanchaceae > Rehmannia > Rehmannia glutinosa. The sequence continues at coordinate 57,327 of JABTTQ020002414.1, forward strand.
GGGTCATTACAAGCATATGAAGAAAAACATAAAAAGAAGCAAGATATTGTAGAACAACTTTTTTAAAATGCAAGTGAAGGATAAAGAAGAAAGCATGAGCAATGAACGTGGTCAACATGGAAGAGGTCGTTTCCAAGGGACGAGACGGACGAGGCCGTGGTCGTGGACATGCACGAGGAGGTTTCAATAATAATGAAGATAGAAGAGAATACCCAACCGGTGGACGCGGGAGGAGCAATCCAAGAACAAGGTACGAAAAATCACAAACTAAGTGTTATAATTGTCAAAAATTTGGACACTATGCTTCCGAGTGTAGAGCTCCCAAAACAAGGTTGAAGAAAAGGCCCACTATGTGGAAAATAAAAACGAAGAAGATGTCAATTTGTTCTAGCATACAAAGGTGGTGATGGAAGACAAGACAACACTTGGTATCTCGATCTTGGTGCAAGCAACCATATGTGTGGAAGAAGAAGCATGTTTGTGGAGCTTGATGAATCGGTGAGTGGCAATGTTTCTTTTGGAGATGAGTCAAAGTCGGTCAAAGGAAAAGGTAAAATTCTAATCCGCTTGAAGAATGGAAGTCATCAATTTATTTCTAATGTCTATTACGTTCCAAATATGAAAAGTAATATCTTGAGTTTGGGACAACTCTTAGAGAAAGGCTATGACATTCACATGAAAGATCGTAGTCTTTCTATAAGAGATGATAGAAATAATTTAATCACTAAAGTGCCAATGTCTAGAAATAGAATGTTTCTTATTAAATATCCAGAATGATGTAAAAAATGTCTCAAAGCTTGCTACAAAGATATATCTTGGCTTTGGCATCTACGATTTGGGCACTTAAATTTTGGCGGATTAGAATTACTATCAAAGAAAGAGATGGTGAGAGGATTACCATCCATCAATCATCCCGATCAACTAGTGGACAAAACCATGTCCTCCAATCACTAGTGGACACCCCCTTATACCCCCTAACCCCTCCCCCAACCCAAACATAACACACATTTTCTCTATCTATACATACATATACATACAACTGGACAAAATTGCAATTTCGATTTGCAAAATTATTCTCTTAAAAATTACATTTAAAAAATAAAACACCACAACTAAAAAAAATCCGTCAATTGAGTCCTTTTATCCTGAGAATTAAAAAGTTCAATTAAAAAATAAGAGAACTAATATAAGACTGTTTCATGAATTTATGTTAAAGTTAATGAAATAGATTTTAAAAACACAAAAATATGAATTGTCTTCATAGATTTAAATTTGACTTGAAATTCTATTTATATATAAAATACGTACCATGAATTATAGTTATATGATTGTCTCGTAAAAGTTTTTGTGTTAGAAAAACCAGGAGTTCATGTGCCAATCACTTTTCAATTTCACTAAATATTCATTTTCCCTCTTAAATTACTGTTCTTGTAAAGATAAGCGCGTAAAAACATACTCGATTCGCCGGTTTTATAATAGTAAGATTTTTTTATGAAACGTGATTTTTTTGGGATCAATTTTGCCACCCATATCAAAATTACAATTGAACCCTCCTCCTCCTCTCTCTCTCTCTATAAATATAAATATTATATAAATGTAAAAAATAATACTTTTAGTGCAAAAAATGATACATTATCTGAATACACTGAATTTTAGTATATTCAGACAAAGAATTATTTTTTACACTAAAATTATTTTACCCAAGTTTTAGTACAACCGTCTTACCCAAGTTTTTGCCACACTATAACGTTAAACAAGGGAAAATAATTTCTTTGGTAATAAGCCTTGAACTATTTTGAAATATATTCCTCTAAATAGTCACATTTTAGTTTTAGTTCAATATCTTTTAAAAATTTGGATATTTTGTTTTGTTTTGACTGAAATTGTGTAATTTTATTGGAGATTGCTGACTATGACCAATCAGGTGCAAACATGTCAAATAAGAGATGATTTTTTTTCATGATTTAGCACAAAAATTACCACCAAAACACTAAAATCCTTATTTTGTGTGTCAATTTTGGGTGATTTGACGTATCAGTTTTTGTGTAGAATCATCAAAATTCCTAAAAAAAAATTAAACACATTAGCATCCATCGGTTCTAGTTAGCAATTACGGTAAAATTACACAATTTCGGTTAAAATTAGACTAAATGTCCAAATTTTAAAAATATGAAACTAAAATTTAACGTGGGCGATTTGGAGGACTAAATCTCTAAGTAGTCCAAGTTAAAGACTATTTTCCACCGTTAATTAATATTAAGATGAAAATTGTGAGTACTTCAGAAGATCAGAACCGTCCATTTTAATCAGGAGTTTTCATTGGTTTGCCACTCGCTCTCACTTCTGTTTATTTCCTCTTTTAGTTTCAACAGTTTCAGAAGCTTTGTGAAAGCCTCAAACTCAGTTAACACAATGAAAATGGGGTCTGTTTTTTTCCCATTTCCAGAGAAAATTTAATTTCTGAGCTAATTTTAAACATAAATTGGTATCATCACATATTACTTCTTTTTGTCAGAAGTCAAGAACAAGAAAAATATCGTGTATGACGTTCGAAAGATTCTTTAACACTCAGAAAAATCTATAAATAAAATAAAATAAGATTTTCATTGCCAAATTTAGATTTAAATTAGTACAATATACACCAAAAAAAAAAGAGTTTATATTTATTGGGTCTGGATTGGTTAAATTAGCTAGATCTGTACATAGCAACAAAGATCCATCATTTTTGAAACAGCATACGTAAAACCCACAATCAGAAATTCTAATTTGAAGAAAGATTAAGTGTAGTAAACCCTAATTAGGGTAAATTTCCATTGGAAAAACAATTTTAATAAATTTGAAGCTTGTAAAAATGTAAGAAATTGAAAACCCTGATTTTTATTTTTTTCCATCTAGTCAACCCTAATAAACATCAAGTCAAATAAAGAGATGAAAAAAAAGCCCTAATAAGGTTGTAATTTGGCTTTTTACTTTGGCATCTTTCTTGAATAGTCCTTTTTTCTTTACCTAAGTGATGCTAAAACTGATTTGCAATTAAACAAGTTCAAAAAACATGAATGAATGGACAAATGAAAACTTGACAGCTTGGTAAGACCCAAATAGCCTTACAGATGAGAGAGAAATTAAAGAGATATATGAAGAAATTACAACTTGACAGAAAATTGAAACCGATCTCACAGTTCATTTCTCCATAATTTCCCAAAAACATTTGAGTAAGTCTGTTGTGAGACCGTCTCACATATTGAAATTCATAAGACGGATTCAACCCATTTTATAAATCAAAGAAAGTGAGATTCAAATTCAAATAGGTCCGTGAAACAGTCTTATATAAGTTTTTGTCAAAACTTTTACGACAGATCTGTGCATTTATCAAAACATGGACTAAAATGGGAACATAAAATTAAAAAACCCATAAAACACAGTGACAAAACTGGAAAAAATAGAAAGAATTGAAAAATCTGTGTCAAGAAAAACTTAAAATCTTCACTGTACAAAACAATATTAAGTCCTTGAGCTCAAAATCCTCCACAATATTACCAAAAACATATCAAACCCAAACTATTTAACACGACAAAAGAAAATCACAACAGAAATACCCAGATCCCTCAAAAAAAGTTAAAAAATAATTAATTAATATTTTTTTTCTAGATAAATAAATAAATCGTACATACCTGTTGTTGGCATACTCATAGAGACGGCCTCTGGTAGAGAAGACAATCAAAGCCACCTCAGCATCACATAGCACAGACAATTCATACGCTTTTTTCAGCAACCCATTGCGACGTTTACAGAAAGTGACCTGACGATTAGTCGTGTTTTCGATCCGCTTTATCTCGATTTTTCCCCTTCCGTTTTTCCTCTGTGGAGACATTTCCCTTGATTGATCACTAGTTTGGAAATCCATTTTTTTCTGCTGCCAAACACTGGAGAAAATAACATTATTAGTACAAAATATTGGCAGTTGATTTTTTTGTTTTTTTTTGTTTGGCAGCCTTTGAAAGTTGATTAATATCATAGAAATCATGTGAAAGCATCACAAATTTAATTAACCAGGGAAAAATTGCTTAAAAATGAAAATGTTTAAAAATGGATTTATGTAGGTAAATTTCACTAACCTGCTACGGTAATTAGGGAGAGAGGGAGGAATATTGATTGAGCAGAAGCTCAAATAATGCTTTTCTTCTTCACAAATCTGAAAAGGAGAAGGTAGAAATTATGGGATGAGCTGCACTAGGGGCTGTGGATATATAAAGTTAAAGAAATATTTTTTTACCTTTTTTTTAATTTCATAATAATCAAAAGTATACTTTATGGGTTAATTTACTTGTATCTTGTAATAAATCTATGAAATGCATGCGTATTAATTTGTATTTCAATTTTGGTTGTTTGTACAGAAGGACAACAGAACACAATAAATGGAAGAATGAATCACTCAAATTTTTAAAAGCTTATGGGAGACGGTGAAAGTCCGTGAGACCGTGAGACTTATCGTTGATATTTTTAGTGTAAAAAGTGATCTTGTCTAAATACACTTAAATTAGTGTTGAGATATGTCACTTGTGAGTTGTCGCGTTGATTAATTAAGAGAAGAGAGTCGATTTATAAGCCAAGTGAGCTACTCCTCCTATCACCAATTGGTTTAGGATGGAACCTCACTTGGTGGGCTGAGTTCTCTTCCATATAGTGACGCTTCATGTGTGGACCGTCTTAAGTCCCCCAAATTTAACAATTAGTGCATTTACTTTGAGTATCATTTTTACACTAAGAGTATCACTTGTTATACTAAAAGCATCAGATCTCACAAGAGACTCTTTGCTCAAATTTAGCCTCCCTAGCCATTCGATTTTTTAATTGAAAAAAATTAAAAGTAAATTCTTACCTTTTTTGGGCCATATACTACCTTTTTATCCTTCCTGTTTTACATTAATTTAATCCATTCACAAAGGATGCACCCAATCCATGAGGGGCCTACTATCATGTGATCCTGCCCCTAAAGCTTCGTGGAGGAGGTGAATCGTGGGACTTGAGCTGACTTAGACGGAGTAATCACACAAGAAATCATTCTTCAACTCATTCTTAGCGATTCGAATCCTCATGTTTGTGAGTGCCAAGTGAAAACGGACATTACATCTCCTTTGCACCATTGAACTATGCTATGAGGCATTAATTTTATCTATTCATGAGAACATTGTGGGTGGAGAGGAGAGCCCTAAGGAAAAAGAGTGGTAGAGTAGAAAAAGACCTCTCTGAAGCTGAAAGTGATATTTCATGAGATGATGGAACCTTGGACTAGGTTGCCCTCAAGTTTCACTTTTTATTGTCTATGAAAAATAGGAGTATAACACATAAATATTGGACCTCTTAATTATTTCCCATAATAACTCAAGCACTTAGACAACATAATTGTTTAATTTCCTTGTAATTAGAACAAATGTTGCATCTTTTAATATATTCCTTCCATTTGGTTATGGGAGTTATTAATTGAAGTTTACGTGTATACACATTAATGATATCAGTGTATACACGTAAACTTCAATTAATATATTGAAATACTAGATGAAACACATTCAGAAATACGAAATCGGGTGTGATCAAAGGGCAACATGATTGAAAAGGGGCTATGACAAAAGGAAAGCGAGTGCCATGTGACATCCAGTCATGAACTATTGAAAGTTGAAGTTTATCAATGGTAACTTTTGACATGACAACGAGTAATTTTTGCTTTTATTTGTGTAAATGGTATATATGTAGGAGTGAGGATCCTTCATGACTAGATTTTCTATCAAGGTTTGCACTTTAATACTTACTCGACTAAATTAAAAATTAAAAAACGAACATGACTAATTTTGATATCTCCTAAGTTACAGGACCATTTTTTACAATTTTGCCTATGTTTTTCCGTGTGTTCTTCATGTAAGAGTGAAAATCACTCAGTTTTGTTTAGGGGTGTCAATTCGAGTCATCAGGTCGGATTCATGTTTGGTTTCAGGTTAATTTTGGGTTATGCTTAAAATACATCAAAAATATAAAATAACTATGTTTTAGACAAATTGGTAACATCGTGTCAAATTCGTGTCAACCGTGTTAGGGTTCGGTTTCTAGTGTTCGGGTTCGGATTTCTCTCAGTAACTTCATGTCGGGTTTTCGTGTCATGACAGGATTGTGACCCCTTCACTTTCGTCTACATATTTCGATTTCATTTATAATTGTTCAATTGCTTGTGCCTTATGAGTTATGATCTGAGTTGACCTAGCAACTGGATTGGTGATATCCTCTTCTCATTATCCTGGAAATTGTCTTGCTATTTAGAACCTATTTTCTTGAAAGATATGTCATTCTTTTATACCGAACATAGGCCATGCTTGGCATTGCTATGACAACTCAATGTGTGCTACATGAGTATTATTTAATTGCAATAGTATATATTGTCTAACTTCTATCTACATCAAATTTAAGATATCTCAGAGATAAAACATTGAATATTTACCTACATAATCTAAAACTATTGGTAAATACCTACAGTATTTATGTCGGTAAAATTTAAAAATTGTCGGTATTCTGTAGGTAATTGTAAAATTTAGAGACAAAACCATTTTTGTCGGTAAATTCTGTCGGTAAAATTTAAAAATTGTCGGTATTCTGTAGGTAACTGTAAAATTTAGAGACAAAACCATTTTTGTCGGTAAATTTTGTCAGTAAACTAGAAGTTTCTTGTAGTGAAATGCAACGTAATATATATATGGTTACACATATATAATCACTTTTATTTTCTACAATGTAACATTTTTTGGGTTGGATTTTATCCTCATAATTAGTCAAGGTTCATATGTATGATACATTTCTATTTTATCATTAGCATAACGTCTATTCCTTTAATTTGTTAACATTGTTTTCTATGAGCCTATGATTAGGTTAATTTTTTGCAACCTGGTACTTTATGTTGTTGGAAAAAAATACTGAGAGCTTTTTCAAATCAAAATGATGCTTAAGACCATACAATTTAATAATTATTACTTATTTTTATAATAGTGATTTTCAGACTCTTAAAACTATATGAACAAGCATTATTGGATTAAAATTGTTTAAAATTTGCAATTCTAAAGAAAAACTTTATTGTTCTTTTTTAGCCAAGTAAATAAATAATTAAAATCAGAATGTATATCTAGAAATCTGTTAGTTGTCAGCTGTCTCCAAACTACCAAAACCAATATTTTTGTAGATGAAATAATTGCTCATGGTCAAAACATCATCTATAAGAAGAAAATAAAAAAACATTGAAATTTTCTAATTAAGTGATACCCAAATTTGGGTAAATTGCAAAATTGGTCCTGTAACTATAAGCGGTTTGCAGTTTCGTCCTCTAAGTATTAAGTTTGCAAAATTAGTCCTGTAAGTTTAAAAGATTTTGCAAAATTGGTCCTATAAGTTTTCCAAATGAGCAATTTTAGTCCAGTAAATTTCAAGTTTTGGCAAAATTGGTCCACCGGGTTTATTTCATATTTTCATAATACCCATTATACCCTTTCCATACTATTGGCTGATTTGACTAAGAATTGTGTTCAAAATGGTATCGAGCCAGGTTTATTAAAAACTTTTAGTTAAATTTATTATATTTATGTAATTAACAATTGGTGAGGAGAATTTACTCGAGATTATGGATCCGGACCGATGTCCGAGATGTACCCTTACAGACATATCGTCAAATATTGACGATGTATGCACTAAAGAACACTTGACCAGGTTTCATATCGGGAATACCAACATGAAGAAAAGGAAGCGGCGAGGAGAGCCGCGGGGAAACCTTAAGGCAATGCAAAATCAGCGAGAATATTATAAGCGATTCACGGATGCTTAACGGACCTATATGTTCACTTGATGAACCTTCAAGAAACGGTTCATTAAAATTCCCATCGAACAATGATTCGATGGAGTACGGTGAGTGGAACGAGATACTTCAGACAAATCTAAGATCTCCGAAGATCTTAGAGAAATCGAAGAAGCGGTGCGAGAATTATGGCAACCGCCATATTCATCTACCAAAGACAAGTTCATCGATCGAACGTGATGGAAACGATGGTGAAATATCGAAGAAACTCTTGAAATCCTTCATGATATTAAACGAGTCAAGAACTTGGAGGAGAGGCCAAGTTCATCGGGAGGAAGGAAACGTATTGATTTTGGGATAGTACCCTATTTACACCAAAAGGGAAGCCAACCAAGTCATACGAAAAATGACGGATGAGGAAAAGCTTATTGCTCTAATCAAAGGAAAATCCATCAAAAATTAAAAAGATGGATAGGGACAATATGAATCTTAAAGATCTACACGGCGGAGAATCCTTCGGCGGGATTAGGTATTGTAGACTTAAAGATGAACGCAGTGAGAATCGGCTTTGGTTACCTATGACCCACAAGGTAGACCAATTCTCCACCACCGCCACCGATTAATCCTAACGTCGAAGAAAGACGGGTTCACATCATGGAACTCGGGATGAGAGGATGCCACATGCCGGGATTTCACAACCGAGTGATCCACTGTCGGGGACGGGAGGTCGAAACTTCTCGGGAACGGACAACCTCAGGAAGGCCGAATGTTTATCGACGCCTTATGGAAGATCGCACCTCGACCCAATACATCCGTATGGGTTGATGTTAAAACCTGGACATCCCGATTTTAAAAAGAGAAGTTCTCATTGATGAATGGGCTTGACTATGAGAATTTAAGCAGAACCTCGATCTTACAAAGGATTCATTCATTTTACTTGAAATGAGTCTTGAAGGATCGGTGAAGATTGGGATATGACCGATGCTAGTACGAAAAGTTCGGTCACATCGGGGGAATCACTAAAAGGAATTGTCGATGGTATGGCAAAACTATTCAAAATCCAATTCATACACGTACGGGTTATTTCGAGGGATTAGAGGATGAAAAAAGAAAGAAATATAAACAAGCCCTCTATAGCCTTGAGTTCTTGGATATTTGTCATATCGACGAATATATCAAGTTGTTCACCGAATACGGTGGAAATCAAGATCGAGGAAAAGAAGTTGCCTGACTATTCTTTGCCAAAATTCCGAGTCCCCGGAGAGAAATGCTTATCGTGAATACAAGGGTGGAGTCAAGTAGAAAGCGTGGCCTTAAAAATGTCTTTCCTAAAGGCAAGTTATCCGAATGGTGCTATGTCAGCCACTCTGCACAGAATTACAAGAGATTAAGAGGAATTAACAAAGTAGTTCCTCTATGTTGCATAGATAATGATATCCCAACAGTGGTGGGAGGTCAACCAAGCGCGCACAAAAGGAAGAATGGCGAAGCCATCCATACCGCCGAGGAACCAAAGAAGAAAAGAAGCAGGTCTTCATGGAGACTAGAAGGTTAGTCAAAACAAAAAGCCCGAAGTTATAAATCGGGGCGGAGAGACCAAAGACGGGGAAGCAGAGAGAGCCTCATCATCAAAAAAAGTTCTAATCAAGCAAGTACCAGAGAATCCGAGGAGAAGAACTTTCGGGCGTGCTCATACTAGAGCTAATGAAAGCTTCAAAGATCGTAATTGCTTTGGACATGCGGAGCAAGAGGGCATATCTCAACGGATTGCCCAGACAATCAAAAATGAGGAGTCGATAGTTCGAGGCCACATTAAATCGAAGAAGCATCTGTCTATTATCGAGGATTTAATACGGTGTATCAATTTGAGGATATTCCCCGGATGAAAGCATCTATGAAGAAGAGATCTATTTCGATGATGGAAGTGAATCGATTTTAATCAGTGAAGAAGAAATTCTTGACAATCAATCGAGGAGGATATGTCGGGTTCCTCTCTCACACGACGGTTTCTCATAAAACTCTTATGAGAATCATGAAGGAAGATCCAAAGCTTCAAGTCTATGATGGATTTACAATTGGAGCTATGGAAAAAGCATTGGATAAAATTGGGTTCAGAATAGAAAACATCAAATTATCCACGGGGTAACAACCGGAGAATTTGCTATTCCGATGGAGTTTACCGGTAACTCGATCGAGATGCGTTGGTCCCTATTAGAGAAATACAAGAGATCAAAAGCAAAGTTAAAAGAGAAGTTGCAAATACACTCTCATGGATTCATATCGAGCCATAAGAGTAATTATCAAAGCAACATTCAAAGAAGGAATAGATTCGTCACTTAATCTTCTTTGTCTTTGACAAGCGAATCTCTCATCTCAAGGATTCATGCCTTGGAGCGATTCTGAAATTTGTATGCGGGAAATTGGCATTTAATGTCTATCCTAGAATTGCATACAATTTGGGGAGATCGAGACTTTAGTAGAGTCCTAACCCTTCATCAAGATTTCAAAAGAGTAGATTTGATGAAAGAAGGAACAGCCTTACTCGATCACATACAAGATTTCCTATGCTCTCTCGAATACCCATCATTCGAAGTATTCTTGAGAAAGGAATTTATTGAAGTCCCAAGAATCTTTGAGGACTTTGCGGGGTGGTGTTACAGAAATCATGGAATCTCCAACTATTAAGGAGATTGATATGATAATTCAAGATCAACTGATCTTCAACAAAAGTCGGAGTCTCGAGTTGAGCCTAGCGGGATGTCTTTCCCAAAAGCGAGAATGGTGAGTAGCGGCCGTTGGGAAGAAAGGAGACCGAGTCTGATTCAAGCGCATCCCCGATGTTTTTAAAACAAGAGAGCCGAAATGTCCGTGAGGATGGCGAGAGGTTGAAGTAATATTCGACATCACTCAAAAGGATAACATTTTTCCTTGTGATGTTCTATATTATCTCCAACAACCAATCGTTGGAAGGTATCGGAAGCTCGAAGATAGGAGAAATTGAGCTTACTATCACGGGAGTTGCGGGGAAAGGTCCCGAGAACAATTAATACCGGGAATTGAATTTCTTGAGGAACATAAACCTTGGGAAAGATTACAAGACGGAATGGAATTCACGGTGGCTAATAAAAGATGAGTAATCGAGATGAGCACTAGTCCATTCTCCATATACATTTCTATCGGAATGTTATATCTTTCAATACAAGGCCGAGTATTTCGCCGCCTATATTGATTAGTCTTCAAAGGAATATGCACCGCAGCGGATGTTTTTCCTAAAGAAATTGGAGAAGATTTACGGCCATTGCGAGGAAGAGATTTCTCTAAAAGGATTCTTATTCTTAACAAGGAATTAAACAAGCGAGAAATAATGATCGGAGGAGCGGGCAAGACCCATGGTACAAAGAAAGACGCCACCAATCTATTTCCATGATACAAAAAGTGCGAGATATTTTGCTAGGAAACAATTTCCTACAAACATTCAAACAGTTCACACAAGAGAACGAGACGAGAAGACTTATTTTCACAACCTTATGTGATCATAAGATAATTGTCCAGAGATCATGGGAAGCATTTTACGAAAAATGCCCATTAATTTTCGCGTGACAAAGCGTGGTGATGAAGCCAAACCGCAATCCAAAAATGGCGGATCGAAGGAAATTTGGCGAAGCTTTATTATCCTATAGACAATTTGGTTCCATCCGGAAGGATCGGAAGATATGGGATAATAACTTGTATTCATTCGAGTACAAGGAGAAGAACGAGTCACCGAAGCCATTGCGGAGAATTATGGATGAGTCTAATGGAGAATCCACAAAGTGATGTAACCATAGAGGAACAAATATCACTCGAGGATATCGAAGAAGATCCAAAGGAATTACAATGAAGATCCTTGGCTTGGTGGGACAAGAACGAGCTCAAAGCTTCCTTAAAGGTTAAACCGGGAAAGAGTATGAGTTCGTAAGATTCAAACCAATCCTTATGAATCGGAAGATCGTGAGGATATGCAAAAGATACTTAAGGAACATCTTGACCTTAAGTTAATTTCACCAGGAGTTTCTCCATACAAAGAAATTCGGATTCTTAGTCGTAAAACCATGGAGAAATCAAAAGAGGAAAACAAGACTTGTTATTAATTACAAAGGGATTAATAACATTTTGGAGTTCGACGGATACTATATCCCAAGCAGAACATCCGGTTAATCGTATCAAAAGGTGCAAGATATTCTCAAAGTTCGATTGCAAGTCCGGATTCTAGCATTAAGATGGAGGAAGAAAGTAAGAAGTTTACTGCCTTTCTCTACACCGGGGACACTATATTTGGAACGTGATGCCTATGGGATTGGCTAACGCACCGGATATATCAAAGAAAGATGGATAATCTTTTCAAAGATTATTTGAGTTTCATGTTTGTATATATCGACGACATTCTAATCGCATCAAAGAACATGAAGGAGCATCTCAAACATTTGGAAATATTTTCGGATGTTTGTCACAGAAGGATTAGTCTTTCGGAAAAGAAGGCGTAATCGCAATAAGACAGATTGAATTCCTCTAATTGAAATCGATGAATGCGGAATTATTCTACGTAATCATATTGTGGAAAAGATAGGGATTTCGGATACACTAAAAACAAGAAGCAACTTGAGTTTTTGGGAGTTGTTAATTTTCTTTGAATGTTTATTAACAATCTAGCATACTACGGAAGAAGGTGTTTAGCCCATTACTTAAAAAAAAAGATGCGAGATTCAAATGGGAAGATGAACATCAAGAAGAATTAAGCAACTTAAAGAAGTTTGTAAAAGCTTAGAAACTTGCGATTCCCCAAGACGAGGATGAACTGTTCTTTACACGATATGCCATGATGATTGGTGGCAGCTAGATTCTTACTAAGGTCACACCAAATGAAGAAGTACCATCACGATATTGTAGCGGTTTATTCACGGTGAAGCAAGCAAACAGATGGCATATCAACGAAAAAGAATTATTTCGCAATGAAGAACTTTTAAAAAATGGCCTCTATTTTTGGCTAAAAAGTTTACTTTAAAAATTGATAATTCAAGTGTCAAGGCTTTTTTCGAAAAACAAAATTGAATCAAAACCAGGAAAAGGCTCGACATTTAGATGGCAAGTCAATGTCAATATTATGATTATGATATTGTCATTATAAAATCTCATGAAAATATTCTTGCGATTTCTTGACACGAGATGGAAGGACGCGTTTCGACGAGGTCCTTAAACGAGTAAGACATCTCCGGGGAAAACCTGGGAGAGTCTAGAACGAGATTTTGGGACGTTATGTCTCAATGCGAGAAGTTGTTGGACGACTTCAACAGTGACCGTAAACCGTTTCTAGTCAAATACGAGCATGCTTGGTTAGTTCGCTCAAGGACAATTGTTCTTAGTCTTTGCAAGTGGCCTCTCTTCCAGCCGCATCTCCTACGGTGCAAAAGGGGCCGAGAGAGTACGGGCTCTAACCCGGAGGTTATGGATTCAAGTACCATAATCACAAGTGTTGCGGTGATGCATCCCCCGAGGGTGTACAAATCAGACGAATGTTGAAGCTCGGTGTCACAACCCGAGTCTTCAAGTCAACCCAAAGACCTCCTGGGGGTAAAGAGGGAGAGTTGAATCTTAGGCCACAGCATGTGCAAATCTAAGGTTCAAATCGACGAGATTAAGATTTCTCCTATGCGGGTATATCGGAGGCAATGGGAGAAACTAGTTACAAGACAAGGTATTAACCCGGAAAAAACAATGGTTGATATCTCGGGAAAGTATCCGCAGTTTGGATGAAACCAGGAAGTCATCCAAATGAAGTACATGAATGGTATACTTTTGGAGCTTTAGCTTCAATCTATACCGTGTCACCAGGATTCCCAGAAATTTCAAAATTACCGAAATGGATTGGGAAGCCATTTTGAGACTGGGCCAATAATCCACACTTGGCCGGATGAGATATTTTGGAATTGTATTTTATCAGTCGCTCCCGAACCAGCGAAGAAAAGGCTTTAATGAAGCTTTTCATTTCATCAAGCTAAGAAGACCGGATGGAAATGCTTTAAAATATATTAAGCAAACTTCACCAGGAAGAAGGACCGATGTTAGTAGGAGTATTTTCGAAGACGAAGCTTCTACCAGGCACGAGCATGGGGTCTTTGGGTTTGTCTAATCGAAATGGACAAAGTCAAATATCCATTTAAGTTTTTCGCAGTCGGCGAATGGATCTTTCCTTTTGAATACGATGACTGGATCAACCACGGAGATTTGCGGAGGAACTCTTCGAGACCAAAAGGAGAATTCTCGGGAAAACAAGATTCAGCGAGCAAAGAAACTTAGGAAATTCGTAACATGGCGCATGTTGGCCGTTGGATCGACCGGATCTCCAAGCATGCCCCGAAGCGGGAAGGAACCCGAGTTTGGGAAAGGTTTCCGACCCAAACCCGACCGACAGGACCATACGGTTTGGAAAGGACAAGGGCCCGGCTCACAAGACGCGTTTTCCTCGGGGACCACGCTTGAGACCAACTTTTAGAAGATTCCCGACAACCATCACATGGGCCGAGTCACGGAAAGAGAAGAAAAGAGCATTGGCGAGCAATAAGAGAGTATGATGTAAGCGATGACGTCTTACATCTCAACAAGATTTGAAGTCCGAATTTCAAGTCCAGGACTTACTCTATAAATTGCGAGGATTTGAAGGAAGGCTGGGGACATCGAACATTTTCCTTAGTTTTCTTACAATAAAATGCGAGTGAAAAATTTGTAATAGTTTGAGTGTTTTAATTTTAAGTTTTATGTGTTTACGAGTGTACGCCATCTATGAGAGGCTAAACCGAGATTCTCCTCCCAAAAGGAGATTACTAATGTAATAAAAATTTCTTTAAGTTTTTAATAAAAAGGGCTTTTTTGCTTCAACATGTCTTCATAATGTTCCATTAATTCATCCCGTTTAAAAAATTACTTATACGCCTGGAGTAGGAAACGAACCAAGCGTCAGTGTCTTGAGCGATTCTTGAAGGAGTCGATAACTTGCGAGATCATCTTCCCCGAGGGTGAGGTTGAGCAGGTGAGGAGCTGTTTGTCAAAAGATCGGGGCGTGAATCTTTGATTGGTGGTGTTGCGAACCATTTCACCCGGTCTTTGTTTTGGTCAAAAAAGGTATGAATTTTAGGGGATTTATTAATTTTATGGAAGCATGCTGGGTCTGATATGGTCGTGATGGACTATATCCGTTTTAACCAAAATCTTAGTCTGAAATTTGACTATGGTATGAAAGGATTGATATTGTTAATTCTCGAAAGTTATAGGACTATTATTGCTATCTTCCGAAAGATAAAGGACCAAAAATGCTATTCTGCCATAAGGGCAAAATTGTCCAGGACCAAAATTGCAACTCTAAATAGTTAAAGGACTAAAAATGCCACTGGACCAAAGATACGGGACTAAAAATGCAATTTAGCCCCCAAATTTAGTACTTTAAGTTTTTCACATAGAACCGATCACCCAGGATCCTCTAATACTAACAGGTAGTTTTTACCTGCTATAGCAGGTCGCAGGACTAAATGTTCGAAAAAAACTCACTTAAAGAAGTAATTGTCAAAATCGAAAAAAATGAGGACCAAACCTCCAAATTGGTCCACTTAGAGTAGGGGTGGCCAAATGAAACCAAAACCGGGTTCTAAATTGGAACCAGAACTGGAACCGTAGTCAACGGTTCCAAAACCGGAGCCCAAACCGTGTAGTCTGATTCTGGTTCCGGTTCCTTGATCCCAAAAATCATGGAACCGGCGGTTTTAACTGTCGGTGGAACCGTGGTGGTTTAACCGCTGGTTTCGAGGTTAAAACTAATGATTTTATTTTTTTTGGGTAAAAATATGCTAGAAGATATGTTAAATATTTATTATGATGTTTTATATTCGTAACTACATGAGTCACATTTTAAACCAAATGTTGTAAGTGAATTATATGAACTTTGGTTTCTCTATATTCTAATAGTATATATACAGTTTAATATTATTATTACTATTAAGTACAAAACTTAACTGAATATTAAGTCCAAGTATTTTTCTTTTCTTTTTTTCCCTTTTTATATAACTAAAATTGATAAACCATTTAAAAAAATCAAAAAGTATCAAAAGACAAACGGTTTCAGTTAAAACCAGAACCGAAACCGTGGAGGAACCGAGTTCCAAACCAGAACTGGAAACGTAACCGTGAGGCAACGGTTCCGGTTCCAGTGCCTCCAAAATGAGGATCCGGAACCGACGGTTCCAAAAACATGGTCACTCCTAACTTAGAGGACTAAAAAATTAATTTTACCATAATCTCTTCATCCAAGTTACCATTTTTCCAGGATCCTAATAATTGGGGATTGGGCAAGGAATCTTTTTCGTTGAAGGAAAATAAGTGTCTTAGTGATTCCCCTACCAACACTTTCTCGGTCGAATTTGTTGCATAGGGCTTGCCTAGTATAGTTCACTTGCCTGACGTGGTTTGCAGGCTATTGCGTCGAGCCCCAAGATTTACCAAGTGCGCATTCAAAGAGTAGCAGTTGCGGGTTCCTCATCACAAAAAAAAAAAAAACAAGTAAACATGATGTTGATTACAATGTATTGGTTACAATGGGAAAGCCTTCACAATGGCTCAATTACAAACTGGAAATGAACTATTCTATTACAAACAGAAACATGAACTGAACTGTAAGCCGAGTCGAGATACTATCTCTATCCGCAAGACAATTACGTCTCGGCTAGTGCTCACGGTTTGACGTATTGCCTCCAAAGATAAAACGGCTTCGTCTTCTGTGTAGTAGCACCACTAACACAGAAGCACCTTCGAACGAAAAAGTGTTGAAGGAAGAGTTCTTTGGACCTTTTTGTGCAGAATGCAGAAATATGGCTTTGTGTATGAATATTTGCTATGTTTCAACTGCAATGCACTCAAATGAATTTATAGACAAACACACCTGCAGGAGATAACAAAAAGTAGTGGGCATTAATCCAATTGTAACATCCCAGATGTTACACCCCACTACTCTATAACAGACAAGTAGTGGGCTCTTTTCAGATGACCACTTATGTTGGAGTTACTAACTCCAACAGTCACACGAATCTGGACACCTACAATGTCCAGATTCATTGGGCTCCAACAGTCCAACGATCATACTTGGCCCAGATTCGAGTGGCAAAACTTTAGTGGACCTGGACCCAGGCCCAATAGGGCCGGGCCGCCCCGGCCCAAGCCCATGCCCAGGCCCATGCCCAAGCCCCCCCGGTCGAGATCGAAAGGTCGGGTAGGAAGCGCGCAGCGCGTGTGGCCCACTTGTGATCATCCACTTGTGTTATAGTTTATACAACAAATAACACCTTCTAGTAAATAAACTAGGATAAACTATGATTTGTATTCCATGTGGATAAGGCATAAGCCTTTCATCTCCCTTTATATAATCTTTACATAATGCCCACTTATGTGGGCTACCCCGTGTATTAATTTCTCACTCACCGAAAATCGGTTTTGAGAAATAAAAATACTACGAACATCTACTCGAACGTAGATTATTAATATATAATTTAATTCCTCCGAATTAAATATTAAGCCACCGAAAAATTGGTCAAAGTCGGGTCGACACCCACTTTATCAAAACCAAATTTTCCAATAATCCCCACATGAGTGGAAATTAATGTATGCATGAATGCAGACACGCAAAACCGATCCTCAAGAGACAATATTGCATTCGGAAATGTAGCTTATGACTTTGAACCTTCCGTAGTCAATACTATCGGGTACACTGGCGGCTTAGTGGGACGAACGCCTTGAACTATTCCTCCACGGTGTATACCGAGTCAGTGAGATTAACACAATAAGGTCTCAACACTACATTTCTCACGTTTTGTGTCCGTTTCGCCATGGACACCACTTTGGATTCATAAGTGTTACTTTGAAGCGCCCGCACTTCTTACTTATATAGGTGATCTCTATCCGAGTATCCCGCCATACTCAACCTCGAGGAGGTGTAGGAATCATTAAAAGTCAAATGACTTAGCCTCACCACAACTTTGCGAGATGTTTCAACACTTGGTATTGCTTTTACAGGGATGGGTTATAACATTGTTTCCAAGTGTTACAACATAACCTTCATAGTTTAGTTTTCCGTTGAACCAAGTTCTTGGGATCTCCGGTCATCATGGTTGGGTTACCACTATGATGGTTATTTTTACTTTGTGGACTTTAAGCCCATTTTCTCTAGCAATTTACCTAATTGATCTCGATTGATCCTTTCGTCAAAGGATCGCCAAATTGTCTTTTGACTTTACGTAGTCAATTGACATCACACCATTTGAGATCAATTGTCTAACGGTATTGTGTCTCCGGCGAATATGTCAGATTTTTACCGTTATACATATTGCCTCGTGTTCTTCCTATAGCCGCTTGGCTATCACAGTGAATCATCACAGAACGCACGAAGCTTCCTCCAACATGGAATATCTTCCAAAAAGTTTCAAGCCATTCCGCTTCTTCACCACTTTATCCAAAGCTATAAACTCGATTCCATGGTGGACCGAGCTATACACGTTTGCTTTGTGGACTTCACGATACCGCACCACCTCCAATGGTGAATATGTATCCACTAGTTGAATAAGAATCTTTCGAATCGAAATCCAACTAGCATCACTATATCCTTCAAGCGGATGGATATCTTGAGTAGTATAGCCCATAATCCAAGGTATACTTCAAGTATTTTAACACCCTGGTTAATGCTTTCCAATGCTCATGGCTTGGATTGCTCGTGAACCTACTCAACATATTTACGGGGTAGGCCAAGTCCGGGCGTGTACAATTTGTGATGTACATCGCATCGCTACCTATTATACGTGAGTATTCCATCTCGAGCCACCTTTGGTTACGCTTTATTAGCAACCACATTTATATTTAAATCAATGGGCATCTTTGACGGTGGTCAAAAGCATTGAATTTCTTGAGCACTTTCTCCACATAGTGGGATTGTGACAAGATAATTCCATCGGGAGTTCTCACGATTTTTATCCCGGGGATTACATCGAAATCCCCATATCCTTCATGTCAAAGTTCTCTTTAACATTCTTTTAGTCTCCATGATAGTCTCATGACTACGCCCATGATTAACAAATCGTCTACGTATAGACAAACTATGACAAATGCTTCGATGTCCCTTTGACATATATGCATTTATCACACTCGTTGATTTTAAATCCATTTGACAACATCGTATTGTCTCACTTAAGATGCCATTGTTTTGGAGCTTGTTTCATCCGTACAAGGATCTTATTAACTTGCACACCTTCTTTTCTTGACCGGGTGCAACAAACCCTTCGAGGTTGTTCCATGTAGATTTCAAAGATCTATCTCTCCATTGAAATGCCGTCTTGACATTCATCTCGATGAATTTCTAGATTGTGCAAAAGCGGCGAATCGCGAGAAGCACCCGAATAAGACGCAATCCTCGTTCTTGGAGAATAGGTATCAAAAAAGTCATATCCTTTTTTTTGTTTAAAGCCTTTGGCTACAAGCCGTGCTTTGTACTTATCAATAGTTCCATCTGTTTTATACTTCTTCTTTAGGATCTATTTACATCCTAAAGGTTTATGACCAGCAGGGAGATCAACCAACTCCCAAGTATGGTTCTGCAGAATGGACTCGATTTCACTATTGATAGCTTTTTGCCAGAGCGGAGCATCCGGATGCTTAGAGCCTCTTTAATCGAGTTGGGCTCACCATCTAACATGAAAGTTATGTAATCTGGCCCAAAAGACTTAGTCGTCTTAGACCTCTTACTGCGTCTCGGTTCTTCACTAATTGGTGTTGAACCACTTGCAGTTTTGTGAGTTCTTTTATTAGTACTCACTTCTAACTTTTCTCTACAAGGGTAGACATCCTCAAAGAATACAACATTCCTTGATTCGATTATGGTACCTTGATCATTTAGGAATTTCGACTTATGTATCATAAACCTATATGCACTACTTTGGTATGCATATCCCACAAAGACACAATCAACTGTCTTTGGTCCAATTTTAACTTGTTTTGGTTCGGGTATTGCTACATTAGCCAAACACCCCCACACTTTAAGGTATTTATAAGAGAAGGCTTACGATTTTTCCACAATTCGTAAGGTGTCTTATCTTTCCTTTAAGTGGTATTTTATTCAATATGTGGTTTGTTGTTAAAAGCTTTCCCCACATATTCTCGGGAGTAATCGGAACTTATCAACATGGCATTCATCATCTCTTTTAGAGTCCGGTTTTGTGTTCAAGAACACCGTTAGATCGTAGTGAATATGGTGATGTTGTTTGATGAATTATGCCCGACTGGGTATATAGTTCTTCAAATGGTGCAACATATTCGCCACCTCTATCACTCCGAATTATTTTAATCCGACTGCCAAGTTGATTTTCAACTTCATTTTTATAATTCTTAAAAGCCTCTAATGCTTCATCTTTGCTTCTTAACAAGTATAAGTAGCAAAATCTTGTGCAATCATCAATAAATGTGATAAAATATTTTTTACCACCTTTAGTTTGCACAAATTTTAGATCACACACATCAGTGTGTATCAACTCTAAAGGTGAAGTGCTCCTTTCAACCGAATGAAACGGTAATTTAGTCATTTTAGCTTCAACACAAACTTCACATTTTCTTTGTGAGTTTACTTCAGGTAAATTAATTAATTCTAAATTTACCAATCTTTTTATAGCATTCAAATTTACATGTCCTAATCTAATATGCCATAAATTAGAGCACTCAAGAATATAAAAAGAAGAAGATTCATTCTTATTCATATTCTTGCCAAAACGACGTCTGATCATTACATTCATTTTGAGCAGTCATTTGTCTAGATAACCCCTACAAGGAATGTCCAAATTTGCTAAGTACAAATTTTTCGAGACTCAAAAACTAGTCTAAACCAATGGTTGACCGAAATAACCCAAACCGATTTTTGCGGATGTCCGGGACATGCTGAGAACATCCTTGCCTTCAACTCCTTTCCCAAGTAAGCTTTAGCACCACCGTTACAATGCCAAAGAACATTAGAAGAGGCGTGATTCCCCATACGGAGCTTCCTTAGGTCGATGGGATGTAAGAAGAGAATGCATCCTTATCGAACGCAGACATGGCAAGTGGCACCGGTATCCACAAACCATTCTTTCGGGTTATCCACCAAATTGGCTTCAAACACCCGCCCGACATGTCAACTTTCGGCTCCCTTTCTTCAACCACATGGCATTGGATTTTGCGGTTTGGTTTTCTTTTCTTTGGTTGTGGCGATCCTTTTGCCATATGGTTCGGTTTTGCCTGATTGTAGCAAGCTCCATGGAATTTTCCGATTCGGTTTCTTGCCTTTTATCGTTAGGCCTTTTCTTCGAGTTACTTGACGAGCCGTGCTCCTTCAAGTTGGCTTTTGACTCCATAGGGACAAGCTTGGACTTAGAGTCAATCCTCCTATTGTCTTCCTCAGTCCCGAGTTTGACAATCGATCCTCTAGTCCCATCTCCTTTCGCTTATGTTTGAGATAATTCTTGAAATCCCTCCAACTTGGGGGCAATTTCTCAATCAAGGTGGCCACTTGAATGCTTCCGCAAAGCCATTCCCTCGGCAGAGATTTCATGTAGGATCAATGGAACTTCCGAACTTGTTCCATCACGGTTTTAGAATCAACCATCACAAAATCCAAGAACTTACCGACAACAAATTTCTTTGTCCGGCATCCTCGATTTTGTATCTTCTTCTCCAAAGAATCCCACAATTCTTTGGAGGATTTCACAACACAATACACAGAAAGTGCATCACTAAGTCCGTTTAGGACATAGTTACTGACACAGAAATCACTGGCCCCCCATGCATCAAACGCAGCGTTTTGCCAAAGATTCGTTTGTTCCCAAAGAATAACAAGGGAGCGTCCTCGATCCCGAGATCTTCGTGCACTTAGGGTAGTCGGTAGAAGCGGCATTTTTTGCCACTCTTCAAGTCGAAATCCATGAATTTTTCGGGTTTTCGGCTTGAGAGGAGGGATGATCGGGGTTCTCGCATGCTTGCCATCGTGAAGTTCGATTAATTGTCTTGCGATTGTTGATTACAATGTATTGGTTACAATGGAAAGCTTCACAATGGCTCAATTACAAACCGGAAATGAACTATTCTATTACAAATGAAAATGGTGAATCGAATCGTAAGCTAGCAGTCGAGATACTATCTCTATCCGCAAGACAATTACGTCGGCTAGTGCTCACGGTTTGACGTATTGCCTCCAAAGATAAAACGGCTTTCCCGGTAAGAAGAAGACCACTAACACAAGCACCTTCGAACGAAAAAGTGTTGAAGTAGTTCTTTGGACCTTTTTGTGCGAGAATGCGAGAAATATGGCTTTGTGTATGAATATTTGCTATGTTTCAACCGCAATGCACTCAAATGAATTTATAGACAAACACACCTGCGCGAGGAGATAACAAAAAGTAGTGGGCATTAATCCAATTGTAACATCTCGGATGTTACACCCCTACTACTCTATAATGGACAAGTAGTGGGCTCTTTTCAGATGACCACTCACGCATTTGGAGTTACTAACTCCAACATCACACGAATCGGACACCTACAATGTCCAGATTCATTGGCTCCAACAGTCCAGCCGATCACTCGGGCCAAGCCCATTTTCGAGTGGCAAAACTTTAGTGGACCTGGACCGGGCCTAATAGGGTCGGGCCGCCCCCAAGCCCAGCCCATGCCCGCGCCGCGTGTGGCCCACTTGTGATCATCCACTTGTGTTATAGTTTATACAACAAATAACACCTTCTAGTAAATAAACTAGGATAAACTATGATTTGTATTCCATGGGATAAGGCATAAGCCTTTCATCTCCCTTTATATAATCTTTACATAACGCCCACTTATGTGGCTACTTCGTGTATTAATTTTCACCACCGAAAATCGGTTTGAGAAATAAAAATACTACGAACATCTACTCGGAACGTAGATTATTAATATATAATTTAATTCCTCCAGAATTAAATATTAAGCCACCGAGAAATTGGTCAAAGTCGGGTCGACACCCACTTTATCAAAACCAAATTTTCCAACACATGAAAATAAGTAGGCTTAAAATAATAGAAGGGAAGATGAATTTCATAGATCATGAATGGTGTAATGTTCATTTTACTTTTATGTTAGATTTTGGTGAATGCAATTTGTGAAGATACCCCAAGGCAGTTGCCATTGGATGAACTTGGCAGGGCAAGAGAAGTGAAACAAAGATTGAGAAAAGGGTTTTGCAGTTAGTGGAGGAACTTCCATAGGTCACAACTCCTTGTTGGCCACAACAATAAAATCTTCTTAGTATCTAGTGTGAGGACCACAGTAACCCAAACTTTGGGTCCCTTTTTTTTCTTTTTTTTTTGGTGGGGGAGGGGGTGGGAGAGGGGAAGGGGAATAAAAAAAAGTGCCTTAGGTTTGGAGTAACTACAAAAAATAACCAAGTTTTAAATTACAAAACGCAAAAACTTATATGAGACAATGAAAGTCTGTGAGACGGACAGACGGTGATACTTTTAGTGTAAAAAGTGATACTTTGGACAAAATATCACTTTTTACACTTAAAGTATCACCGTCTCACGGACTTTCATTGTCTCATAAGAGACCTGCTGATTACAAAAACTACCTAGGAGGTTTGAGAGACTGCAGTAAAATCAACAGAGTTTGTGTAAAGTCGATAGAGTTGTTAAAACGGGCCAGGCCCGTCGGGCCAGCCCGCCCCACTCCGCCGCAGGTAAGGGGCTGGGTTGAGGATTAAAAGGCCCGTCAAGAGGCGGGCCTAAACGGGTTGGCCCGTGGCGGGTCGCGGGTTAAGGTAGGCTAGCCCGCGGCGGGGCGGGCTAGCCCACGGGCCATGCCTATTTATTTTTAGTTTTAAATAGAAATATTAAAATCTATTTGAAATTATTATTCTGATTCACAGATTCTTGAATTCAAAACCAGTTTCACTAATTCACCATATATAGTGCGGTGTGTGTGTTTAATATCTTTCACTGTAGTGTATTTTTTTATTTTTACATCTTTCACTGTAATGTAAATTAAATATATGTAAAGATAGCAAATTGGTTTATTAAATAAAAAGGGTCTTTTTAGAATTATAAGACATATAAATGATTAGTTATTTCAAATCAAACTTAAAAAGTAACATTTCTTAACCAACCGAATTCCATGCCTATGCTACTGCATTTTATATCACGTAAACAAATTAAGTTCCCTTTTATTTTTTTTATGTAAACTAAACTAAATTGTTTCTGTTCACATAACCAATATCAATATACAAGAAAGCAAATGAAATGAAAAACTTATGGATTGATCCTTTAATGTATATTTATATATTATAATGTTGAGGTGAATTTATAACAAAAAAGCTTGTACCATGGACAAAATAAATGAAAAAGACAACTAGACAAAACATTAAATAGTAAGGGAAAAATAATCAAAATTATCTTTTTAGACAAAAAAATACAGGCGGGCTGGCCCGCCCAACCCGCGGCCCAAGGTGGGTTGGGTTGGGCTGAGGTTTTCTTGGCCCGCCATTTTGGCGGGCCAGCCCGCCCGCCCAGCCAAGTGGTGGGTTGTGGCGGGCTATGGGACGGCCCGCCCCGCTGGCTCATTTTGACAGGCCTAAAAGTCGATAATATCCCTAACATAATTCCAAAAAAAAAAAGTGAAGAAAAAAGAAGTGGCCAGACAAAATTCCCCCTAGAATTTTTAGATCTTTAATGTAGTGTATGAAGAACCACGGAAGTGGGAAAAATTATTTATTGTAAGACTTTGGAGAGGGTTTTTGATGCTATGTAATTTGTGAAAAGTACTACACAAACATTTTAGGATTTTCTAGTCATTTTTTGTAATGTCAGCAATGGTTGTAATACCCAACTTATGATTTGATATTTATCGTCTTTTATGTTATTATTACTAATACTAATTAGTATTTTTCTTTTTTGTTATATTACAATAATATTGTTCAGTCACCATCAATCTATTTTTATTCAAACTCTTTCAATTGTCCGCCCATGTATTTTGATTTATCAAAGCTCAAAATCCATTTAAATAAGCTCGAGTTCCACTAAATATGTAATATATATATATATATGTTAATGTTATTGATAATATTATTACTACATTATATTAATTATTTTGTCCATTTGTGTGATTTATATTTTTATAAAGTATATGTAATTTTTAAGTTGAGAGGAGAATTTTTAATCTGAATTTTGAACACAGATAGATAAACAAGCTTTAATCTTCCAGGGCACAATTCAACTAGTTTGAGATTTCCGATAATATTTCCTTCATGTTTTTATCCCAAACAACTATAGATATAACACCCCATAATTTTTATAATTGTGGAGTTCAAGATTTTTAATCTTGGTCTGATATAAGAAAACCTTTGGGATTATTTATCTATTCAGCTGGCGTGATGATTTATTTTTAAAAGGTCCATTTTATTAAGCCCATACAAGTATTTCTTTGGATTTTTAAAATCATGCAGTATTTTATTTATCAAATTTGGGTCTTATCATATTTTATGATTATTATTAGTAATATTATAATTAAATATCATTATTAGTCTTAATATATTTTTTTTTCTTCTTTTATTATATAAAGATAATACTGTTGAACCACTATCAATACATTTTAAATTCAAGTCCATTCTGGTTAAATCTTATATTTTTATTTATAAAAACCCAAATTTAGTCAAACTCACCAAAATCGATTTAGATAAGCTCCAGTTCCACCAAATCTGTAATACTCATTAATTATATATTAATTCTTTTATTATTTTTACCATTTTGTTATTAATTATTCTATTTTATTCTTCAAATATGTATATGTATATATGTAGTCTTATCCGATTTTTTCTTGAAACCTATTTAAAATCAAACTCTTGATTTTATTTAGGGCTTCTTTGATGTTGAAATGTTGCAGGGACTTTAATGCAAAACACCTAATCCAATAAGTGGCACCCCACAACTCCATTATTATCCATTCCAGCTATGGATTTAATTAAACTTGATTGACCAGTTTAACTGATATCATGATATGAAATTAGTTACATGATTTACTACTATTAATTCCCATCAACATGATGCCTACTCCCATATAATGTGTGATTTTAAGGGATACTTATAATAGATTGCAAAACAATCACAATCAACACTTCTATCCACATGATATATAAAATTCATTTGAACTTACTATACAACAATATTAATTGTTTCACTTAGATATGGAAGTCTAAAACCTCCTAAGAAATTCATCTTATGTTGGTATAAATTTTCAAAAAAAGGCCAAAGAGAAAAATCGATTTCAAGACAGGCCAAAATTCAATTGTATTTTTGGAGCCCAGCTCGGCTCATGCTTTGAAGATACATGTAAAAATGCACTAGGCCGACCAGCCCATTTTCTGGATTTTCAGGCCTATAAAATTGCAACACATTCCAGCCTCCAGCTCTACTAGTAGTCAGATAACAAGCATATTCATTAATTTATAAAAGGTAAAATTGCAAAATTAGTCCTGGAACAATAGGGCGGTACCCAAAAAGTCATGTAAAAATCATGCACTGCAAAAAAATCCTTTAACTATATAAACATATCAATTTTAGTCCATCAAAATGCACGATTTGCAAACAATTTTGTAATTGTATTAAAATAAAATCTCAATATTTGTCCTAATTTCACCGGAAAGTGAGAACTACATGTTGCTCACGTGATTGAAATTCGGTGAAATTAGTACCAAAATTAAGATTGTTATACTTACAGGACTATTCTGCAAACCATGAATTTTGTAGGGGACCAAAATCGAGAATTTTCTATAGTTACATGTCTTTCTACGTTTTTGTTACCGCCCTATGGTTGCAATTTTGCCTTTATAAAAGAGCTAATTACAAAACCTATCATTAATGTTTAATCTAATTACAAAAAAAAAAAAAACTAGTATATATTTCAAAATTACAGAATATCCTTTTATTTGCTTGTACTTTTTACATTGCACTATTGAGAAGGGTATTTGTAAAACAAAAAACACACTTCAGTCTTCAAAGATATATTTGTAATTTAGAAAGATAATTGAAATCTTTTGCAATTAATCTAAACCTCAGGGTAGTTTTTATAATTTACCATTCATAAAAAAAGAAAACCCTAATCAAGTCCCATCCAGAAAATGAAAATACAAATGGAAGGTCCAATAATATTTCACAGCAACTAAATATCCACCATTAAACATATCAAACATTTGTCCTGTGTTCAGATTTCAGAAGCAAGCTATACTATACTAGTATACTACTACATATTTACAACTTACAACAATGCAAACAATTCTTTTGGCACAAAATGTATACACATACCTTATCACTTATTTTCAGCCCAAAACAAAAATGGAAAACTTCCATTCATCATACTAACATTACCAGATAAACAAATAATCTAGATGCTCCGTGTAGATCTAGACGAACGCGTACCTAAACTGGACCCACCTTTCTTCGAGTCCGAAATCCGAAAGCATTTCAATTGTATAACCTGCATATGACATAAAGAGCAGAGAGATCATAGTAGAGGGAGAGCAAAGGGACGAAGGAGATGATAAGGGCAAAAGAAAGACCTTCCAGATATTTCTCTGTGCAAAGCGGTTGTAGATGGCATCTAGCCGAGGAATAATTTGCTTAAATGTCGGTCTATTAGATGGGTTCTCGCTCCAACACCCCTCGATCAACCTGTGTAAGAAATGCGAGGTGATCACTACTTTTGACCTTGTGTATCAAACAAGAAATTACAGTACTAGTACAAAAACACATGGAGAAGATATAAAGCAAGAGTATACAAATATTGCAATAAAAAAACAAAATTAAATGACAGGAATATAAAAGGGTTGTCATATTTAAGATAAGGGATAATTAAACTACCCCTGAGATTTCGGTTAATTACAAAAATAAAACCACGAGTTTTTGAAAATTACAAAAAAAACCCTGAGGTTTGATTCAATATTAACTTTACCCCCTTTATAAGCGAAAACATTTCAAACACCACCCTTATATTTAACACAAAATCAAACCTCACAGGTTACTTACAAAAATAAAACCACAGGTTTTGAAAATTACAAAAGGTTTGATTGAGTATTAACTTTACCCCCTTTATAAGCAAAACCATGTCAAACACCACCCGTAAATTTAACACAAAATCAAACCTCAGTACCTCACAGGTATCTCTGTGTTTTTTGATAATTAACCCAAACATCACGGGCAGTTTTTGTAATTATACCTTAAGATAATTATATGGAGAAAAATGTTTGCTTTAGGATACTAGATAACATTCATATTTTGAGAATATAAGAAAATAAAAGAATATAAACAAAAAATACATACTCCTTTAGCCCATGGGCATACAACTTCGTTGAGGCCCTAAAAGGAGGACGCTCTCTTGCAACATAAGATTTGGGCACTTCATGGTCTTGCTTTGAATAGAATGGGGGGCATCCTTCAATAAGCTGAGGTTGAGTACATCAAAAAGATCAATATGTCAAAGCTTGTATATAAAAGGTGATGTTTGTCAAAGATGCACATCTTTGACCCCAAAAATCACAGTTTTGATCATATTGTGTTGCATGCAAATAAATGCTTCGCATGAAACTAGAACCAAAGTAAAGTCCATACATTACATATAAAG
This sequence comes from Rehmannia glutinosa, assembly GCA_016081115.2. Lineage (NCBI taxonomy): Eukaryota > Viridiplantae > Streptophyta > Magnoliopsida > Lamiales > Orobanchaceae > Rehmannia > Rehmannia glutinosa. The sequence goes on from JABTTQ020002414.1 coordinate 85,873, forward strand.
TAGTGTCCACATAATTGTTCCGAAATATCATAATTTTCATTAATTCGTGATATAAGGTAATAGATAGTTCACATGCATCAAGTATAGCCCAACACCCACGAGAAAATAGAAAAGTATGGGTAAGAAAATTATATCCCAATTGCTCATGTCAATTTTGTGTAAAGCAGCGTTGACCTCAGTGTTAGTTTTATGCTCTAGAAGCAAGACAATTATATTATGCCATTTGTTATTCTGAAATAAATTATTCATTTTGATATGCACATTGTTATACGAAAAAGGTCCGGATTAATTATGTAGTATATGATCATGTGGATACGTCTACAGAAGGCATGATCATAGGTTCTCATAATTAATGTATTGGTTTCACAGTTGTTAAATAAAGTTGGGCACTTTATTTAGGCTGCAATATTTTATGAAATAATCTGTCTTGATTATTATAAAATATTGGTGTGAATTATTCACATTGATTGGATCAAGGGAGATTTAATCAAGGTTAAATTTCTGTTAAAAGGGAATTAAATCTCCAGATATATTGATTATGTTATTTCTCTTAATCCTGAGTTTATTTTAAATAGATAATTACATAATTGTTATTCTTTGAATTATCAATAAGTGAGGTTTAATTATTACAAACCAACACCTTGATAGTTTGGGAATTTCGATTATTTAATTATCAGTATTTATGAAATAAATAATATGGAATTTGTATGAAAATATCCTCTTGATATGTTTCGGTACTTGGATGTAAAAAGTCTCCATTAGAGAAACTGTTCAAGTCGAGAGAATAAATAATTAATTGATTGATAGAAATTTGTATCAATTAATTATTGATATTTTACGAAGGAGAAATACACATTTAATATTTAATATTTTATTATTAATCTTGGAGTTCAATATCGGGCTTTTAGTGGAATAGCACCGGTTTAGATAATTGTTTTACAATTATTAGGAGCCTTGATTAATAATATTGTTGGATCCCTAAACTAGCTCAAGATAATTGGTGTGGCCTATATCACAATTAATGGACTTCTATATTAGGGTAGGGTTTGTTAATACTTGGGCTTAGGCTTAAGTAAAACCCTAGGCCCAGTTCTATTAGGGTTAGAGACATCTATAAAAAGATAAGATGTCAGTCTTCTAACAGATACAGAAAATAGAACAGAGAAACAACGTAGAGAAAAGTCGGAGGTGATCTTGGAGCGCCCACACGCCGCCACACCCCTTGAGAATAGTTTAGAAGATCTAACAGGTATTCTCTTCTTGGACGAGGAAGATTCAGTTGCATATGTATTTCACATGTGGATCCTTTCCGTTGCGTATACCTATGATTCCTTCAATTGGTATCAGAGCCCCATGTGAATATATATGTGAATCGAGTCCAAGTTTTCACTGTTTGTTTATACGATTTAGACATATGGTACCTCGGATTTCTATATCAATATTTTTTTCGCATAAATTGATATTTTATTGGGTGTAATTATTGATTCGTGAGTTTCAGTTGTTTTTCTTGCCTTAATTCCAATTTGTTTGTAAGATGTTTAGGTTCTGTGACCTATATTATAAACATTAGACTGCTCCTCGTTTTTTTTATTTATTATTATATTGTTTCTTGCTCATGCTTTCATGAAGAAGATTTTATATAATAATAAGAGGGGTACATATGTTTTACTCCAGAAAAAAAAATTTTTTGAGGTGGCAGATTGCTTTTTATTTTTTTGTTTTTTCGGTCATTCAACCTAATAGAGTTTTCAATCATTCTGGTAATCGTGTTTCGAGGCAATATATTATTTCCTTCATGATGGTAAATTACATGGAATAAAATGATTTATGTGATTTCATGCCATATAGAATAGGTGGTGCCATATTAATCGAGATTTGCATAATAATAATTATGATTTTGATCTGGCTTAGTGATTATTATGTGTTTTCTAATTATCATGATTTATTGCAAAATCCAGATTGATAATTATGCTCTATTAATAATTATTATGATATTTGTAATCTAGATTAATAATTATTAATAGAGTCCCTATTTTAAAATATTGAATGGTGAAGGTTTTCAATTATATTACTAATTGTAAACCTACGAGCTCCATTGTGGGTTCATTAATAAAATAATCATGTGATGCCCTATCGGATAAACATGCTTGGATTTTATTAGAATGAATCTTAATAATTTCAAAATTTTAATAAGTTTGATCGGCCCATCGTAAATCGACATTACTTAGATATTAAAGATAATTTTGAAATTAAATAATGGTTAATGGCATTCAACCTAAATAAAATTATTAACCCTCCCTACGAGGCCAGGATAATTTTATGAAGGGCTCAAAGTCTTGAAACAATCAGAGTGATGGTAAAAGTATTATCTAGGGAATTTTATTTGGAGATTAGGGCTAAAAGTTTTTTTTGTAACTTCCTACTTTCTTAATAAACTAACCTAGTAGTGCACTTTTAATTTCATGTTCAAATTTAGTTTATTATGAACCGCTTGCCCAACGTGAGTGTTTATAATGAAGACTAAATGATTGTTGCAATAATCATGCGAATATGTTTATTGTATTTTATCGTTTTAATTTGTGTGCATATTTTATTTGAGGAAAATGGCATCTTTGAACCCTCTTGCTATGATTTTGAGTCAAAAACTATGGATGGAACAAACTACGATCAATGGAAAACCAATCTCTTTATTGTTCTTGAATATGAGAAGATCAAATTTGTCCTAACAACTCCAAGCCCTGGTGAACTGCGGCACGATGCGTCACGAACAAACAAAGACTCAGATTCGGAATGGCAAAAGGCAAATCTGCGACTCGGCTGCTATATTCTTGCCGATCTTTGCCCGATCATTTGAGGAGCAAATAAACAAGTTCGAGAGTGGAGCGAGAAATGATCCGGACTACCGATGGTATGTTTGCTAAGAGCGGCCCAGATCTTTTCTTAGACAAGCTACTATAAGGGCTTTAATGAACACTCGTATGACCGGGGAGTGTGCGGGATCATTGCCTTGCAATGATGTCACATCTCGATCGGGGGAAGTGATGGGGGCAAAGCTAGAAGAGGAAATGCAGATTGACATTATCCTCGAATCATTTCGCCGAGAAGGCTTTAGCGATTCAAAATGAACTATAATATGAACAAGCTAAAGTTGACTCTACTCGGTTGATGCATGAGCTTGAGAGTCTTTGAACGATCTCAGTCGGTCAAGCGAGAATATGGGCATCTAGTGAGAGTTCGTTAAACCTAAAGGAAACCTAAAGGTGGTAACAAGAAGAAGAAGAAGAAGAAGCGCGGTGCCCTGTTTCCAACCCAATCGCTATGAAGAAGCGAAAGCGAAGTCTTCAAGTGTGGCAAAAAAGGGTCATTTGGAAGAAGGATTGTCTGAGATGAACAAAATGCCAGGTAATATTGGTGATTTGAATGTCATTGAGGCTGTTTAGTGGAGAATTACAATGATAAATGGATCATTGATTCAGAGCCACTAACATGTTTGTTACTCTTTGCAGTGGTTCAAACAAAGTAGGTCATATGGCAAAGGACAAAGAAGCTTGAGCGTTAGGAAATGGAGATCGAGTCTCGATGATGGCTATTGGTTTAGTTGAGTTATCTTTTGATAATGATAGGACTTTGTTTTTACAAGATGTTTATTCGTACTGCAGATTTTAAGAGAAATTTGATTTTGTTAGTTGTTTAATTCATCATGGTTTAACTTGATTCACTTTGATTCCTCGATTTCAATAAGACGTAAAACTTCTTTTATTTGTTCCGGTACTTTGTTGAATGGTCTTTATTTTCTTAGTCCTATATCATATGATATATTTCTTTGTTGAATCTATGGATGATGATGACCATATACACCTATCGAAAAAGAGAAAAACTTCAAACGAAACATATCTTTGGTATTTGCGATTAGGTCATATTAATCCAAATAGGATACATGGTTTGGTTAAAAGTGGGATATTAAGTTCCCTGGTCTTTGAACCTATACCAATGTGTGAATCCTGCTTGGAAGGAAAAATGACAAAGAGGCCTTTCAAGGCCAAAGGAAATCGTGCAACCGTTCAACTTGAGTTGGTACATACTGATGTATGTGGACCAATGTATGTGGACCAATGAATGTGCAGGCTAGAGGAGGGTATGAGTATTTCATTACTTTCACTGATGATTACTCAAGATATGGATATGTATACCTAATGCGCCATAAGTCGAAGCTTTTGATAAGTTTCAAGAGTTTAAAATTTGAGGCAGAAAAGCAATTAGGTGTCCATCTCAAACAACTTCGATTTGATCGAGGTGGTGAATACTGTCTGGTGAGTTCAAGTCATACTTGACTCAAGAGGGGATAGTTTCACAATCGCCCCTGCACGCCACAATGAGAATGGGGTAGTGAAAGAAGAAATAGAACTCTTTTTAGATATGGTGAGGTCTATGCTCGTTATTCATCATTACCCGTGTCCTTTTGGGGCTATGCCTTAGAAACATTGTGTACCTTTTGAACTTGGTTCCATCAAAATCTGCATTCCAAAGACGCCACGAGAATTATGGAAAGGGCGTAAGCTAGCTTGAACCATATTCGGATTTGGGGTGTTCGGCACACGTCTTACAAAAGCCAAATAAAATGGAATCTCGCATTTAAGTATGCTTGTTTATTGGATACCCTAAAGGAACAAGAGGTGGAATTTTTTATAGTCAAAGGATAAGAAAGTTTTTGTGAGCACTCACGCTACATTCTTAGAGGATGACTATGTGAAAAATTTCAAACCAAAGAGTACGGTAGTTCTTGAGGAACTTGCTTGGTCGGGAACTTCCTAAGACTCTTGAGCGCGCCACAACATGTTCATGTGATTGTTCAAAGAAGGGGAAAACGTTCCTCAAGGTGAACAAACACAAGAACCAATTGAACAACATGCGCAGATATACATATGGAACCAATAGAATTTCAAGAACCAATTGCTCAAAACAATGAAGAGATTGATTACCCACAACAAAACCCGAATCCTCCTGTAGATGCACAACAACCATGCGTAGTTCACTCGTAGTGGGAGACAGATTCGCAAACCCACAAGATATGTTTTGTTGGGTGAATCTTATCAAGCCATCTCTAATGATCATGATGACGATCCCACAAGTAATAGTGAAGCGTTGAAGGGCGTTGATGTTCGGGAGTGGCTTAAGGCTATGAATCGAGAGATGGATTCCATGTACTCCAGTCTGTTTGGTCTCTTGTAGAAACACCTAAAAGGGTAAAACCCGTTGGGTGCAAGTGGATCTACAAGAGAAAGAGGGGATCGACGGGAAGGTGGAAACCTTCAAAGCTAGATTGGTGGCGAAAGGGTATACTCGGAAAGATGACATCGACTATGATGAAACTTTTTCGCCGATTGCCATGCTTAAGTCTATCCAGGATACTCTTAGCCGTAATGTGAGTCACATTATGAGATTTGGCGGATGGATGTCAAAACTTGACTTTTCTAAATGGAAATTTAGAAGAAGACATTTATATGCGGCAACCAGATGGATTCACGCTAAAGGTCGTGAACACATGGTTTGCAAGTTGCATAAGTCCATTTATGGGCTAAAGCAAAGATCAAGATCTTGGAATACCAGGTTTGATCAATTTGTTAGATCATTTGGTTTTCAAGAGTCCTGATGAACCTGTGTGTATAAGAGAATTCAAGGTGCAATAGTAGTTTTTCTAGTTCTATACGTAGATGATATTCTCTTGATTGGAAACAATGTAGAGGTATTATCAGGGCACGTAAAGGTTCAGTGAACAATCAATTTGAGATGAAGGACTTGGGAGAAGCTAATTATATTCTTGGCATTAAGCTTTTCCGAGATCGAAAGAATAAGTTATTAGCATTATCCCAAGCTTCATATATTGATAAAGTTCGCTAAATTCAACACGGAGAATTCTAAGAAGGGATCATTGCCTTTTAGACATGGAATTCATCTTTCTAAGGAGCAATCACCAAAAACTCCTGAAGAGAAAAACGCATGAGTAGGATACCTTATGCTTGCCAAAGAAGAGTAGTCTCATGTATGCCATGTTGTGTACTAGATCGGATATCTGCTACGTGATTGGAGTAGTAAGTCGATATCAATCAAATCCTGGGGAAGAGCATTGGGTTGCGATTAAGCATATACTCAAGTATCTTAGGAGAACGAGAGATTATATGCCAAGTATACTCCAAAGTGGGAGTCTAAAACCATTGGTTACATGGACTCGACTTCCAAGGAGATATTGACTCAAGAAAATCTACATCCGGATATGTTTATACATTATATGGTGGAGCCATCTGTTGGAGGAGTGTCAAACAAACTTGTGTGGCGGACTCTACAACCGAAGCTGAATATGTGGGCTGCGTCGGAAGGTCGCAGAAAGGAAAGTCGTGTGGTTGAAAAAGTTTTTATAGATCTCGAGGTGATACCTTGCGCAGATCGCCCATAACACTTTATTGTGATAATAGTGGGGCAGAGCACAATCTAAAGAACCAAGATTTCATAAGAGACAGAGAAACATATAGAAAGGAAATACCATTTGATCCGAGATTTCATTCAAAGAGGAGATCAATGGTTGTCAAGATAGCATCGAGGAAAACTTAGCGGATCCATTTACAAAGAGTTTGCACGAACGTGTGTTTGAGAGGCATGTTAATTCTATGGGTCTTAAGAGAGTCCCGGACTTGCACTAGAGAGCAAGTGGGAGATTGTTAGTTTTATGCTCTAGAAGCAAAGACAATTATATTATGCCATTTGTTATTACGAAATAAATTATTCATTTTGATATGCACATTGTTATACGAAAAAGGTCCGGATTAATTATGTAGTATATGATCATGTGGATACGTCTACGTATGCATGATCATAGGTTCTCATAATTAATGTATTGGTTTCATTATTGTTAAATAAAGTTGGGCACTTTATTTAGCCGCAATATTTTATGAAATAATGCCTTGATTATTATAAAATATTGGTGTGAATTATTCACATTGATTGGATCGCGGAGATTTAATCAAGGTTAAATTTCTGTTAAAAGGAATTAAATCTCCAGATATATTGGTTATGTTATTTCTCTTAATCCGAGTTTATTTTAAATAGATAATTACATAATTGTTATTCTTTGAATTATCAATAAGTGAGGTTTAATTATTACAAACCAACACCTCGATAGTTTGGGAATTTCGATTATTTAATTATCGTATTTATGAAATAAATAATATGGAATTTGTATGAAAATATCCTCTTGATATGTTTCGGTACTTGGATGTAAAAAGTCATTGGTCAAAGGTCAATTGTTCCATTAGAGAAACTTCAAGTCGAGAGAATAAATAATTAATTGATTGATAGAAATTTGTATCAATTAATTATTGATATTTTACGAAGGAGAAATACACATTTAATATTTAATATTTTATTATTAATCTTGGAGTTCAATATCGGGCTTTTAGTGGAACAAAGACCGGTTTAGATAATTGTTTTACAATTATTAGGAGCCTTGATTAATAATATTGTTGGATCCCTAAACTAGCTCAAGATAATTGGTGTGGCCTATATCACAATTAATGGACTTCTATATTAGGGTAGGGTTTGTTAATACTTGGGCTTAGCTTAAATAAAACCCTAGGCCCGATTCTATTAGGGTTAGAGACATCTATAAAAAGATAAGATGTCGGTCTTCTATGAGATACGAGAAAATAGAATGGAGAAACAACGTAGAGAAAAGTCGGAGGTGATCTTGGAGCGCCCACACGCCGCCACACCCCTTGAGAATAGTTTAGAAGATCTAACAGGTATTCTCTTCTTGGACGAGGAAGATTCAGTTGCATATGTATTTCACATGTGGATCCTTTCCGCTGCGTATACCTATGATTCCTTCACTCAGAGCAGCCATTAGAATCTCCATCCAATAACTAAGTCATTTCTCACGGTTCCGAAATTAAAAGGCGGTAAACATTAACAAGCAAACTAGTATAGACTCGTTCTCAGAAATCTCCGTAAAATCTATGAAATAGCATAATTCCCACATTGACGGGACATCTAAGGCAACTTAAAATATAGTCGAGAATCGAGATAATAAGAAAAAGCAAAGCCACTATCAGTGCGTAAGTCAATTGTCTCAGGTAATTTTTGTCAAATAACCCGAACTTAAGCTTTTTGGCCAGCGCTGAATAAACAACTGATTTCCATTCACAACCAGCATGTGCTTTTCTACTCATAAAGAGAATCATACTATTTTCAGTTTTTTTTTTCTTTTACAGCTCATTATAAAAACCATGCAAATAAACGTTCTTAGATCAAGCCATTAAGTATAATTCCATACCTCTTGTAGAATTAACGCAAATGAGAAAACATCCACTTTAGTATCGTACTCTTCATTTCTGAAAACCTCGGGAGCCACATAGCGACCTGTTAATGCACATAAAATATGTGATAGTAATGTTATTTATCGTATTCGAGTTGATCATTCATTTTTTTAATGCCCACAATGACATACAATAAGAAGCCTCGTTGGTTTTTTTTTTTTGTTTGGGGGTGGAGGGGCTTGGATTCTCTCAGTCCAAGTCTAGGTTATTTTTTGGGATAAAGAACCTTAGGTTATATTACTAGCTCTAAGGACTGCAAACTCACATGCAGTATCTTGACAAGTCAAAGGCCTGTCTTCTCTAACTCTGTTGGCAACTTTAAGCAACTTGCTAACTCCAAAATCTGCAACTTTCAGGTTTCCAGAATCATCCCGCAAGATATTACTGTTATCTTAGTCAAACAAGGAAGAGTGAATTATTTGAGAAACATATACAACAAAAAAGAAATGAAACTGACATTGTCCCAGTAGTTTAGCACAATACACAGAAGTAGGGGAAACTACAAACTTACGAAGGCTCAAGATCACGGTGAATAATAGCTTCAGGTTTGTGTTCATGTAGATAGTTCATTCCCCTGCAAGACCAATAAACTTATTTAGACCAATACTTAAAATCTGGAAGATTTTGATTTTAAAATGTACGACAGACATTTATATGGACTATGCCATTATCAAACTACAACCTCAACAGTCTACATTAAAAGAATTACTAAATATCTGTGCCTGTGATATTTTCATCTAAATTCTTTACTAAATTATTATGTCAGACTATTTTCCTAATTTTCTTTGTGTTCTACTGTGAAACTGCATAATTGAATTTTCTCCATCCAAGTATTCACAAAATTCCACGACCTGTCCCCAGTTATATGAAATGCTCACCCGGAACTTATTCAGAGAAAACATTAGGGAAAGAAATTTATGTTCTCATAATATCATGAACCTGGCAATATCCATAGCAAATCTGAGAGCTGTTGCAGGCTTAAGAGCACCTTTTCTTTTCAAATATTCGTGAAGGTCACCCTGCAATGCAAGGAATATATATCAGGTGATGTCAAAAATTGATCACAACCAAGAGAAGTTTAACTTCAGCTATGCTATCAGGGAAGACTGCAAAACTCTGGAATACAGGAAGATAAACACCAATACTAAATCATACAAAGAAAATTATGTAGCTCAAGTTTGCTCATGATACCGCATATTACCTGCAACTCACTTTCTCTACATCATTAATGTCAATGAAATATTAAGGATGATGAGGTCGAAATGCAACCAGCACAATATATATCAAAACCACTAAGAACATGAGAAAAACAACAGAATTAATGCCATTAGTTCTTGGGTGAATGGTCTAAGAAAAGAAAAAATGTAAATGAACGGACATGTATCGTTGTTTTTACTGTTCCGTATCAGGAGTGAAACAATAAATGATTTTCAAAAATCTAAAACATATGGCACTTCCAAAAGTGATTCATGTCCGACACCAAGTCCGTCATGTCCACAAAGACACCCTCTACACACCTTGAATACAGAAGACACCGGGAACCATGTTAAAAGATCAAGCAGAAACACAAAAACAGCAGACACGTCTCCCGCACATTTGGCACCCACACTGCATTTTTCTTGGACCATTTAGAGAAATATAATGCAATGACACGACATCATCTATTGTTAGGTTTAGCTTATCATATACCCCTTTGTTACATGGTTTGATATTTGTTTGCTCACACCACTGTAACAGAGTAAGTATGAATTTCCTTATTTTGAACTATTAGAAGTTGTATACCCTCAATTACCAAATATAGACATACTCATATATATAACATATATTTTTACACCATATTTTCGTCATATACTAATTTTTTCAACACTGCCTAGTCATTTACAGGCTAGTCCACTCTGTGCAACTTAGAGGATGTTTGGTTGAGCTTATAAGATCTTCAAAACATCTAATAACATCTTATAAGATATAAGCTCTCTAAAAGTGTTCGGTAAAGTTTCATTAGAAAATCTTACAAGCTCCCAAAATAAGACGTAAGGAGCTTATAATCTCTTTCCAAAAAGGGTGGGGGTTCCCACCTTATTTCCAAAATAAGATCTTATTTTAACTAACCCCCTTTCACTTTGGCCATTTTAATTTTTTATTAAAATAAATGTCATTACAAACATCTTATAAGCTATTTCATCTTATTTTATACAAACTCTTCAACCACTTATTTTTAAAATAAGATTTAGGTGAGACATTCTTTTTGTACTTTTAACTGTCTATGGAGAAGCCGTCAACAAAGTACTTGTCCGTGAGGATCAGCAAGAACATAAGATCTAAAAACATCTTACAAGATGTAGGGCTTATAAGATCTCTTAAATAAGTTTGGTCAAACACCCTTTAAGTGTGTACACAAATTTTTACTAAGCAAGTAAACACCAGCTTCCTCTTCTGTCTGATAACATGGGAATACCTGTATATAATATATACCATCCATAAACCTCATAGAATATCTTAAGGTAATGTTCAATTTTTCTGCAAAAAAATGGCTATTTCTAATATCATCTTTACTAGTTGTCCTTCCACGAATACCACATTCCAATATAGAGAGGTAAGGACACATAATACATTAATGCTATATCTAGTGCTACATTTTTTCAAAACCACCATGAGTAGATAAGCATTTGTCACATTCTTATGGAAACCTTGTCAGTTTGTAGTTGATATATTAGTATATATTAAAAGAAACAAAGTTTCAAGGCTTTCAATTACAGGATAATTCCACTCCACAAAAAAAGGGCTACAAAAATGAGAAAGTTTGGTGGGACCTCAGTCTCAAATGAGTGAAAAGAAATTGTAACCCTCTACAGAAAAGAGTAGCCATTCTCAATCATGATAAAAGTAATCAAAGTTTTCTACCAACTTGAAAGCATAGCCCACAAATCGAACTCATATGTCAGATGAGGAATAGACGCCCTAAACCTTTGCTATATTTTAGAATAAACCCAGTTTCGACGGACAGAATACAGTGAATCCACACAACAGAAGAAAGGGAACTCAAAACATAGCTATGCCTAACCAGAGAAAACTTTGCAGTGCATAAACTATTTTTTCTGTAGTAAAAGGAAACATATGCACATGGTAGCAATATTAAGTATGACGAACATAATAGACAAACACACCAAAAGCAAAAATGAAAGGTGGAACCATGAGAACTAATAATCAGAAGACTTCCTAATGGATACCTTTGGTAAATATTCTGTCACAATCATCATAGGACTACTTTGCGTTACAGCGCCAAGAAACTGGACAACATTTGGATGTCTTATTTTCTGAAGCAACGAAAGCTCGTCTCTGAATGCCCTCCTACAGAAATCCAGTGAGTTAGCAAGCAGTAAACTGCAAAGAAGTACTAAATATGCCATCAGTTCAAAGCCTCACACTTTATCCTCATCAGCAGTCCCCTCCCAAAATATTTTTACAGCAACTTGTGTCCCACCCCAAGAAGCTATTCTATAGGTTCCCTGGATAAATGTTCTTACTGTCAGGCAAAACAGAAATACTTCGATAAAACCAATATAATATAATTGTACAAAATTAAGCAAACAAACTGACAACTCTAGGTTCACAGTAAGTAAGACGAACATGAGAATTTTGACTGAACCATTTTACAGTGTTCAATGTTGAAGAATCTAGACAGACTTATCAAACAATACCATATGTTTAGAGTTTACATAGGCATGAGTTACCTTTACAGGCTACCTTTTTACATTATGCGGAAACATCTCACTCTTCTCTAATCAATCATGCTACTTCAGCACCTAACTCTGGCATATTGTTAACCAGAAGCAATCTCATTTTTTCTCATAGTCAAACTGTTTTTCTTTATTTCCCTCGCTTTCCTGTAAGACCAGTGAAATATTGGCCAGCTCTGAGCATCACTACCCAAGCAAGGGAAGGAATGACCATGATTGATGAACACAATTTTGGTAACTAAACGTAAGTTCTTATTCGTTTTTCAATATATAGTGCAGATCAGAACATTAGTACATCAGATTAAAACTCAAATTACCAAAAAGTCAACATGAAAAAATTACACGACTTTCTAGAACCAAGACACAATGCAGGAAACAAGACACAAAGAAAGAGAATGCTTACTAATGTTGACAATGGCGAGTATTAAATAAAAGAACACAGCAAAGTACCTTAGTTATTTCAATACTGTTTGTAAAATCAAGTTCTCTGGGATCAATCTCATATTCTGGTACCTCACGGACATTTCGTACATGCATTGGAGCCATCTAATGGAGACACCATACAACAATAAACACCAAATTGGCAAGAGAAAAGTTCAGAAGATAGTCCTCAATACTTCAAAAACTTGTACATAAGAAAACAGTGGCTCATGAAAATTCTTGACTTACTATTCGTTTTGCACCATGATTCTCCAATAGTTTGATAACATCATGATTTTTATAATGGATGGCATCTGCAAGAGGCTATTTAAGCAAGTTCAGGGTGTTGTAGGGCAGCAATAGGTTATGCAACAAATACAGGCAAAAACATAAATAACCATATGAATTGGAGAGACATCATTGATTTAGCAACTACCCTTTCTAGAATTAATCATATCCTTGAAATCTCGCATCTTCTTCTATTTGAGAGTTCGAATACATATTCTGAGTTTCATGCAGCTTGTAGTAATTCAATCTGGTACTAATTAACTCTACCGTGACATTCTTCAATTATACAACACATTTGCTCAATGAATATGACATCCTGAACATAGCATAATCGAAGCTAATTATACAAACAAATGTAATAGCTTCCGCCTCTTCCAGAACAGCTCAACTCAAAACTCTAGAAAATAATACTTCAAATTGAGCATAAGAATGAAGTACAGTGGAGTAGCCCCTTTCATTATTGCTTCTAAGCATACTAAATCATTCCGACATATGTTTTTAAAGTTCACATTGGGTATCTTCCACAAAGTTGAAGACAGTAGGCTTCAGAGACAAACAGACAAACACCCAGAGAGATGTGGATAGGATTTACAGTTTCTACATGGCCACATTGATTCACAGCAGAGAACAATCATCAAACTGTCCAAATATAGCATATACCAATACCATAGCACCAAATACCAATCTAATTCCTAAGAAACAAATTACGCCGGTAACATTGAGCAATTAAGAAAATATAACACAAGGAGATACCAAAAACAAGTGAGCAAAACGTGAAATGTTTGGGTCTAAAGATTATACCGTGCTTCCCCACCGATCTTTGGGGTCTACATCTGCTCCATTCTCAAGCAACAACTTGGCAACATCACCATACCCCTGACATGCGGAAACATGAAGTGCAGTCCTGTAATCGATGTCCCGGAAATTAACATCAGTACCAAAGTCTAAAAGCTCCTTGATACTATCCACGTCACCCTCATTGGCCAAATACATCAGCTTAAACCCTGGATCAATATCACTCACACCACCATCTTCGTTATCTCCCTCCAGATCATCAGGGGCCTTATGGTCCCTCTCGGGCGCCATGGATGATTGCTTCCACAAAGTAGGTTTCGCAGGCGTCATGGATTCCATTGAGAATTTTATCAAGGACCGATAAAAAGATCGAGAAAACCTTTGTTGCTTGAGAAATCACGAAATCTTGAAGCAATTTTTATCAAATAAAATTCTTAATTTTTCTTTTGGCGAAAATCGCGAAATCTTGTAGAGATTTTGTAAAGTAGAAATTCCTTCGACCGGAAATCAGTGGATGAAATTAATCTGGGACGAAACCCCATATTCTTGAGGCATCTCTGCTCTAACAAAGCACATAATGGTTTATAATTATTATAAGGAAATAATATCAACCGCGGTGAGGAGTAAAGAAAATCCGAAAAGATCAAAACCCTGATATATGAAAAGAGTCTGAATTCGGTCCAAAATTTTGCGAATAATAGAGTTTGGTGCTGGGGTTTAGGGAAAGAGAGATATTTTTATACAGTGGCGGTGGAGCGGCTGTACAATCTGGTGTACGTTGACGAATTTGAAAAGGAAGGAGAGTGGCGTTTACGCGTCCACGAAAGGCGCGTGACATTTGAGGTTTTACGTTATGGCGGCGTGAGTTGTAAGTAATAAGTGCGTCCATGCTTAGTTAAAATTATAACTTAAAAGTTAAAACATTAATTGGAAAAATGATTAGTAATTTAAAACATTAATTAGTTATTACTCGCCTTGGGCTTGTAGTTATTATCACATAATTACATTTTTTTTTTAAAAAAAAAAATTACATTAAAAATATGCTTGATTGTTATTATCACGTAATTGCATTAAATCAAAGACTAATTTTGACAACAGTTATAATTCGAGAAAGTGAAAGTCGAAAAAAGAAAAATAAATTGAATAACATATTTAAACCGAGATAAAATCCTTTTATGTCAAATTTCAACTAACGTCATTAGAAGGATTCGTTATTTTTTTCCGACCCAAAATATACTCATGTTGGGGCAGAGACCTCACACTTCATTCGGACTATAAGACATTCGTCCTTTTCATCTCAATTCGAACTATGATAACATCAATCATTCTCATGGATAATCCTAATCTCTGGAGGAGGAGAGACAACTAAAATCCCTCATGACATTAAGGTTGTAACTTGTAGTTACAACTCCAAAGCCCTTAGGCAAACCATCGGGAGTTAGGAGTCGTTATAGCAAGTAGCAAGTGCAAGTTGTTTTTTTAATCTTAAAATTTTACGATATCATTCTTACACATTCAATAATATGGATTTCAAATATATTATGTAAATGGATAACATGAATTAGTAAGAATAAGAATTAGAAAGTGAGGTTGCAATTGGATATGGAAGACATTCCATTTTCGTTCTGCTGGATAATTTTTTTAACAAACATGCGATTGCTTATGAATATTTCCAGAAAATATATTATTTTCACACTTTCACTTTTTCTCATATGTTTCTCCTATCAATCACATCTACACGTTTTCTGACAAAAAACTTATTTATTATTACACATTCTCCCACAAATTCTACTATTCACTCACACATATTTAACAACCAATTATATCATATAATTATTTTACTATTTTTAAATCAAATCAACTTTGGTAATTATTTTATCATCTCACATCCAATCACACTCTCAAAATTCATCTTTTTTCTTCCAAAAACTTTCTTACCACTATTCTCTAACAAAATGAGAATTTTCAAAATGAAAGCATATCCAATCGCACTCTGAATTTTCCTAGCTAGTGTGGATTTTTCAAAGTTATATTCAGCTGATTTAATGAGTTGATGATGATCAAGAAGATTAGTCATAAGCACGTGAATTTTGTAGTCTTTATCCTTTGGTTGTTTGGTTATGACTCACGACAATGGTCTATGTTGATTAATTTCAATTTCTGATTGGTTATTTTATATGACTTTGACAGATTCGCTATATATCGGGCAATGGGCTAGAATGATCGAATCCCCATAAAGTCATAAATTGATGTACCAAATCGATGGTTTTGAGTTCGTCCAACGGCCCAATTCGCAATTTCAAGAATACATATTTTGTTTTATTTTGGACAAAAGATATAAATAAAGCATCAATCAATCTTATAACATGAACACCATTTCTCAAGTTAAAATATGACTGTAGAGTAACAACAAGGGAACATTACCATAAAAAAGAAAGGGAAAAAAAAAAAAGAGGTTCGGATTCATTACAAAAATATGTAGAGATTTTTGAAAATTACAAAACATCTCTTGAAGTTTGATCCCGTCTTACATTTTTCTCCTATATAACTATATAAGCAAAAAAATATTCCAAAAAACGCGCTAATATTTATAGAAATATTACAAATAACCCCTTAAATTTAAGACAGTGATTCTGAGGGGTTTTTTGTAATTTTGAAACATCTCTAGGGTTTTTTGTATTAAGCCAAACCTCAGGAGGGGTTTTGTAATTATTCCTAAGAATTATAATGAGAAATCACAAATAGCAAACCGTTAAACTGTCACACTTGCACTATGCAAAACTTACCAGTATCAATTTATTGCATCTTCACAATGACATCTTATTCATGGTTTACAGGAGACATTAATTTAACCAAAGGCCAACTGGTGTAGACCTAATTAAGTTTGAGCTCGTATTCAGCCACCTTCTCCCAAGATTTGCAGCTTTTGTCTTCAGTGTCGGTTTTATACAACGCTAAGCGAGATATCTGGAAATTTAAACTGCCAATGCTGTCATCAAGAACATAAGCTTTCTCTTGAGCTTTCTTCTTCTCTTCGTCTGTTAAATCCGCATAGAGGAGGCTCAAGTGCGGCATATACGCTGCAAGAATGGAACATATGCCAGCACAACAATATGCATGTGCACAATACAACGTGATCAGAGATCGTTTTCCTTGAACAAATGGGAATTGGAAAACAAGAGAGAATAAAGTTCCAGCTAAGAGAATTTGTATATATAACTCATTTTTGTTTCAAAATAAACAAACATAAATATTGCGTATGCGCCACGAAATGCAAATTGTGGGGATAATTGCCGCCGGCCTTCCAAACTACTTAGTTCTTCATCAAATAATGAAACTGTGAAATAAAAATATCTACATGAGAGCAACAGTAGATTGAAGCACAGCAAACTGCACCTTCTATAAGAACAAGTGTGCTCAAAATTGAGAATTATTGGTGCACTATGAGTATGAATACTATAACAATTAAATAAAATTACACTAGCATTGTTCTTTACTCCCCAACCTCTTCATTAGTATTCCTTGAAAGACTCTGAATTCACGTGCACGACAATAAGCAAGTGAAGAGTACTCACTGATGCAGAATTTCATCTGCTATACATTATATTTTCTTTGCTCGAAATGAACATCACTCAGGGTTTCAACAATTGATTTCAGATTCACCCATAATTTCTCGCATAAGAACTAGATTCATGGTAAGACTTATTCTTCATACTCATTTATGTTTTCGTTTTCTCTTGTGGAACATATATTTTGCGTTTCCTATAACATTCGACTTTTTTGCATTCTTTCACCGTCCTCTCTTATCTCACCCATGTTTTTATCCGAGAGAGAAGGTATTAAACAGGTAAAACAATACAGAGTTTTGACATCCGGAAAAAGATGGGTAGCTTACGAGTTGAGTTCTTGTAACCAAAATGACCACAGCAATGTGCACTAGCCTCCACCACCTGTTCAAAGGATAAAAACAACACTGTTATACCAAAAACTACTATTTCATGTACAATTGACTACAATTGCATTAAAGTAATACACCCCAATGACCCCATGAGCAAACCATAATGGAGAAACATGATTGCTGTGTAATCATTTAAGTAATTAGCTTAATTCAACACTGTAACTTGTCATCAGCTGAAAATCACAGGATTAAGCAAAGCTTTGCCCCTGTATTAATTACACCTATCTTTTCTTTTTTTGAAAATTCAATGAAATAGATGCAATATACATTTCAATGCCACAGGTAGCAAAACATTGCATAGATGCTTCTAAGATTCTCAGTCAATGGTGGGAAGAACTTAAAATCGTTTAGCTGAAAAACAGAGCAAAATAGAACAACATAATTATCCCGTCATCATTTCAAGCTAGAATTGGACAAGCCCAAAGTAGATGATTAAATTAGCATAGCAAATAACTCACTAATTGTCAGGTTAAACACCGAACTCTCGACCTCCCAATTCACAGTGCTGTATTCCAATCTTATTTCATGAGCAATAACCAAACTAACCCTAGATCCTTCCCCCTCTGCCCACCAGCTTCAATTTACCATCAATTCACTAGAACAAATCATAATAGACGTTCGATTTCACTTTTCATTTACACAAACAAAAGGGGAAAAAGTTCAGGTAACTTACCTGAGGCGTTGGATGAAGAAGAAGAAAAACGCACTGATAATAGAATGTGCCGGTGGCGACTTTCTCCACACTAGCACTGTACGCCTTGAGTCCCTCACACGCCTTGTTAAACTTATCACGCGCCTCGCTCTCCGTTAAGCTAATAGCACCCACGACCGTCACGTGGGGCTCGAACTGGGCCCCACCAAACTCCGATCTGAGACCCTCCATCAATTTCTTCAGCCGTGGGGTCAACTCCGGCGGCGGAAGAGCCCACACCGAATAAACATCTCTCTTGACTTCGGTTGGGGCGGTGGTTGTACTGTCCATTGAGATTCGAGTAGAAGAAAATAGGAGACGCTAACAATTCCTAGAAAGGAGGGGTATCTAGTGGAGGTGGAGTTTCAGGTCAGTCAGGGGAACATGACGAATTGAGGATTGCGTGAAATACACAATCCATGTTCTCGAGATCGTTTTTTAATTTTTTTTTTCCGTTTTCTAGATTAATAGTTTTTTTATGAGTTTTGGCGGTGGCCGGTGGGTGGGTGGCGAGGTGGCGGAGGAATATGGAAAGATGGACTTGACACGGTGACCGTCAGATCATGTGAAATCGACGCACTGGAATAATAATTAATAAAGGCATTTCAAGGGAATAAGGGATATGCTGGTGAAATGAAATAGAGATTTGCACTCAAATAATTCAAATAGAAATTTATTATTCGGGTAAGAAGAGTACATGGCAACATTATTTTTTTTAGTACATTCCCTGTGAGGGCCGAGGGGAGGGATTCGTGGGAATCGAACCTCAGGCATCTAGTATGATCTTAGCATGAAAGTCTTAATCACTGAAGTACTATTCCATTCCGGAGTACATGGCAACATTATTTTTTTTAGTACATTCCCTGTGAGGGCCGAGGGGAGGGATTCGTGGGAATCGAACCTCAGGCATCTAGTATGATCTTAGCATGAAAGTCTTAATCACTGAAGTACTATTCCATTCCGGAGTACATGGCAACATGGACCTTGTAAAGTGCTATGGATTGGTCATTGATAGATTCAATGGGATTGGTAATCAATTTTATATGTGTGTTCTATACATACTTGGGTTGTACTCGTTGGATACAAAATAAGAAATACTCCGCACAAGCTTTTAGTTTTGTTTTGACTTTGATTATTATTGAGACCGAGCCAAGTGGAGCATGCATGTAGTCAAATGCTCCTTCTATTCTTTTCCCTGGTGCAGCTAAGCCATTCTAGCCTTGAACGAGAGACCTCGTTCGTAAAGTAAATCATGAGAATCAATAGATTCCTTTTCGGGAGCTATTTATCCTTCCAGAACAGTGCCAAACAAATATAAGTTTCCTGATTAGAAAATAAAGTACAAATATAATTTTGAGCTCCTATAGTATATGGATGTATTTTTTAAAAAAAATCTATTTAAGATCAAAGCTTTTTTGTCAAAAAATAGTAAATTTTATCTAGTCTTTAGATGATGTAAAAAAACTGAATTCTCCACGCATGATGCATTCAAACTCAACTATCAATTGAAACACACAAAATATTTTCTATTTCAAACTGTGTATTATCTTATATTCAAATACCATCGCTACAAGCCAAGTGAAATGATTAACATCATTAATATCCGCTTAAGTTTTTAATACTTATCGCATTTTTCATACGAGATGAAACACATTTTGGAATAAAGGATCCCGACTAAGCGTGAGAACGAACAAATAGTCAGTCAAAACTGATATTAAGTAATAACAGGAGAGATAAAAGCAAGTAAAAATTGATCCAATCATCAGGGAAACGGAGCCCTGGATTTCATTTCAGTGCGCTGGACATCAATGGCGAAACCTTTGCCAGTCTGCATCCAATAATCAGCATATTTAGGATTTGTGGACTCCGGCACTCCGATGTCTATCCTGGTTCTCGTCAGCTCGTCCGATGATATATTGTATTTCTCATCCCTCTTCTGAATGAGCTCCGGCTTAATCATGCCCATGTTCACTCCTTGTGGTGACATCATTAGTGCAGGTGCACCTAGGGGCACCCTATCACCTGCGCTCAACAATCACACCATTCAAGTTTTTTCAAATTCTAGGGATAATTACAAAAATACCCCTGAGGTTCAGGCTAATTACAAAACAACCCAAATTCTTTTGAAAATTTCAAAACCCCCCTTGAGGTTTGATTTGTCTTACATTTTCCCACTTCAATAAGAAAAAAACATTTTAAAATCCCTCTGACATTTATAAAAATATTGCAACTATCCCCCTAAATTTAGAACATAATCAAACTTAAGGGATTTTTTGTAATTTTGAAACATCTCTAGGTTTTTTTGTAAATAACCCAAACCTGAGGGGTGTTTTTGTATTTATCCCTAAATTCTATTTGTTTATTTGGTTAAATCATCAAGTTTTCAAGGCGAAACCGATGCAAAAAATTGATGTATAATATCATGTCATATTGTTATCTTTGTACACAACAATATTCACTCTGTGCTGAAAAACATATTGTACTAAAACAATTTATTCAGAATGAGGGGAAGTGTTACACTTGCAAGTATGGGAGGCAAATGAGATACAAAGGCCAAATTCAGGGGTGGTAAAGCATTTTGCCCTAAATACATAAGTATAAAATATAATAATTATTTTAAAATAAGTATAATAAAGTTAACAAAATTACAATGGTGCACATGAGTTGCTCCATTGATTTTTTCACGGATGTGAGACCAAAATTGCAAATACACTGTATACATGCTCAAAAGTAGGGGCGTCAATTTGTGACACGACACGATAACCCGACACGAACCTAACACGAATTTAACAGGTACAGGTACAACCCTTAACAGGTTCGGGTCGAAATCGGGTCGGACACGGATAACACGAAAAATAAATAGGTCAGGTCGGGTCGACCCGCGGGTCGACACGATTGACCTATGTAACCCATTTAATTTTATAGTGATATATTATTTTAATATTTTGTGATGTTTTAGTTGATTATATGATGATGGAAAAATTATTAAATGCACTTTTTTATTAATTTTTAATATTTAATGTATTTTTTATTTGTAAATTAATTTTTTTTCTGATTTTTTTTTTATTTTTTTCGTGTCAAGTTTAAATTATACAGGTTTTTCGTGTCGTGTCGGGTTACCCGTGTCATAAACGGGTCGTGTTCGGGTCGTGTATCTTGACACGAATAACGGGTTCGTGTTAGACCTGTAATACCTGTGTAAAAACACGACCCGCGAACACGAAACACGACACGATTGACACCCCTACTCAAAAGATAGTTTTGGACAGTAAGAAACATTTTTGGACTAAAATCGCACCACCATATCTTATGGGACCAATAGAGATATGAGACCAATAGTGAAATTTACTCTAAACCATATGAACAAGAGATCTAAATCGATTACAGGTAATTATTCAAAGAAAATAATTAAGCGTTAAATTATTAATTAAGTTATAATTATAAACCTCTATCAACTTGCCAAGTGCACCAAAATTTGCCATAGGTCCGGGCCAAGTCTCGGAGCTCCGACTTCTGAATCATCTCTGGAACTCGAGGGTTCACCCACAGCCCTGATGTGATCTGCACCATGTATATTTGTGTAATTAAAATAATTTTTCTCTAATTTTAAATGGTGTAAACAAAACAAAATTGATCCAAATTAAAAATTCATGACCTCGTATCCGTGAGAGTGCCATAGCTTCTGTTCCTCCGGTGGAAGGGTGTCAAAAATTCGGTCTGATACTATGTACTCCACGCCTGGCAACCCAAACAATTCCCAGGAGGAATTGAGGATAATTAATGTGAAATTGAAATTGTACAAAACTAATTAATTTGAGAATTATGGCTTAATTGCAATAATTGGTATTGTAAGTATATGGCGATACTGACATATTTAGTCATAGAAGTATTCTATGTAGCAATTTGATCGCGTAAGTGTATATGAGTGCATATTTGGTCTTTTAAATATTCTGTGTGACAATTTTAGTCCCCTAGGTTTTGGTTTTGATTTTTGCACAATTTGGTCCCATAAATCTTTGTCTTCATTTTGAGATAGCTTACTTTCATTCCAATTATTCAGATTGTCTCAGTCGGGATGTGACACCAGTAGATGGGATTGAAGTGAAAGAGGAAAAGAAGAATGATAATACTTTACTTTAATGTTGAAGTTGTAAAGGAGTCAATCCCTAGTGAATGGGCAATCTTTCGAAAAGTAGTCACCTCGTAGTGAAATTAGGACCAATAGTAATGGGTTTTTAGTTTTGCCCTAAAATGGTGAAATATTGAAGTACTCCTCCGGGACCAAAATTGCACAAAATTATAACTTATGCAACCAAAATTGCACAACAAAATAACTTTACAGGACTGAAATTGCTACATAGAATATTTACAATACCTAATATACCATCCCTTCAAGACCAAAATTGAGCAAAATCAAAATATATAGGACCAAAATTGCTACATAATATACAAAATGGACCAAATATGACACGTCCTTATACTTATAGGACCAAAATTGCTATAGATGACCAAATATGACACGGCTACAGGACCAAAATTGCAATTAAGCCGAAAATCATTTACCAATGAGGCGGCCGGTGGAGTCATCGGAGTCATAAACGGCGCACTGGAGGAAATCTTGGTTGAGCCGGGTTACATAATGGTGGGTCTCGATCTGGCGACTCATGTCGTGGCTGTAAACGGCGAAGGTGCAAACGTGCTGGCTCATCTTCTTGATGGGCTTTAAGGTTTGCAACATTTGGGCCCCCTTATCCAGAATATGCTGACCCACCGTCATCGCTTTCCCCGGCGGCACGGAGCCGTCGCCGGGTGGCATTGCGCCGGGGGTTTTGTCGCTCGAAGCCATGTCGGAGTGGAGCGAAAATTCTTCAGATTTTTTTTAGCTTTTTTCTTTGTGGCTTTTTATCAAACACTTGAGATGTGTTTTCAGATTATCGATTCGGGTGAGATGTATCAGTAATGGAGCTATAAGGAGCTTTGTTTTATGATGTGGGTGCTTGTGTGGTTTCCACGTAGCAGTGCATGAATATCGAGGTGGCTGAAATCGCTTCAAATGCTCTTGCCATTTGGACGTCATCAATGGAGACTTGCAAAAGAGGAAAAAACTTCGAAGCAAATGTAGGCGCTTTCTTGGCCATAGGGTTGGGTTAATTTAGGGTAATTTTTTATTTTGTAAATAACTAATAAAAATCGCACAAAAAAACAAGTGGAAATGATTCAAATTAGCCATTTCTAAAGCGTAAAGATTAAAAATAGCAATTTTTTCAAATACATCTTTTTTAGGCATTTTAGGAGTAAAATGGCATTCATACACTTCTAGCATGTTTGTTTTATATTTGGATTATTTCTCTCTCATTCATTTATCTCTATGTATCATCTTACTCTTTCTTTCAAGTTTTTTAAAAAATCGAATCTATATTTTTCGTTTTTAAATATGCAATATGGGTGTTGAATTATAGATATCGAAAAGAGGATTAATTTGATATGTTATACATGCAAAACGAATTTAAAACGAACAAGTTATTTGAATTCAAAGTTTTCTAGAGAAAAACAAAATAACTGTGTTATAATAAATGAGGTAACTTGGATGTCGAAAGCATTGTAGGAGTTCTGATAACTAGATTAATTAATCGATGTCTCTTCTGATGTCGTGTCGATTCGCACATAACTTGTGCTACACTATCGTGCTTCAAAGATCGTCTTACATTGTCGAGTCACATGTAACTTCGCTTTATAGTCTTTTGGTGCATGTAAATTCACTCAAGGGTAAATTGAGTTTTTACACCCAAAAATGGCTAAAATAATATGTGTTTGAAAAAGATGGCTAAAAACATCGATTTGATGGGAATGGCTAAAAAAAACACACTCTTAAAACAATGTTACATTCACATTAATTATTGAATTCCTAATTTTTAAGCTGTAATTAGTCGGGGAGAAAATTGGGATCAGATTCCCTTTCATTTCGTATTTCATTATTGTAAATGATTGACAAGTGTAAATGCATCCGGGTGAGCTAGACCAAACATTAAATGAAAAATTTTGGGGGGTTAAACCAATAAAAAAAATAATATCTAGCACTAAAAAATAATATTTTAAAATAAAATAATACATATAAAATATTGAGATTTTAAAATTTTTGGAGGGGCTTTACCCCATTCATTGGGGTGGATGCGCCCCTGAATGCATCTAATGTATTTATTCTATTATGCATGTCAATCATCCACAACAATTGAATAAAAAAAGTAGAACACACAAAGTGAAATAAGAAATCTCACGCGTAGAACATTGATTCAACTTTTGACATGAACATAACAATTATCCTTCGTAGTCATACAAACTTTAAAATCAAGTATGTATGGTTGTGTTTTCAAGTATTAGTTTTGTTTTTCCAGCTATTTCGGGGTAATGGCTTATGTTTGCTTTAGGAAGTTCTCAGCAGAAATAGTTTCGTGTTCATTTTTTTGATGGAAATAGAATTTTAGAAATATAACCTTACAAATTTTCACCATAATCACCTCCAAATCCATGTCATGGAAACACGCTTCAAAAACTATAACTAGACAAAATTTTACAAAATGATTATAATCACCTCCAAGTCCATGTCATGAAAACACTTCAAAAACTATAACTAAACAATTTTTTTTTTTTGACGCAACTAAACAAAATTTTTACTCCATGACTACAATCACACAAATCTGTTATAAAACACTTCAAACACTAAAATTACATATTTTTATTTTCAAACATATACCATAACAGAAATACAGAAACAACTAAACATATTTTCAATTTATAGTCTGAAAATTCATTTTTCCAACATTGGAAACTGCAAATTGGCTACTTGAAATACATCTTTACTCTAAATTACTATCTTCCCTTCTAAATTCTGCAACTCATGCACTTTACTCTCACTAGTACTCTCAGGGCTCTCTTGCCTATACATGTACCTCTTCGAAACAAATAGATACACACAGAAATTCAACAAGCTCAACAACGAAAGCAGCCAATAGAACAGATTCAAATGCGACCTATTGATATTATTACCCGCCAACCACCCACCACTCCTCGTAACATCCTTCGTCGCACTATTCACAATCTTCACCAAAATCGTACTCAGAAAATAACCCATAGACATCGACGTCCAAAGAAAACAACTCGAAATCGACTTCAGATCCCTCGGCACTTGCGAGTAGAAAAACTCGAGCAAACCAACGTACGTGAACATATCAGCAATCCCAAATATGAAATACTGAAACGACAGCCAGAAAACGCTAATTGGGAGTGGGGGCTGTAACAGGGGAATTACGTCGAGCATGTTGTGGTCTTTCGCGATTCGTTTGCGTTTTACCTGTTGGAATTTTTTGAAGAAAATTATTATTTTAATTTTGACCCTTATAATCGCAAAGGACAAATTCTAATAGTAAATGACAAATTTTTTATTTTTTGACATTTTCAATAGTAAAGGACAATTATATATTTGACGGTGGTGAAATGTCATATTCTTGCCCATAAATATGGCTTATTTCTCAAAATTTCTATTTATCTCCTAAAATTTTTGAAATTTAATTTTTCAGGCATAATTTTCAGTTCGCCGGAATAGGTAATCGATTTTCTCGTGTTATACTGAGAAATATACGTCCAGAATAGGCGACGAACCTGTTTTACGGATAGTGTATTGAAACATACAATTCGAGCTATTTTTATTTTGCTTTTCTTTTTTTGCAAATTCTATCGATTCGAATTTTTTCAATTCATATAAATTGTACTAGATAAAACACTACTATTTCCCAACATTACCTCGACGATCGCGGCGACGGCCATGGACAAAGAGGAGAGGATCGGCCCGACCCGACGCTGGACTGGGTAGGTTATCTTGGGTGGGGATTCCGGTGAGTTTTCGGGCGAACGGGACGACGATTCGGTCGTAGATCGGGATGATGATGACTAGGAATGTGACGGGGATGATGGGGAGGGAAGCGGGTGGGATCTGGAAATTGTTGGTGATGCGAGTGTCCATGGTGACGCCTTGCTCGATGGAGAAGGTTTGGAGCTGGGCTAAACAGAGGGTCATGATTATTGTGTTGGGTTGGGTTTCCTCATTTGTGGAGATGTCCCAAAATACCCAACATAAGGATGTGGGTTAAATACCACATTGAAGGACATTTTTGTCATTATACTTGAGGGGCATTTTTGACATTACTCTAGTCTCTTATGCCTTGTATACCTGATTGTAGCTGGTCAGTTTTTCAGTCCAAGAAAAAGAGAGAAAAGTGAGCTGCCAATATAGAGAGAAAGAAAAAGAAAAGAATCCCGCAAGTCACCTGTGCAGTAAATTTCCAGAGGTGATCGCCGGCAATCGGACCGTTGGATCACAGTGAAACTTTGAGGTATTGTTCCTAACACATTGAACTTCAGTTTGAACGGTGAAGATCGGTTTTGGAGCCTTCTATTGTGAGTAATAGACGAAGAACACAGAGGTGTCTGTTTTTCGGATCTAACTGCAGCAGGTTCAGTGTTGAAGCTGTTCCGGGCGTTTTAACCGTTGGATCGGGCTGAAATTTGGATATGTGGTTCGGGACAACCTGGGGTCGATTCTGAACGGTGGAGATCGTGATTGGTATTCTCTATTGTCAGATATTAATTTCGGACAGCAGGGTGTTGGGTGAGGTCTTTCAATTCTTTCATTAACAAGATTGTGTATATCTTGTGTTTGTGATTGTATCACTTGTGGCAGATTGTTGTTGAACTTGTTGTACCCCTATTTTGATTATAGTGGAGATTTGGGGTGGACTACGGTCCCGTGGTTTTTACTCCTTACACCGGGGAGGTTTTCCACGTAAAAATTGCTTGTGTCGTTTTTATGTTTTGCGTTGAATTTTTGCTGCACTTGTGGTTTGGATTGCTTGCTGTTATTTCCTACTAGGTTCACACAAGAGAGGGATAATTTATTTTCCGCTGCGTTTGTGAGTTTATCCCAACAAAGTGGTATCAGAGCCACGCGTAGTGTGCTCTGTGCCTTGTGGTGAACATGGAAACTAATACAAGTCGAATGGTGAACCTTAATGGTTCTAATTATCAAATATGGAAAGGAAAAATGGAAGATCTTTTGTATGTTAAGGATTATTATGCACCCGTGTTTGAAACGTCAAAGCCTGATAATAAAACTGATGCCGAATGGAAGATATTGCATAGACAAGTATGCGGGTATATTAGGCAGTGGGTGGATGATAATGTTTTGAACCATATTAGTGATGAAACACATGCACGATCTTTGTGGCAAAAACTTGAGCAATTGTATGCTAGAAAAACGGGAAACAACAAATTATTTTTGATCAAACAAATGATGAGTTTGAAGTACAAAGATGGAACTCCTATGAGATCACTTGAATGCATTCCAAGGTATTATCAATCGATTAGTCGGGATGAATATCAAGTTTGATGATGAATACGAGGGGTTGTGGATTCTTGGTACACTCAGGACTCGTGGGAGACGTTTAGGACGTCTTTGTCTAATTCAGCCCCGTGATGGTGTCATTACCATGGATTTGGCCAAAGGCGTGTTCGAATGAAGAAATGAGAAGAAAGTCACAGGGGTTCATTCACACAAATCAGATGTCTTGAATTTACGAGAAAAGAGGGGAGAAGTAAAAGCAGGGTCAGAAGGGGTAAAGATAGAGCGAAGCAAATCCAACGGATATGCTAATGCGGAATGCTACCATTGTGGTATCAAAGGGCATATAAAGAAGCATTGCGAGAAAGTGGAAGCAAGAAAACAAGAAAGATAAGGGAAAAGAAAAACAAAATGATGACGGTAATGGTGATGATCGTGTTTCTCTTTGTCAGGTGATTTCTTATCGCTCATGAATTTGATATTGTTAATCTTGCATGTAATGAGGCTAGTTGGGTAGTTGATAGTGGTGCATCTATTCATGCTACATCTCAAAAATATTTATTCGCATCCTATACATCTGGTGACTTTGGAAATGTTAGGATGGGTGACAATGGTTTAGCTAAGGCAGTTGGTATGGGAGATGTGCATTTGGAGACTAGCAATGGTACATTGTTGATTTTGAAAAATGTTAAACATGTACCTGATCTTCGTTTGAATTTGATTTTGTTGGAAAACTTGATGATGAGGGTTTTGCAAAGATGTTCTCTAATGGTCGGTGGAAACTCACCCGAGGTTCTTTGGTTGTGGCTAGAGGCCACAAGTATTCTTCATTGTATTTAATGCAGGCAAAACAATTTGATCGCTCTATAAATGCAATGAATGATGGAAACAAAATTGAATTGTGGCACAGCAGACTTAGTCACATTAGTGAGAAGGGGTTGAAGATTTTGGCCAAGGAAAATCTCATTCGGATATAAAGAATGAAACATTGGAAAAATGTGGTCATTGCTTTGGCGAAAAGCAGGACGAGTTGCCTTCAGGACATCATCTCCTTCGAGAATGCCAGGTATACTTGATTTGGTATATTCGATGTTTGTGGTCCTATGAAAACAAAAACACTTGGTGGTGCTCTCTATTTTGTGACTTTTATAGATGATCATTCAAGGAAGTCATGGGTTTATACCTTGAAGACAAAAGACCAAGTGTTCGATGTGTTCAAACAATTTCATGCATTGGTTGAGAGACAAACCGGAAAGAAATTGAAGTGCATCGAGGCGATAATGGGGGTGAGTATTTAGGTCCTTTTGATGAGTATTGCAACAACAGGTATTCGACATCAAAAGACACCTCCTAAGACTCCTCGATTGAATGGGCCTGGCAGAAAGGATGAACAGGACATTGGTTGAAAGAGTGAGATGTTTACTTTCAGAAGCAGGTTTGCCTAGATCATTCTAGGGTGAGGCTTTGAGTACAGTTGTACATGTTTTGAATCTCACACCTTGTGTTCCTTTAGATTTTGATGTTCCGCATGGGTATGGTCGGGAAGGACATTTCATACAACCATCTGCGTGTTTTTGGATGTAAATCATTTGTTCATATTCCAAAAGATGAAAGGTCTAAACTTGATGGTAAGACTAAATGAGTGTGTATTTCTTGGTTATGGGCAGGATGAGTTTGGTTACAGGTTTTATGACCCGGTAGAAAAGAAACTTATCAGAAGTCGAGATGCTGTATTTGTTGAAAATCAGACCATACGGGACATTGAAAAAGCAGATAAAACAACTAAATCTAATGATGATTTGGTTGATTTGGATGTGACTCCTACACAATATATGCCAGTACAGGTTGATGATGATGCCGTAATAATCAACCTGATCTTGATGACATTGATGCTCCTACACAAGTTGAGGAAGATAATGTAGATGAAACAATGCCACCGCAGATGATCCAACAAGAGAGGTTGAGGTGAGGCTCCAATCGAAGGTCTACCGAGTTTTCAAGACTTCGACGAGATATCCTGCTAGTGAGTATGCATTATTAACGGATGGGGAGAGCCGAAACATATGAAGAAGCAATAGAAGATGCACACAAGAATGAGTGGCTTGATGCAATGAAAGATGAGATAAAGTCCCTTGCATGAGAATGACACTTATGATTTGGTAAAGTTACCCGAAGGAAAAAGAGCTTTGAAAAATAAATGGGTGTACAGGGTGAAGCAAGACGAACACACTTCACGACTACCGCTCAAAGCCGATTAGTTGTCAAAGGTTTTTCGATCGGAAGAAAGGTATTGATTTCGATGAGATCTTCTCTCCGTTGTTAAGATGTCATCAATTCGTGTTGTACTTGGTTTAGCGGCAAGTCTTGATCCGGAGATTGAGCAAATGGACGTTAAGACATGCCCTTTCTTCATGGTGAATTGGATAGAGAAATCTACATGGATCGGCCCGAGGAAGGTTTAGGGTAAAAGGAAAAGAGAATTATGTGTGCAAACCGAAGAAAAGTCTTTATGGCTTGAAGCAAGCAATCAAAGACTATGGTATCGAAATTTGAGTCGATTATGGGGAGCAAAGGCTACCGTAAAACTACTTCGATCATTGTGTATTTGTACAAAAATTCTCTCGATGATGATTTTATCATATTATTGCTCTCACGTAGATGACATGTTGATTGTTGGCGTAAATACTTGAGAATTGTGATTGAAGAAGCGAGTTGAGCAAATCTTTTGCCATGAAGGATTTGGGGCAAAGAAAGCAAATACTTGGTATTAAAATTTCCGGGATAGAGGAAATAAAAGGTTATACATGTCACAGAGCAATACATTGTGAAAGTGCTTGAAAGATTTAATATGATCAAAGCTAAAGTGGTTAGTTCTCCTCTCGCTACACACTTCAAGCTTGGTGCTCATCAAAGCCCTTCTACGACGAAGAGAAGGAAGATATGGCAAGAATTCCATATGCTTCAGCAGTAGGAAGTTTGATGTATGCAATGGTGTGCACGAGGCCAGATATAGCTTATGCAGTCGGTGTTGTTAGTCGTTACTTGTCTAATCCAGGAAAAGAGCATGGAATGCGGTGAAGTGGATATTGAGATATCTACGTGGTACTTCTAGTTTGAGGCTCACTTTTGGTTGTGGAAAACCGTTGCTAGTTAGGGCTGGCTACACTCGAGATATGGCGGTGATGTGGATACACGAAAATCTACTTCAGGTTACTTGATAACTTTTGCAGGTGGTGCCGTGTCATGGCAATCAAGATTGCAAAAATGTGTTGCACTCTCTACAAGTAGCGAGTATATTGCAAAGAATCAAGCTTGTAAAGAGTTGTTGTGGATGAAGAAATTCATGGAGGAGCTTGGTTTTAACCAAGAGAGGTACGTAGTATTTTGTGATAATCAAAGTGCTATTCATCTTGGTAAAAATTCTACATTTCATGCGAGATCAAAACATATTGATGTACGGTATCATTGGATGAGAGACGTTATCAATGACAAGTTGCTTGAACTTGATAAAATTCATACGGATGATAATGGTGCCGATATGATGACTAAGGCATTGCCAAGAGAGAAACTTGATGTTTGTCGGTTGATCGCCGAATGGTGAATCCCTCCACATAATCGGAAAAGGGGAGATTTGTTGGGTTGGGTTTCCTCATTTGTGGAGATGTCCCAAAATACCAACATAAGGATGTGGGTTAAATACCACATTGAAGGACATTTTTGTCATTATACTTGAGGGGCATTTTTGACATTACTCTAGTCTCTTATGCCTTGTATACCTGATTGTAGCTGGTCAGTTTTTCAGTCCAAGAAAAAGAGAGAAAAGTGAGCTGCCAATATAGAGAGAAAGAAAAAGAAAAGAATCCCGCAAGTCACCTGTGCAGTAAATTTCCAGAGGTGATCGCCGGCAATCGGACCGTTGGATCACAGTGAAACTTTGAGGTATTGTTCCTAACACATTGAACTTCAGTTTGAACGGTGAAGATCGGTTTTGGAGCCTTCTATTGTGAGTAATAGACGAAGAACACAGAGGTGTCTGTTTTTCGGATCTAACTGCAGCAGGTTCAGTGTTGAAGCTGTTCCGGGCGTTTTAACCGTTGGATCGGGCTGAAATTTGGATATGTGGTTCGGGACAACCTGGGGTCGATTCTGAACGGTGGAGATCGTGATTGGTATTCTCTATTGTCAGATATTAATTTCGGACAGCAGGGTGTTGGGTGAGGTCTTTCAATTCTTTCATTAACAAGATTGTGTATATCTTGTGTTTGTGATTGTATCACTTGTGGCAGATTGTTGTTGAACTTGTTGTACCCCTATTTTGATTATAGTGGAGATTTGGGGTGGACTACGGTCCCGTGGTTTTTACTCCTTACACCGGGAGGTTTTCCACGTAAAAATTGCTTTGTGTCGTTTTTATGTTTTGCGTTGAATTTTGCTGCACTTGTGGTTTGGATTGCTTGCTGTTATTTCCTACTAGGTTCACACAAGAGAGGGATAATTTATTTTCCGCTGCGTTTGTGAGTTTATCCCAACATATTGTGCAGCAGAAGATTGGAACCATGTTTAGTAAGATTTTTGCGTTTTCGACTTGTGTTATTGTGCAGAGTTTCCATGGATTTGGGGTCGGGGTTTGGATGGCAGCTTTGTCCAAGAACCTGGTAAAGAATGGATTCAAAACAAGAAGGATGAATTTTGATCTAATTGCAAAAATAACCTAATTATCTTTTAGAATTACAAGTATTATAAACATCCCTTTATTATCTCAAAAAAAAAAAAAAACATCCCTTTATTTAATTAATAGAATCGAATAATATTCGAGCGGCTAAAGACTCTCAAGTGTCGGGCCTAAATCGGGCTAGAGGTCTGAGATTCGATTCTCATAACCCCTCTTCTTATAGGAAACATACTCAACAACAACAACAACAAAAAAACCGTATGTACTTCACGAAAACCCCTCAAAAGTTTGTAATTGTAAATTGGGATAATTACAAAAACACCCATGAGATTTGGGCTAATTACAAAAAAAAAAAAACAGAGTTCATGAAAATTACATAAAAAAACCTTGAGGTTTGATTCTGTCTTATTTTTCCTGGTGATTTTCAAAATATTTTTTAAAAAAAACACTCACATTTATAAAAACAACATTACAGTTACTCCCTTTTCAATATTGAAGGATTTTTTTATAATTTTGAAATATTTCTGTTTTTTTTTAATTAACCCAAACCTCAAGGGTGTTTTTGTAATTATCCCTTGTAAATTATAAACAATAGAATGGAGTATTTGTCACTCCAAGATTTTAGTGTTTCATTTTTACTTAACAAATAGTGAGGTGCAAATATCAAAGAAATGTAAAGGGATAATTTAAAAAAAAATAATCCATGAAGTTTATTCTAATTACAAAAAACTTCAATAAATTTTCATGTTTGGTGGTTATTTTGGAATGGACTTTTGGATAAGCCACTCCTCCAAAAAGTCCGTTCTAGAGAAGTGAGAATGAGAGGCTTTTTGAAAAGTTCATTCTAGATAAGTCCATTTTCTAAATGGACTTTTCTATAAGTGCTCCCAAACAAGCACAATCTAACAATCCCTTAAGATTTGCATTTACCTAACAAATATCCCATTTGGAGGATGATTTGCAAGAGAGAAACAAAGAAAATTGAGTTTTTTCCCCATAATTAGACTAAACCTCAGGGGTGTTTTTGTAATTACTCCCAATTTAAAAGATAAAATTTGTTTTTTTAATTAAACCGAACCTCAGTAGCAATTTTTTCTGTAATTAACCAAACAATAAAGCATGCAAACCTAAAAACATTTGTGTGGGGTAGAAATTCTGCTTGGATTGAAGCTTCTTTGTCTATGTTTATCTCATAGAGCTCATTAGAGTCCACAGGCAGTTGAAGGTTTCTGTTTCTGAAAGCCGCCACATAAACCTATGTATTTGCACAAACAAAAAGCGTGGATACAACGTCAGAAACGATTTATTAATGATTAATTTCCAGAGGCAAAAGTGAAACTTATGTTTTAGGGATAATTACAAAACAGCCCTGAGGTTTGGCCTAATTACAAAAAGACATTATTTCAAAATTACAGAAAGCCTTCATGTTTGATTATGTCTTAAATAAGGGGATAACTATAATATTTCTAGAAATATCAGGGGAATTTGAAATGTTTTTTCTTATTGAAAAGAGAAAATGTAAGACGAAATCAAACATGAAGAGGTTTTTTGCAATTTTCAAAAATCTCGTGATTTTTTTGTAATTAGCCTGAATCTCAGGTTCTTTTAATTAGGGATAATTACAGAAAAAAACCCCTGAGGTTTGGGCTATTTACAGAAAAAAAAAAAAAAACTCAGAGGCTTTTGAAAATTACAAATAACCTTGAGGGTTGATTCTGCCTTACATTTTCCATTTCATAAGAAAAAACCTTTCAAAACCCCCCTAATATTTATAAAATTATTACAGTTGGCCCCTTAAATTTAAGACAAAATCAAACATAAGTGATTTTTTTTGTAATTCTGAAACATCTCTGTTTTTTTTTTGTAATTAGCCCAAACAACAGGGGTGTTTTTATAATTATCCCTTAGAATTAATCCTATGCAATATGTTTTACCTGTACAATCTCAACAAGGGCACTACTCCCATTAACAACATGAATCCGATACTGTGGTAATCCAACGACAAAGATTATTAATCCCAAGAACATAGCAATAGTGCTGACACTAAAACCCCAATCCCATCCTTTATGATCTTGGATCCAAACAACAAACGTTAGACTGATACAAGCTCCAATGCACAAAGCCAATAAAAGCCAATTAAAGAAACTGGACTTTTGTGTGGCCTCCTTTGGGTCATTATCCTCAAACTGATCCGCACAATGAGATGGCAATGCGGCTTTAACTCCTCCAGACCCAAAGCCCACTAAGTAAAGGGCCACAAATAGAAGTACAGCATTGGGCCCACTTACTTGCTCACATTTGGAATTTGGGTCAAAGACTTTGCAGACTGGTGGTTTGAGTTTTGGGTAGTGGGCTTGTAGTGCTAGCAGTCCAAGTCCCTGGATGAAGGTTAAGTTTAGTGATGGGAAGTATAAAGAAACATAAAATAAATCACTTTATTCTAAAAATGGATAAATTTCAAATATTACACCTAAAGTTTACCCTAATTGCAAAAAACTCCACTAATCTTCCAAAATTACAAATACAATTTGTAGAATATAAACGAATATCAGGAATATTTATAATTTTGAAAGATATCTGATTTTTTAATAATTAGACTATAATTTGAAGGGTATTTTTGTAAGTGATAATTACAAAATACCCCTGAGGTTTGGGCTAATTATAAAAAAAATCCAAAGATTTTTAAAAAATTACCAAAACCTCGTAAGGTTTGATTTTGTCTTAAATCTAAGGGGTATGAGAGTAACTGTAATATTTCTATAAATTTCATGGATTTTTTGAAATGTATTTTTGCTTCAATGGGGTTTTTGTAATTTTAAAAAATCTCAGGGTTTTTTTGTAATTACTCCTTTTTGTAATATAACCCTCTTAAAACTGTTAACTAGATTTGTAAAAGAATTGAGTCTAGCTGGCCGAATATAGATGGTTCGGGCTTGTTTGAATAATTATCGAGCTTGATAAATTTGATGTTGATTTGATTATTAATCAAATCGAGTTTAGACGAGCTTTAGTCGAGCCAAATACGAATTGAGCTCGATGAACTTGATATTTTCACCCAACTCTTATTTTCTTTTATTAGCGGAGCTTTATATTTAATCGAACGAAAAAATATTCAAATTTGGTTTGTTATATTAACGAATCATGCTCAAATTAAACCAGTTTTTACCGATCGATCTCGAGTCAAGTATCAAGTAATTTGGTTCGTTATTCCGCCTAGTAGTAACCTATGTGAAATACACTTACCAAGAACTGAATGGATATTGCCAGAAGAACAGCTTTGAATCTGCCAACATAAGCATCTGCTAAAAAGGCAATAAGGATTGTAAGAATGTAGCTAGTCCCCATGAGGTTTGTCAACTGGTTTGCTGCATCAGCTATATTGAAGTGCATCACCCCAGTAAAGTATGTCACCAGATTTACTGCTAATCCCATTGTTGCCATGCTATCAAAAGCAAATGCACCTGCAAAACAAATATTTATTCTTTTATTAATATCAACAATTAATATATATTTCTCTTAATGGGAACTAGTGGCGGATCCAGGATTTCGAAAATGGGGGTACGATATATAGAGTTGGCAATTAGTTGAGCCGAGCCTAGAGAGTCAAGCCATAAAATCTGGCCGGTTCGGCTAGCCCAAGATTTCATCGGGTCGCATTTCTTGTGGTCCAGCCCATCCGAGCCCAACAAGTGTATGTTTGGATGGATCGTTCAGTCTTGTCAGGCTTCGGGCCATTTGAGTTGGGTCAAAGTAGGCCAAATCTTTTCCAGACTTCATAAAATGAAGCCCAACCCCTAACGATATATATTTTGAAAAAAACAACATGCTCATAAACGTTGTTTAATAGTTAAAATGCACAACCCAAAATCTATACCATTAACAATAAAAATTACAATTGTAATTGGGTCTAACGTGTCTTCATTTTTTTAATACAATTTACAACATCATCATCGGAAACTTGTCGAAATTTCTTTGTGTGGAGAAGAAAAATGTGGAAGCTTGTTGAGCCACAAATTGAGAAATATATTTTAGTTTTTGACTTTTAAATAATTAAAATATAATTTTGTGTAAAAATAGGGACACAAATGTATTGTTATTATATATTTTTTTAAATATTATTTTTTGGATATTTTCAACTTGTACCCCCATGTTCCAAGGCGGATCCGCCCCTGATGGGAACCAAAAATATAAACAACCCCAGGGGTTGGCTTGGTGGCTGAGGGGTTGCAATTGCAACCCTAAGGTCCAGGTTCGACTCTTGATAACGCGGAGTGTTGGGGTTGGGTTTGTCCCTCCTCTCCGAGAGATTAGGACCATCCCTAGGAAGGACGGATGTCCCCATAGTCCGAAAGATATGTGTCCTCAACTGGTGTGAGAATACTCTGGGTCGACCAAAAAAAAAGAAACACCAAAAAAATTTAAACAAGTATATACGTACCTAAAATGAGTAAAGCTGCACGAGGTCCCCCATGCTTATCTTTCCTTGCTGGATTTCCTTTCCAGTCCACTTTCCCTTCAATAATTTCCATTTTATCCTGTGTATACGAGCAGAAGGTGAAGAAAACCGTGAATATCATGAAAAATGCACAATTTAACATAGGGTTAATTACAAAAACTACCCCAAAAGTTTAGCTTAATTACAAAAAAGTCCAGTTATTGTTATTTTAAAATTACAAATGCCCACTAATATTTATTTTTAGCTTATAAAATTTGCACCGAGGGGGTATTTTTTAAGTAAATACAATTATACAAATTTCATCAAGGTAATATTTGTACTTTTGAAAGTAACTGGAGTTTTTTGTAATTAGACTAAATCTCGTGGGTAGTTTTTGTAAATATCCCTTTTAACATATTTAGTAGGTATAATTACAAAAACACCCCCAAGGATTGGGCTAATTACAAAAAAATTCCAGAGATGTTTCAAAATTACCAAAAGCCCCCTCATGTTTGTTTTTGTCTTAAATTTAAGGGGTTAACTGTAATTTTTCTACAAATATCAGGGTGGTTCTTTGAAATAACATTTACTTATGAAGAAGGAAGATGTAAGCAGAATCAAACCTTAAGGGGTTTTTTGTAATTTTCAAAAATCTCCGGGTTTTTTGTAATTAGCTCAAACCTCAGGGGTTTTTATGTAGTTATCCCTATTTAGTATACAAATAAGAAATACCATTGCTAACTGGAGTTTTTGAAGCTAGCCCTGTTGCAGAAAACTAGACAAGTAGTATGATTAGGTAAAATTTAGAATTAAAGAAGCTATATTTATAGGTGTGCATGATTAATATATAATATATTAATAATTAGTGCTTCTTAACCACTGATCATCAGGGAACAGTTCTCTTTTGTTTGAACATCCTTGTACAGAATGCAGGAATTTTGCCGACTTGGTTAGGAAGATACCTGCTGACATTGTCAGCAGCAAGCCGTGAATGCAATAGGCAAACATATACAATAGGAATAGGACAGTGACAGCAACATAATTTGCCGTAGGGTGCCAATCTCTTACACGACACGAGAACATGATTCGAACCTAATGAGTTATAAGTGGGTTAGGGTTGAGGTGTTTCAGATTCGAGTCAAAATCGGGTTCGAATCGAATAACACAAATATATACAGGTCAATTTTGGATTGACCCGAAATAACCCATTTAATCCGTTTGTAATTTGTTTTGTAATATTCATTTTTATAAAGGGATATATAATTACAAAACCCCCGAGGTTTGGGCTAATTACAAAAAGACCTAGAATTCTTTGAAAACTACAAAAAAATCCCTTTAGGTTTTATCAAATCTTATATTTTTTCTTTCATAAGCAAAAATATTTTAGAAAACCCCCTGACATTTATAAAAATATTACAGTTACCCTTTTAAATTTTAGACAAAATGAAACTTGAAGGAGCTTTTTGTAATTTTGAAACATTTGTGGGTTTTTGTGTAATCAGCCCAAACCTTAGGGATGTTTTTGTAATTATCCCTTTTATAAATTAACCCAAAGACCTACATAACCCATATAACCCAATAATAGACGGATTATTCAGGTCTGAAAAAAACATAGGTCATTTACGGTCGTGTTGGGGTTGCCGGGATGATGTAAATAGTGTCTCAAGCAGTTCTAAAAATTCCCGTCTAACCCTGCCTAGGCGCTACGCCCCCTTTTCCGCCTACATTATTCTTCCAATTAAGCCCCGCTTAACCCTGCTCAGGTCCCGCCTAGACGTTATGCCCCAGTCTGATGCCCGACTAGCGCCGGCGCTTTTTAGAACATTGGACTCTCAACATGACCCAAACACGACCCGAATTGCCACCCTCAGTATGCCGCCTTATGCATGCCATTTGAGTTTGATATATTTGGCGTTTTAAAGTAACCACTTAGCTTAAAATCAACATCAACATTCCATTTTTACGACAAATTATATTCTGTCACTCTCACAGATCATTGTCAGTTTCGGAAATATTCGTTGGGTTAAATGGAATCTGAGAGGTTTGGAAATATTGGGTTATCATGAAGATAGACAGACAGAAGAAACAAAATGAGGCAAACTAAAAGGGAATCTGAGAATCAGTAGCTAATCAACTTATTGACAAAACATTGTCTAATTTCTTCTTGGACAGTCTTGTTAACGCTTGTTAAAACACTGCGTGTGTTAAGGACATGGTTCAAGAAAGTCGAAAGCTACAAGCAGAAACAGATTGCAGCTTCTGTCTTCTAGTAAAACGGCACCCAGAAAGCGTCTATTCTTGAAACCTGTCTTCGGAAAAGGCAAAAACTCGTATGAAACAGCTCATGGTTATCGTCTATAAGACGGGTCCAAATTTTAGTAGAATTCTAACTCAAACCCAAACCCGTAACATATTTTCTGTGTTTTGTATGATTTTTCTCATGAAATTAAGTCCATGAGCCAGTCTCATATAAGACTGCTTGTTCTCAAAATTAATGATCCTACAATATGATAGCTGTTTTCCAAACTTCGCATGGAGAACTATTTTCTTTCCCCGCTTTATTTAGAGAGTATCATTTTATTTTTTTGATGCCGTCAAGAAAGGGTGTGAAACGTATAATATATGAGGACTATGACCAGTGTAAACACTCGTAGTTGAAACAGGATTCAAATTTCATGTTCCACTTTTCTATTCAATTGTTCGAATGAATGAGATATGTAGAATATATTAGAACAATATACAATCCATATTCATATGAATCACATGTGTTATTCATCTAGTTAAGTAGAACATAGAAATGGAACAGGAAATCTGGTCCCTTTAAAATAGGCCAAGAATGTTTAATAGCAAGTGATCTGCTAGGAAACGACGAACCGAAGGTATACATACGAAAACCATCATGGATTTTGGTGAGGTTTTACGCTAGCAGCAATTTGTAGGGTGTTCATCAACAGGCTACTCAGGGGATCCCTATTCCATATATTAGATAAATGACACGTGTACAATTGTGACATCATCATGTACACGTGACATCCATCCAATACATGGAATAGGAAATTTCATTCCCTACGCAAGTATATAAATGGTAATTAAGGTGTAAGAACTAAAATAGGCAACAAATTCTCCTTTTATTAAAGTACTTCAATAAGTAACACATCATCACTCAATTGCAAAAATGCTCAATCACATTGAATAACAATTATATCAACAAATGTACACAAAAATAGATCAATATAAGTCACCTATGCAAAAATTTGCTAACCTGTAAATAACAAGTAAAAATCCTAGACAAAATCATCTATCAATAGTTCAATAAAGAGTACTTCACGCGTAAAACGATTTTCCCTTTATCGACCCCAAGCTTTGCTCGGTCACCAACCAATGACCGGCATATCTTGGGGCCCTTTCGACATTTCCGTCATATCCACGATTTTTGCCAATTTCCCAATTTGCCCCGACCCATCCCTTTCTCGTTCGACAACGAAGAAGAAGACGAACCATCCGATTTTTGCAGATTGGAGGGGCTATGATCCCATACAGACCGCCTTATCGTGCAACCAGGTACTTTCGAGAAGAGGAGTTTAAGGTGCAACACGCTTTTAGCAATCGAAGTCCCAAACGCCTAATTGAGCCCCGTGACAATGTGGACCCCAGAGAGATCTCCAATGCACGTGTCTGTAAATTCTATCGGTGCAGTGCTCACGTGTGAAAAATTCTTCCACTTGATCGGTTCGAACCAACGGCTGTCCTGCTCTTCGGGCCCTTGCCACCTCGGTGCACCTATAGCCATGTGGGTGTCCCAGTGGGGCTGAAGAATTTTAGGAAGAGAAACGAGATGCTGCAAGTTGATAGCGAGTCGGTTCTGTTTGATGCCTTCTAGGCTGAGTTTGAGTCCAGTGACCGGTTTACGGCCGACTGTAACCTGCAATATAGTGAAAACTTAGGAATTGATGGCTGAAATAAATAATAGGTATAATTACAAAATAACCCCTGAGTTCGGGCTAATTAGTAATTACAAAAGAACCCAAAGGGCCTTGTTTGTTTATGTTTCCAAGTGCCTATTTTTATTTTCCAACTATTCATAAAAACGGTTTCATTTTTCACATAAAACTTCTTAAACCTATACTTTCAATTCTCAACCTATACAAAAGTACTTACATCACTTGTCAATCATTATTCTCATTTTTTGATCCAAATATACATGTGGAACCACTATCAACTATATATACTTAAAATATTATTATTTTTATATTATATCTATCCTTTTTTAAGGAAATTATATTATATCTATCTAATGGGACCCACCATTTACAATTTTACAAATATAATATTATATTAAAATTAAAAAATAAAAGTGGACCCCAATACTATCAACTTTTCGAATTATTATATAGATAAATATTACTTCAAAACTACTCAACCAAACATAATCTCACTTCCAAACCTATATAAATTCATTCGTTCAAATATAATTCCATTTTGCACACGAAAACCACTAAGTTTTTAAGATTCATTTTTCAACACTATTGGAAATGAACCATGGAAACATAACCATACAAGACCAGATATTTTTGAAAATTGCAAAAGTCCATTGAGGTTTGATTTCGTCTTACATTTTCCCTTTTATAAGTAAAAAACATTTCAAACCCCCCCCCCCCGACATTTATAAATGTATTACAGTTACCCCATAAGACAAAATCGAACCTGAGGTTTTTTTTTGTAATTTTGAAACATCTCTGGATTTTTTTGTAAGTAGCCCAAACCTGAGGGGTGTTTTTGTAATTATCCCTAAACAATAGCAAGTATATACACATTCAAATGAACGAAATAACGCGCAACTCTGCAATAATATTACCTGATCTGGGCTTATATAGAGCTTAGGACCCATTAAACTGAACTGAAGAGACGAACATACAGGCTCTTTCCTATGCAGGTTGTTCTGCTCTGGAGCCCAAACTCGAGGAATTTGGAAATCTAAGAAATACTGTAGATCCTCAATGGGCGGCTTGTCTGAACACAATGGAAATAACAAAAAAATTAATATATAAGAAAAAATGGTATTTTCTAAATAACGTGTCAAGAATATCAAAGATTAGAACAAACATGTGTTCCGTTTCAGTTAAGTTCATCATGGTGCATACAGATAGAAGAACTAGTACTTGCCGACTGCATGAAACAAATGATATAAACATGGCGGCCACTTATGAAGTAAAATTAGAGGATTTTGTAAAGATATAGCATGAGTTATTAGTGTCCCTTGACTGAAAATAAATACATAGTTCCTTTTCCAAAAATTGAAATTCATTCAGTCCGGTTTCCGTATGTTGAAATTGAATTGTTATTCTTATACACTTGTATGAAGGGAAAAGTAAAAGAAAGAACATGTAACTATGTAAGAAGAAAAAAATCATGAAAGTGAGAGAGTTGCAGCATAATTTACAGGTTACAAAAACTACCCCTGAGGTTTGGGTTAATTACAAGAAACACCTAGAGATGTTTGAAAATTACAAAAATCCTTAAGGTTTGATTCTATTAAATGGGATGTTTGAAATATTTTTACTTATGAAGGAGGAAAAGTGTAACGAGATCAAATCTCATGGGGCTTTTTGTAAATTTCAAAACCCTGTGTCTTTCTTTTCTTTTTTTGTAGGGTTAATTACAAAATGTAC
Source organism: Rehmannia glutinosa (assembly GCA_016081115.2). Taxonomy (NCBI): domain Eukaryota; kingdom Viridiplantae; phylum Streptophyta; class Magnoliopsida; order Lamiales; family Orobanchaceae; genus Rehmannia; species Rehmannia glutinosa. Next base: position 128,295 of record JABTTQ020002414.1, read on the forward strand.
CCTTGAGGTTTTACCTAATTAAAAAAAACCCAGCTAACTTTCGAAATTACAAAAATACCCCCTGAGATTTTATTTTTTCTAACATTTACCCCCTTAATAAGCAAAAACATTTCAAAATACCCCCTCATATTCATTAAAATATTACAGTTTACCCTTAATTTTAATACTGAATCAAACCTCAAGGGTACTTTTTGTAATTTTGAAAGTTAGTTGGATTTTTTTGTAACTAGGTCAAAAATCAAGGGTACTTTTTGTAATTAACCCAAACCTCAGGGAATCACTGAGAGGATTCAGAATTGTTGCCTTTCAAGCCACCACAACTCATAATATCAATTCTTCAGCCTAGAAACGTATTTCTAGGAATCTCCGAGAGGATTATAGAAGAAAACCAAAAAAACATGACAATATTACTGGGAGAAATGAAACAATAGCAGAGAACAAATTCTTACACTCCAAGTATAACTCAATAGCACGACTCAAGTGTTTTATTCCAGCCACTCCATCAAGCAAAGAAACGATGGGCGTAAATGTCATGTTGATCACATCGGGCGCTCCTTCTACAGTCCGGGCCCACTTAGCATAGCTCTGTTCGAGGTCATCTCCTCCTCTCCTTCTGAAAATGACGGTAACATCCTGCGGATAAATAAACTCATTTTACTTAACCACATTCATATTGATAAGGGATAATTACAAAAACACCCCTAGGTTTGGGCTAAATTACCAAAAAAAAAACCAGAGTTCTTTGAAAATTATATAAACCCCTTGAAGTTTGATTTTGTCTTACATTTTTCCCGATGATTTTCAAAAATATTTCAAAAAACCCCTCACATTTACAAAAATATTACATTTACCCCCTTTAAATTCAAGACAAAATGAAACTTGAAGGGGTTTTTTTGTAATTTTAAAACATCTCTGGGTTTTTTTGTAATTAACCCAAACCTCAAGGGTGTTTTTGTTGTTATCCCTATTGATAATAATTATCCCAAAGAAACTTGAACGTCCTTTGAAATTATCCCAGAACTAAGTGTCAACATTATGAGAAAAAGACGAATTTCAGAAAGATTTCTTCGATACTTTAATGCTTTGATACCTACAAAGAGGGATAATTACAAAAACTACTCCTGAGTTTTAGCTAATTACAAAAAACTCCAATTATCTTTCAAAATTACAAATACCCCTTGAGGTTTGTATTACCTAACAAATACCCCCTCCCGATGTAGTGCAATTTGTAAAATAGAAATAAATATCAATGATATTTGTAATTTTGAAAGATACCTAATAATCCCGAACAAAGATTGTAATGATATAACTTAACGAATCCTGCTTTACTAACCTTATCCTTGTATTTTAAGGTGCCTGTACTTGTATTGACCTTAGAATCGGAGAACCTCTGATCTCCGATGTCTTTCACATAGTTCTCAATATCTGACGCTGATAAAGGTGACGATTGGTGCTGTCTAATATAGACTATATCCCTTCCACCAATTGTTGCAGAGGTGACAATATGGGTCCCATAGTTTTCAATAAAGCTGAGAGAGAAAACATCATATCACAGACTTAGAAATCATGACGCGTCGAACTTCTTCACATGCTTCAAATCAGCAACACAATTTTTTTAGCCATTTAAACTTTCAAAAACGGAAACAAGCATAATTTTTAATGTCTATACAGTCAGTCACCTTGTAAAAAAGTAAATAACCACAAATTTTTAATAATCGCAGCAGCATATAAACCAAACAAGCTCATTTCATGTGATATCTAAGATAAAAATTAAAGGGATAATTACAAAAAAAAACCTGAGGTTTGGGCTAATTACAAAAAAAACCAGAGATGTTTCAAAATTACAAAAAACACCATAAGGTTTGATTATGTCATAAATTAAAGGGGGTAACTGTAATATTTCTAGAAATATGAAATATCATGGGGTTTTTTGAAATGTTTTTGCTTATGAATTGGAAAAATATAAGACATAATCAAACGGGCTAATTTTTGTAGCCCGAACCTCAATTTTTATTTTTTGGTAATTATCCCAAAATTAAATGATAAGATTTTGATTAGTGGTTCACCTTGCCAGGGATGCAGGATCCCAAGTGTGCGGAACTGCACGATTGATTTCATCATGCAAAATTAAATTGGTATTCACTAGCTTGGCACTAAATAATGGGATGATACATCCAACCATTGCAAGCGATTTTGTAGCCGCTGCATCAATTTGCCAAGAGCCACTGAAATTAAACATAGCATTAAAGCTTCCAAGAGGTATGTGGCCAGGTAAACTTGACTTTTCGTTGAAGTATTTTGCCATCTGTAAATTCAAGAGCCAATAATGCATCATTCAATCTTATAAGCTACATCATATAACATTCAGGGAAGCAGTTTTAGTGCACTATTAAGGAAAACAAACCAGGGCCGCGAATGTCGCATTTCAGAACATAAAGGGAGTGTTTGCAAAAAAAAACATTGTTTTTGTAAGAAGTGATTTATTGTTGCTGAAGCTAAAAGTAGTTGAGAATCACAAGTTAGTAATGTTAACAAATAGAAGCTAAAAGTTGAATTAGTTAATTGAGTGTTCCGTAAATAAGTTGTAAAAGTGTTTATTTGTTTGTAAAAGTCAAACCGAAGCAAAAAGTGGCTTCCTTGTTCGAGCAAAATAAAGGGCTTTGTCATATCTATGACCACAATATCTCGAGCATTTCCCAACCAAGGAAAAAACTGGAGTACTAATTCTCCAATCCATACATAAGTTTTCAATTACGCCGTGACCTCAAAGGAAAAGTTATCAAATATTTTCCTAATGATGAAAACATATTTCCGATTTTGAATCAATTGTCTCTTTCCCTAATATTCAAACTTGAGCAAATGCTACCTCCTCGCAACAGGGAGCATCTTTTTATCTTGATTAATTTTTCAAGAATGCAATTGAGAACTTTTATCAGTGCCATTTGGATACCATCAAAAACTAATCAAGCGCTAATTTGTGCTCAAGGATTTCTACAATTTGGCTTCGTGTCGGTGTCGCTCTTTCTATTACCATACGTGTTAATGAGAATGGCAAGAAGAGCAAGTACAAATTCTCATTTCTAGTACCCGGGGTGAATCGGGAAAAAAAAAAGAAAAATAAAATATATAAGATGTGCTAATAATATTCTTCCATTTCAATCCGAATGTCGTTTTATCTCCTCGGGCAGACTCATCTTTCTATTATCCTTCTCAAGTACCCTAACCAAATTAAAGTTTCTTCGTGACAAATTTGTCCAAGAATTGACTTGCCTATGCATTTTTTTCCAACTAGAAAAAAGATCATATGTGATTTACATTAGGTCACGTGGTAATGGAAATAAATAGAACATTTACAGTGTTGTTTACATCCTTTCACTGAAAACTCACGCCAACACAAACAGATTTTATTACCGGGGATGACTCTCTCTTCTTTATTCAGGTCATGCTCATACCATGCTCTCTTCTTAAAAAATGGAAAAAGAACTAGACGAAAACTAGAGATACCTTTCAACTTAGGACACAGAAGAAAGACTTTGAAAATAATGCAACCTTAAGGACGTAAATAGAGCAAAAAAAGAAACAAAAGGTCGGTTCAAAAGCACCAATGGTCAGCCATTTCGCCTACATCCAAGGCAATATGCGCAAAGGGCTATAACTTTCACTTTTCTCTCTTGAATGTTATATTACATTGACTACCTATTTTTATAGGTGAAAAATTAACACGTGAATAAAATCAAAATAAGTAGAACACTCCAATCACATTATAACAAAATCATTTTACGATACTCAATCTCACAAACAATTCTCAGAATCCTAGCCCAATCAGATTTTAATTTTAACCCTCTTGATCAATTTTCATTGAAAATAAGAATTAACATCTAAAAGAAAGACAAGTAAAACTAAAGAAACCGGAGAAAGATCACGGCAAGATGAAGATATCTGTGTACACCATTCCACCCTTGTCAATTTTCTTCACAATTCAAGTTAAGGAAAGATATAGTACTGCTTAGTTAGCCAAGATTGCACTGAATATCAATTATCTTGCTTTTACAAGGACAATCAGTTTCACCAAGAAATGCTTATAACAAAATCTAAGGATGAAACTTTTTCACACTGTTCTCAAAATCCCCGTCTAGCCCCCATTAGTCCCCGCCAAGGTGCTAGTCCTCTCTTGTCCGCCTAGGTTATTCTTCCGATTAGACCCCGCCTAACTCCGCTCATGTCCCACCTAACCCGCCCAGGATTAGGCTCCAGTTTGCCGCCCGACTAGCGCCTAGCGCTTTTTAGAACACTGCTTTTCCATCATGATGCAAACATATTCTTATATCAAGATCCATTCATCAATTTCACCTCCGATACAAATCCAATATCAATAGCCCATACAAAAAAAAAAAAAAAAAGCTAGATAGAAAAAAAAAAAAGTGCTTCAATCCAATCAGGCATCAACCAGATAAGCTATGCACCACTTAGAGCAAAAAACATAAAAACCCACGAAAGAAAACTACTGAAAAAAAAAAAGAAAAAAGAAAGGGTAAATAAAAACTGAAAAATTGAGATAAAATCTGACCTCATGAAAGCTCCAGACAGGGGTCTTTTCATTTTGACTATGGCCTTTTGAGCATCCAATGTCAACAGACACATTTGGGATCACACAAGATTCAGAAATTTCAAGATTTCTCGTTTCCTCTTCATCAATACGAACCAAACGAGACCCAGGGGCGCCCTTACAATACAACAGCCTGATGTCAGAAGTGACATCAAAACCACGACCCAATGCTTGGACCGAGTTGCAGAGAGTTGTTATTAATGCGTTTTCTGTAGGTGAAGCCATGGGAATAGTAAAAAAATCAAGAATGCTTCATTGCGCTGTGATATATTCTTAAAAAAGATGGGATTTTTGGGGTTTTTCTTGATGGTCTTGGGGGGACTCAGAAAGGGGGGCGATGGCGGTGTTGGTGAGTCAAAGATTGGACTTTTTTGGTTTTGGACTTAACAAATAACAATGTTGTTGTTGTAGTTGGTGTTGGTTTTGGTTGTTTGTTTGTTTTGTGTTCAAATTAAATCAAAGGGGGGATTGGGAAGTTTGACTGTAATAATGGCAAGAAACGCGTTTGTACTTGTGTATGGATAATCTTGGGATTGACCAGTCTTTTTCTCCCTTCTCACTTCTTGTCCCCCTTTTAATCTTGTCACATTCTTGTGCTAATTAGAACTGTTTTTGAGGAAGTCTTATATGAGACCGTCTTATGTACTTGAGTTTATGAGGTGGATTATACAAAGTACAAAAAATTTGGTTTCTTATGGGTTTGAATTTGGATTGAAATTTTGTTTTACATACAGGGTTCGTCTCATGGATAATGCCCCCGCCCGTGAGACCGTCTCACGGACAATGCCCCCACCCGTGAGACCGTCTCATATAAGTTTTTGCCTTTAATATTTTGAACTTGCTAAAATAGTACTTATAATAAACCAACAAGCCAACTATATTCCTTGAACCAAACCACACTCATAAATTGAAGTACATGAGACGGTCTCATATAAGACCTCCTCAATATTAAATACATTTACTCAACATTATAACTAAACATATGATGCATAAAATTGCATTTGTTATGAGGTCATAGGTCATGTTGATTATACACGTACATTTGGTGTAGAACTACAGTTCGTATGTATCATTTTTTATGAAATAGGACACTTGTCAGTCATTCGTACACTAAACGTGTCTATAAACCTGGTCTAGTACGGATATTTTCTAGGTTGTAGTAGGAACACTCATAATTACTAGTCCAATTGTATATCTAGTTGTGGTCTTCAATGGTAGCAAATTGGGTTCTTAATTACAAGAGGGCAAATTGGAATTCAGATATAGCCAAAGTGGTCAAAGGGCTTGTTACTGAGCAAATAGACTCACGTCCGAATCTCATTCCCCTCTCCCCTACCAAGACATCCATTTTCCCTTTTCCACCCTTCAAAAGAAGATTACAACGAAACAAATCATTTTTTGTGGAACATTTTAATCATTAAACCCCTATCTAATTAATTAAACCAATTCTATAAACGAGAATTTAGTGCAAAATTATAATAACCATTGCAATTTTAATGTTTAAACACAAGCTAGAAAAGCTATATTTTTTGTATTAAAGCATTACATACACACAATTAGATTTAAAAAAAAAACAGCCCTACTTTGGACAACCCAAAAATTCCCACATGTGAACCGATAATAAGAAAATGAATCACAAAGAGGCAAAAGGCTTTACTCCCTTTTTTGACTCTGTAATATTTAGACAGGTCACTTGCATTATAGGTAACACAAATTAATTGCTTGACTGATCAAATATGGTGACAATGGCTACATTTTTCTCAATTTCCTTTATCTGTTCTAAACTGAGGCATTTTCTTGCTGAATAATTTTAGAGGAAGTTTCATTTTCCCTTGTCAAAGATGTACTAACATGGATCTGAGTTTGACTCGAATCGGGATACAAATCGTCGTACTTCTGTCTGAGTGCTTGAAGCTTCAATTCACTACTATAAATGCTTGGACTCAAGTTAAACTCCTGAATACTGATATGACCTTGAAGCATGCTAACAACCTCGGACATTGTCGGTCTGAGAGCCGGAGATGGACTGGTGCACAAGAGAGCGATTCTGATCATTTTCTCTGCCTCGTTCTTATTGAAGTTCGAACCGAGTCTTGGATCTACAAGATCCATTAAACTCCCTCCCTTCTGAAGAACAAGCGCCTGAGACATACCTAGAACTAAGATCTCATGACATACTAGTTGAAAAAAGGGATCATTACAAAAACTACCCCTGAAGTTTCGGGTATATACAAAAAAACCCAATGTTTCAAAATTACAAAAGACTCCTTAGGTTTGATTCCATCTTATATTTTTCCCTCCATAAGAATTTCTTTTTCAAGAGCCCACCTTAAATTTATAGAAAATTTACAAATAACCCTTAAAATTAAGACAATCAAACCTCGTGGTAGTTTTTGAAGTTTTTCTCTGGGTTCTTTTGTAATTACTCCAAACCTCAGGGGTATTTTTGTAATTATCCCTTTGAAAAAGAAAACAGAATGCTTATTTTGCTCTTCATTTTAGGAAATAGGGATAATTGCAAAAACTACACCTGAGGTTTAGCCTAATTACAATAAACTCAATTATCTTACAAAATTACAAACCCATTGACATATGTTTCTATTTTACAAATTGCACTCTCATGAGTGGTGTTTGTTACGTAGATACAAACCTTGAGGGGGTATTTGTAATTGTGAAAGATAGCTGGTGTTTATTGTAATAATGTTAAACCTGAGGGGTAGTTTTTGTAATTATTCTGGAAAATAGGATGTCTTACCCAGTCGAGAAGACAAAAGAAATTCTCATTGGGGCGATATTTCATGTTGTTCTTTCCAGCAACAATTTCTAATGCCACAACCCCAAAACTGTACACATCTGCTTTATAAGATAAGTAACCCCATAGTGCATATTCTGGAGCCATGTAACCACTGAGAAACAAAAATGACTCTTTTAGTATCATTGCTAGCATTTGTTTTAAGTTAAACATACATCAAAATCACTCATGTCAGAATCAATGCAACATTAGTCCAAAGAGGATACTATGTTGCATAGAATCAATAGAATTACAAACAGGTTCAACTGAAGTACCGAAAATGCACTGTTTCTGAAGAGAATTCAATCCTCCCAAAAAGGAAAAACCGAAAAAAAATGATACTGAAAGACAACTGCTGACAAATCAAGTTCGGATATCTTTGGATAAAAAAATCAGTTTTTATACGACGTAAAAAATATTTCATAACTTAAAGAACAATAGCATGGCATAAATAGGTGAAAAGGAAAACTCACATAGTCCCAGCAACTCTAGTGCTGATATGGGTGTTCTCTTCTTCGTCAAGTTTGGCTAATCCAAAGTCGGCAATCTTCGGATTAAGATCTTTGTCAAGAAGAACATTATCCGCCTTAATGTCTCTGTGGACAATCTTCAAAGTTGATTCTTCATGCAAAAAAGCCAATCCGTTTGCAATGCCAACACATATCTTTTGTCTTGTTGGCCAGTCCATTTCCAACTGCCATTTCTCTGGTCCTGTAAATGACATCAGGTACGAAAAATCAATGTATGTTTTAACATAAGAAGACATACAAACAGATTTTGATTTTAGAGTAAAATCATACGAAAAATAAACCAAGTAGATAAGATTTTCTTCACCAAATAGAGCTCGAGCAAGGCTGTTGTTCTCCATGTATTCATACACGAGTAGTAATTGGCGTCCTTCAATGCAGCATCCGTACAGTTTCACAAGATTTGGATGCTGTAATGCAGAGATCATACCGATTTCATTCACAAACTCACGGTTCCCTTGTTTTGATTTGGAAGAAAGCTGCTTGACAGCAATAATCGTACCATCCAATAATGTGCCCTGCCATTAAGAACAAGAGCACTTATACTCCATTTTATGGTGTCATAATTTATAAAGAAGGTAAGGGCAAAAGGTTCATATTGCTACATACTTTGTATACAGATCCAAAACCACCTTCCCCAATTTTGTTTGCAGCATCAAAGTCGTTTGTGGCAGCTCTGATTTGTCTATAAGTGAAAAAACCGGTACGCAAATCTAATCCTCTTAAATCTGAAAAAAAAGGAAAAAAAACTGATTTGAGATGCTAGATTTTCTGCAACCTTCAGAATAGATCTCTTAAATTAGAAAATTTCATAATTTCTGGATTCATCAATGCTAACAATGAAATTCATTGGATGGTGTTCCAAGATCTCGACAATGAAAATATGTTTCTTGGAAAATTTATTCTTATTTAAACTCTCAGAAAATTCTAGCTATATCATCCTCGTCACCTTTCTCTCTTGAAATCCTGCCTTTTATATATCGGTTCCACCAACAATAACAGATAACTGCAAGAATGAGAAATAAGGCTGAAAGCCCTGCTCCTGTTGAAATGAAAATCTTCTTTTTCCCCTTGGATGGAGGCTTGAAATCTACATAGAAGAAGAACAGGCGGGACGAGACAGATGATGTTCAGTTTTGTTTTATACTAGAAATATAACATACAGGAATTAAATCCAATAAAAATGAAAAGTCTAGAAAACCAAGAAATATAGTAAAGTGCAAGATTAAAGAAAATAACCTTAAGTTGCATACAACATACTATTTTGTAACATTGGCAAAATACTATTTACTTTACGAAGTGAATCATAAGTTCTGACATACTGCGAGCAGATGTATTTAAGAGTCATAAAATCATACCAGATTTCACGGAAATAGCAGATACTAAAGGGCCATAAGTTCCTCGGGATGGAACAGCTGTTGTTCCCTTCCCAGCATATTGAAAATGTATCTCCAGAGTTCTATTTTTCACGATTGCTGTGAAGTTTCGTTTCACGATTTTATCAACTCCTTTTGCCTCTCGCACAATATCAAAATCTTTCAACCTCCGTTCACCCTGGCATTAAAATACCCAAATCAGAATTAACACATGAATCAACCAAGCAACTGCATTTGTTTCATACAAGACCTGAATATACACATCAAACATCCGTCTTCCAAGACTTTGAAATGACCGATTATCTCTGAAAATAATCTCCCGCAAAGTGAAGTGTCACGGTGTAGTTTCCATTTGCTAAGCAACGCCCGTAATAAGTGAGAGATAAAGGAGAGAGGCGAGCCTCTGTATACAATTCAGAGTCATTCAATCTGAGAGCAGATACGTTTTTGGCCAGATAGTCACCCATACTTACATTACGGCCCCAAAAGTGGCCTGTACTACTAGCTCCCCAGTTATCTCTTGTGTGAACGAATTTTTCGGAACCCCTGATTCTTCATCAGCTTCAAAAACTGTGTTGCCAATTTTAGTTCTTGCTCCACCGCAGTTGACATGAAATGAATAGTAATCTGCCAAAAATCAGGCTGTGGTTAAGTGGCATGATATATAGGGAGTGTTTGCAAAAACTTCCGCTTTTAGAAGAAGAAGAAGTAGTTGAGAATCAAAAGTTGGCAGTGTTTGCAAATAGAATCAGAAGTTGAGAACCAGAAGTTGATAGTGTTTGGTGAAAAAGTTGTAAAAGTGTTTATTTGTTTCTAAAAGTCAAAGCAGAATCAGAAATATAAGACATCCATCTCCCTGCTTCTAGATGGTAATTACATGAAGTACTTTTTCATAATCAGAAGTTGGCATTTAGAAACACTAAATAGTGGATTTATTTTTTCCAACCAAAATTTGAGAAGCACTTTTTTTTAGTGATTGAAAACAATCCTATACTGTTTAGTACTTCTGATATTTAAGTCTCATTTCTTTCATGAGCAAGTTTATATATCTGCTACTTCTCTGGCTTAAACTGTTAGCGCATAGAAATCGATATTCAACTGAGTAACCTGTAAACTAATTTCTCACCCTTTGAACAAGGTTCGAGGCATCTGCCAAGGTCTCTGCATAACTCATTGAGGAAATAGAGTCATTCACAATATGAAGCCACAATGACCATATTCTGAAAACTATATATGACTAGCAACATAACAACTTACTTGGTGTTTCCCCCGCCATAGCTTCTGAACAAGTTTCTGAATACAAGAGAGAAAAACAAATGAAAAGAATATAAAGAACTATAAGTAAGGCCTCGAAAGCATGAAAAAGGCAAGATCTATGTGAAAATATGGCTCACAGAGTTTCCCGACAAGTTGATGGCACAGAGCTCTCAGAAAAGTTGTTGTAAGAAAGATCAATTCGGCTGCACATAAAATAAACAATTCTGTCAGTTTTTATCTCAGGCACTTGAAATTAATGAATTAAAAGGTGTTTTTATTCAACTATTGGATCACTGCAGCATTTTACTAGTACTTTTTCATTTAAGAAACTAAAAGTGGATCGAGAAAAAAAAAACAAAACAAAAATTAAAAATATTGACATCACCACATTGGAAGCTACAGGAAACAAAAAGTTGGCATACTGTCTAATATCTCTGCTCTTGATCCAATCTGGAACTGGCCCGGTGAGAAAGTTACCAGTCAGATACCTAACATTACAAAAAAAAATCAATCTTACTCAAACATGTACATTTAGCAAATTTAGGCACATATCAATCAGGAAATGCATACATTTGCACAAGATGGAATTTATAATGAAGTGAAGTTTAACTATTGACAAGAGAGATTTAGTAAAAAATTACACATGCACAGGGGCCAAATACCCATGCTTGGTTCTGTAGAAATGAACGAAAAACCAATTCTTCCTGTAAATCATGAAAATATACTGAATAGTATTTTTTTACGTACATGGTTTCCAGCCCCGACAGACCTTCAAGATTCGGAATCTCCCCTTCCAACCTGTTGAAACTCAGATCTCTGCCAATATATAATAGGAGTATCTAATAAAATGATTTTTTTTTCTTTTTTCAAAAATGCAAACGTCCCGTCAAAACTGAATCAGAACATCAAAAGAAAAATAAAGACCAAGGAATTAGGATCGAGAGTTACAGAGTCTGCAAAGCTGGCATATTTGTCAAGTCAGGAGGGATTTTCCCTGAGATATTGCAGCTCCTTAACATCCTGCAACCCCAAACATTTTTCGTTTCAATTAAATGTTCCCAGGAATGGAATATCAAACTCTCCGGGTGGTTTTGAATATAGACTTTTACTCACAGCTTGCTCATTCCTATCATGTCTCTTAGCTGTGGAAACTCCGAAGCTCCTCCATTCAAATCACTGATCCTTCTGCACAGATATCACATTAACAGATTCATCACCACTAGCTATGTTAATATACGATAAATTATTTGAAATGAATTAAAAACTATTTCAGGGGTGATCTAAAAGGTCAATAACTCACAGTTCAGTTAAATTCTTCAAGACCGAAATGCTTGAAGGTATTGGTCCTCCAAAACCACTGGCCTGCAACTCCCTGTTGGTATGCTTATAAATAAGACAGAAAACAGAAATGCAGCATTATGGAAATATATCTGAAAAGGACTTACAACATTTGGAGGTTTGTCCAACTCTCGAAACTAGGTATTTTTCCAGTGAAATGGTTGCTGCTAAGCCTACTGCATTTCTCCGCGAGAATGATATATCAGTTAGGAATAAAACTAATAGAAAATTATTGCATTTTACCATGTCAAAAACTGCACTAATGTGCTTACAGTTCTGTCAGCTTCTTGAGATTATTTAATTCCATAGGCAACTCAGCTGTCAGATTATTTGCACTGAGAATGCTGCATTAGCCAAAAAGAAGCTAAGTATTACGTTACTACGGATAAAAATAAAATTCAACTTTCAATCAGTTAATCAAATTGCTTAAGTCGTCAAAAAGGTCTAACAGGTTCTCTAAGTTGGTCAGGTTCCCTAGCTCTGCTGGAAACCACCCCATTAAACAGGTTGCTCTCCAAGCTCCTGAAAATTCATTACTCTCAAAAGCTAGACAAGCATTCCATCAAAATACATCAATCGAGTCCTGAACTAATATCTGTAATATATAGCTTTATAGTGCATATCATAAGAGAGAAAGAGTGAGAGGCAGAGAGAGAGAGAATCCACTCACATATATACAAGTGTAGTAATGTTTCCCAAGTATTTTGGTATGGGCCCAGATAACCGGTTTACAATAACAGACCTGCAGAAGGTTCACTCTTGATGAAACTAAGAATCGGACTTAGTAAAATATTGCCCAAGATTACGTTACAGGTGGAGCTCACATGTATTCCAATTTGGTAGATGCCCATTCCGGAGGGATAGTACCACTAAGATAGTTGCGAGTGAGGTCACTGCGACAAATAGCTATGTGTCCATTAAGAATAGCGATATAGTTATTTTACGTAGAGACACCGATAGAAACTGAATTTATTGATACATTGTCTTAAGGTAGGGTAGCTTTGCCAAGGAGGGTGGGAGAACACCTGCTAAATCCTGTCCTTTAAGAAATCTGTCGTCAAGGAAACGGAGGTTTTATTAGTAAACCATACACCAAAAACCATATATGAAAACTAGAAGCACGACAAAAGGAAGATTTTATATGGAATCGCATAACCAGGTACGTGTTTGAGTCCATGTTTTAATAGAGACAAATCAAATTTCTTGGAAAGACAAAATTCAAGCAAGATATATCAACATAAAAGTCCGCGTTGCTGTCACGGAAAAACATAAAGACCGATTATCTTGTACTAAGGTCTTTAAAGAACAACGGAGTAATTGATACAACTTTTCGCAGATTTCAAATGCTAAACTTGAAGGGCATGTCAACATGTTGAAGATTTAGAAAGCACGTGTTAAGAGTCTTGCTGATACAGAATATGGTGTAGATATTGGAAATATGCTGGATAATCGAACGGCTTGAAGATTGTGAAGTTCAAACTCTAGATAAGTTACCACCTCATTGACTCAAATGATATAAGATTAAATTACTCTATTATTCGTACTAAAGATTTGATTGTTGTGAAACTAGCAGAAACCAAATCATATAATGTAAAAAAATCAAGACAGTAATGAGTCCGATATGTAGCTACTTCAAATTCAAAAGAGCACCAGACTACACTTCATAATTTAAGTCGTGATTCGTAGAGTTTAACAGCCAAAATTGACTACTTTTAGGCCAATTCAAGACAAAAATATGAAGGGATAATTACAAAAACACCCCTAAGGTTTGGGCTAATTACAAAAAAACCCAGAGATTTTTGAAAATTACAAGAAACCCCTTAGGTTTGATTCCGTGTTACATTTCCCCCTTCATAAGCAAAAAACATATCAAAAAACCCCTATTATTTCTAAAAATACTACAGTTACCCCTTAAATTTAACACATAATCAAACCTGATAGGGTTTTTTGTAATCTTGAAACATCTCTGGTTTTATTTGTAGTTAGCCCAAATCTCAGGGGTGTTTTTGTAATTATCCCAAAATTGAATGAAAAGTTTCTTCAGAGAGAAAACTTACATTTTTTCAACGTGACATACTGAACCAGGGTATGAACAATTACAAATGACAGTATTATTGTACAACGGCCTGTCATTACTTTTCGGTGTTGTCCAGTTTGAGTTCCCATCACAAGGATTTAAGTTGAAGTCCCAATCGTTTTTGCCCAACTGATCAGCTATTTCACGAAGAACATTCTCTGCAAGATCAAACCCATCACCAAGATTGAAAGATGAATGGAGACAAGTTGAATTGTTTCAAAACAAGTTAAAGTTTACCCAGAAATATATTTTAACAGCCATCAGACTCACATTGAGATAAGTTCAAACTCAAATCATGAACAAAAAGAGAAAATGGTCCAACTAATAACAAGAACAAAGAACCTTACTTTCCTCCTCAAGTAGATGACCACTCTGTGCCATAACAATTCTTGCTTCCAGGCACAGAAATATTGTCAAGAAGTACATGAAAGTGAAAAAGGTTCCTGAGATATTACGAACTGTTGACATCCTTAATATGAAATTCACTAGGCTGACATATTCATGGTCAAAGACATATATATATATATGTACTAAGGATGAGAAATTAACTTTAGGCAAGTAATGAGACATGAATAAGGTGGGACCTTCATTGATATGCCATAATTCCAACTTGTTTGCTTTGATTTCCTTATTTTCCCACAAAGACATTTAGTAACTACTGTTTTTAAGCTCCATCACGTGTAGATCATAACAAGTTGGTGCTATGTGATATATGTTATGAGATAACACATTAGAATTTGAAGTAATAATTCTCTCGTCTACCCTCAACTACCTCCTAAAAGAAAGGCTTAATTGCAAATTTGGTCCTGTAAGTATATGGAATTGGCAAATTTTAGTCCTTTAATTATTATGTGTAGCAATTTTATTCCTATAAATATAGACAATTGGCATATTTGGTCTTCTAAATTTTTACTTTTGTGCAACTTTGGTCCCATAAATTCTAGGTTTGTGCAATTTTGGTCCTAAAATGGTGAAAATGACTTATCCATTTGGAACCCAAATTGCACAAAAATAAAATTTATGGTGACCAAAATTGCACAAACTTTTAATTTTCGGGATCTAAATCTACATACATAAGATCTTCTTTAGACCAAATATGTCATGCCTTTGGATTTAGAGGATCAAAATTGTTACATAAGATACTTACTGGACCAGCTATGCCACCCTCTTATACTTAGAGGACCGAAATTGCAATTAGGCCTAAAGGAAATTAAGAGAACAAACATTAGAGTACTAATTCAATAAACTTTACTTCTGATAAGCTGTATCATTAAGTTTGTAGGTCGAATGAAAAGGACCTGTATTTAATTTTAGGAAAAAAGACAAATAACCAAAGCCATCCAGATCTGAATAATATCACACACTGTCTGCAATTTTGTGGAATACCTTCCTTCCAATGTCAAATAATTTTGCACCACACGATGGCCTTCTACTTATCTATTTCTATCACAGTTAAAGTTAAAATCTCCATCAAAGCTTCAAATTAAGCCATACATTGACCATAATCAGAAAAGAACAATGCAATTAATAGTGGGCCAGACAAACCTGTAGGCTGTAGGGTTTACCATCAGTAGTAAGCCTGAAAATCAAAGTCCATGCAACCTTGGGCCCTCTCTCCGACTTTTCAAACCCTTAACACTGCCATAAAGAATAAAGATTAGAATCCCCCCAAAAAAAATCATAAATGCGTTTTCAATAGATGATTCTTTGAAATTTCAAGATTTCTGCACAAAATTTGCAAACATTAAGAACGAATTTTGAATTCACAAACAAAAACAAAAAGCATGAGTCGGACTTTTTTGTGGCGCCGCAGTTGTTGTCAACAAACTTGGAAATTTCTGTAGCATGCCAATTTAATGGGTTCCCATGCAAAATCTGGAAAAGTCGCCATTAACAGTGTTATTGAGAATCGGTAACTTGTAATGGCCCACCTGTATTTTATTACTTGGAATAATCCCAGAAGTTGTGCAGTGGGAGCGGACACTGGAAAAATAAGAAATTGCCAATCTTGAAATCAAATTATTTCCCTACCAAAAATGAAGTCAGCAAGAAATTAATGATATGCAGTAAAAACGCGTGAAGTAATATTTGTAAATATTTACCCCTTGCTAAAAGTAAAAACAAACGGTAATAAAAATGCAATCAAGAAAATCATTTCTTTCCATGTAACGAGAAGAATATTACCATATTTGAAGTCGCCAAGAAATTAGTGCTATGCAGTAAAAACTAAACGGTAGTTCCTTATTTATAATTTTACCCCTATGCTAAAAGCAAACGGTAACATAAATGCGAATCAAGAAAATCAATTTATTTCTGTGTAAACGACTAAAAGACTCATAAATTAAAACGCAAAAACTTATTTGAGACGGTGAGAATCCGTGAGACCGAGACGGTAATACTTTTAGTGTAAAAAATAATGTTTGTCTAAATACACTAATTTCAGTGTATTTTGAGAAGTGTCACTTTTGATACTAAAAATATCATTTTTTACTCTTTTTAGTTATATTTTTAATGTAAAAAGTGATAGTTGTCTAAATAAACTAATTTGAGTGTATTTTGAGAAGTATCACTTTTGATAATAAAAGTATCATTTTTTACACTAAAAGTATCACAGTCTCACGCCGTCTCACAAGAGACCTGCTGAAATTAAAAATAAGAATAGGGATAATTACAAAAATACCCCTCAGGTTTGGACTAATTACAAAAAGAAAACCAAAGATATATCAAAATTACAAAAAGTCCCCTCAAGTTTGATTTTCTTTAAATTAAGAGAGTAATTGCAATATTTTACAAGCATCAAGGTTTTTTTTAGAATAATTTTTGTTTATGAAGAGGAAAATAAAAGATCGAATCAGATCTCAAGGATTTTTTTTTTTGTAATTTTAAAAAATCTCTATTTTTTTTTTTAATTAGCCTGAACCTTAGTTATGTTTTGTAATTATCCCTATGAATTACCATACATCATATTGTGTTGATTCAGCCGTTTTTTTCTTAATACAAATTTTGGGAGGGAAGAGAGCTAGATACTTAAATAGAGTTTATTTAACTATCCTCAATATAAGTTGATAATTATGAATAAGAGATTTTGAGGCCTTATAAATTAAATATAATCGTTATTAAATGTGAGTTTTATTCAACTGTTAATTATGTGCACTATGAAGTATTTTATTTAATTATCCTTATTAAATTCATATTATCGGAAGTTTAAAAGCCAATCATAAAGTAATTTAACCAATCATGTATGATGTATGATACCAGTATCATTATACATTTGATCGAAAAAAGGTATCACTGAACAAAGGGAATTAAGTGCATGTTTGGTAGCATTTATGCAAAAATGGACTTTTTGAGAAGTGATTTTTCAAAAAGTCTATAATTGTAACTTCTCTAGAATGGATTCATATTCGTACATATAGAATCCTTAGATACAAATAAAATAAGAATGGATAATTATAAAAACTACCATGAGGTTCGGAGTAATTACAAAAACAAACCTAGATGAAAATTGCGAGAAAGAGATTTGATTTTGTATTTACACTTTAACTTCTTCATTAGAAAAAATATTTCACACATCTCCTTCCTATTTGTAAAAATACAATAATCCCCTTACATTTTAGGGTGAATCAAATCTCAAGGATAATATTGAAACTTCTTTGATTTGTTGGTAATTATCCAAATCTCAGGGGTAGATTTTGCAATTATCCCAATAACAAATGGAAGGAAAAGTAAGGTCAAAGAAGGGAAGATAAAAAGGCTCTACACTTAATAAACACCTCGTTCATGAACCGAAAGGGATGTGACTTGTGAAGAATAAAAATATGGGCACTTCTTACAATATAAGATTCTCAGCCTAAAAATTAAATTACACATTTGGCACCAAAAAAATTACATATTTACATTACATGTGGGAATCCCACTACAATAAATACAGTTACACTACTTTGAAGCCAAAATAATATCACGAAACTCATCAATATGATAGCATATCTCTACTGATTTCATTAAAACCCGAGGTCGATGAA
The DNA here is from genome assembly GCA_016081115.2 of Rehmannia glutinosa. Lineage (NCBI taxonomy): Eukaryota > Viridiplantae > Streptophyta > Magnoliopsida > Lamiales > Orobanchaceae > Rehmannia > Rehmannia glutinosa. Next base: position 146,289 of record JABTTQ020002414.1, read on the forward strand.
GAATAAGCTGCGTCCGTTCTTACATTTGTCGAATTCTGCGATTGGCTCCAAGCAGGGCTTCGAGTTTTCTTCTCTTGGTGGAAGTCTTTCATGGCTTTGAACCTTACGTCATTCGTATATGTGCTTCCCTCGGGGATTACATCTGGAATGGCCATTTTGCCTTCAAGCATTTGCACTACCTCAGACATTGTTGGCCTGACAGATGGAGTTGCATTTGTGCACAGGAGTGATACTTTTACCGTTCTCTCTATTTCGTCTCTGTTGATGAAAGAATCCAATCTCTCGTCGATGAGTTCATCGATGTTTTGACTATCTTGCAAGTGGCTAGCCTGCATAAACATTGTTTTCATGGTTGTAAGTTTTATGGGACATAACAGTAATTTTCAAGTTAGGGATATTTGCAAAAACCTCCCTGAGGTTCGGTCTATTTACAAAAAAAAAAAAAAAAAAAAAAATCCAAAAGTTTTGGAAAATTGCAAAAAGACCCTTGAGGTTGACTTTCTCTTCCATTTCCCCCTTCATAAAAAAAAGATTTGAAAAACCCCTCACATAGTTATCGAAATATTATAGTTTTCCCCTTAAATTTAAGACTGAAGCAAACACGAGGAGGCATTTTGTAATTTTGAAACATCAATGTTTTTTTTTGTAACTAGCCCAAACCTCGTGGGGGGGTTGCGGGGGTGGGGGGTGGTTTGTAATTATCCGTTTAAGTTATCAAGAAGAAAAAGGGTAAATTACAAAAAAAAAAAAAAAAACCCTGAATTTTAGCATAATTACAAAAGTTACAACAAAAAAATCCAGTTATCTTTCAAAATTACAAATATCCCGTTTAGGCATTGCAAATTTTCCCATTAGGTTTGTCTTTGCTTAATAAATATCATCCTCTCACAGGGTGCAACTTGTAAAATAGAAATAAATGGCGATGGAGTATTCGTAATTTTAAAAGAGTAACAAGTCTTTTTCGTAATTAGACTGAATCTCAAGGGTATTTTTTGTAATTTTTCCAAAAAATAAACCAAAAGTGAGAGGTGAAGATTGTTTTCATACCCAATCGAGAAGGCAAACGAAATTGCGACTTGGCATGTAGTTATTGTTGCTTTTGCCACTGACGATTTCCAAAATCACAACTCCGAAGCTGTAAACATCTGCTTTATCAGTCAGATAACCCCATAGTGCATATTCGGGTGCCATATATCCTCTGCAATCAAGAAGTGACAAGTCAAGGCGAAAGCATTGGGAGCATTGCTGACAAATGTCCACATTAAAATAGATAAAAACTCACATTGTTCCAGCAATTTTCGTGCTAATATGTGTCTTCTCATCTTCGTTAAGCCTAGCCAATCCAAAATCTGATATTTTAGGATTAAGATTTTCATCTAGCAGCACATTAGTGGCTTTAATGTCGCGATGAACAATTTTCAGTCTCGACTCCTCATGGAGAAAAGCTAATCCTCTTGCAATTCCAATACATATCCGGAACCTGGTAGGCCAGTCTAGCATCAACCCGCTTCCCCTTGAATCTGGAGAATGATCCAGCAGACAGTTGTTGTCATTGAGTAAACAAGGCACAAATATAATAGAATAATTACAAATACTACCATTGAAATTTTGTCTAATTCAAAAAAAAAAAAAAAAAACTCAATTATCTTTAAAAATTATAAATACACCTTTGCATTTGTTTTTGTTTTTTTTTCGCAAATTGCACTTTTTGAAGGCGGTATTCGTAAAACAAACACAAACCTTCAGGGAGTAGTTGCACTATTGAAAATAACTGTTTCATTTGTAATTAGGCAAAACCTCGAAGGTAAATTTTTGTAATTGACCCGATATAATATAATGACAGGGATTCACGGAATAAGCAAAATTACCAAACAAAACATGGGCAAGGCTATTGTTTTCCATATACTCGTACACCACTAGCAATTGATCTCCTTCAATACAGCAACCGTATAGCTTCACGAGATTTGGGTGTTGTAAACACGAAATCATCCCAATCTCATTCAAGAACTCACGGTTTCCTTGTCTTGATTTAGAGGAGAGCTGCTTTACAGCAATTACAGTACCATCAGGTAGTTGACCCTGCACCAGTTTGTGCATCAGAAAATAGTAATCACAAAAGGGAATATAGAATAAGCAAATATTTCAGCAAAAGTAGCACCTTGTATACTGGACCAAAACCACCTTCTCCAATCTTGTTTGCAGCATCGAAGTTGTTAGTAGCAGCTCTAATTTGTTTCAGAGTAAAAGCAACTGTTTGCAATTCCAGACCTTCAAAATCTGTCCAGAAAAGCAGAAAATGAATGTTTACTGGCAGTTTCAACTCCATTCACATTTTAGATAGCAGAAAAATTAGTACTTCGTATTATTTAGACCTATTGGACTCCTCTTCTATTAGTGAGCAGAGATCTTGAAAGAATGTCATATGCGCAGAATATTTAAAATACCGCGAGGCACACAGCATTATTTTATTGTACTCCTTTAAAATTCAAATTTGACATGTTTAACAAGAATAGTATGACAAATGCTACTGGCTGTTGGTGACAACAAGATATCAACAAATATGTTTTTTTTCTTTTTCTTTTTTCTTTTCTCTCTTTCTCCTCATTGAAAATATCAGCAGTAGTTAATATGTCTATAGCAAGAAAACCTGGAAAAAAGGTGTCCAAAAGTCCAGCACACACAATATCATACGAAATGCAAGGAGTAGTCAACCAAAAAGCACAAAATAAAATATTATTTTTTCCAATAACAATTGCATGCATTCTAAACCTGAAAATTGTGATTCATTAGAGAATTTTAGTCCAAAATGGAGTCAAGTGACATATTCCAATGTCTCTGTCTTCAAATTGTCCTATGCTTAACCCACAAGGCATATGCATCAGCACCGCCGAGTAACAAAGCTCTCAAGATACACGTTCCAATGCATACCTTGTCATCTGAGTTGATTCATCAGGGGATAAATAGCCTCGAGAATTTCTAGATTGACCTACCTCAAGGTGAGCCTCAAAATGCCTTTAAAAGGTAGTGTTCAAAAAATTGCAGGCACAATGGCATGTTCAAAATAATTGCAAACTATTTGAGCTAAAATAAAAATATTTGAAGTGATTAAAATAGCTACCTACGTCCTACAATGATAGTATTCATGCAATTAACAAAGAATGATAACTTATGTCTCAGATTTGTAATTTTTCTCCAAAAAAATTCAGTAACATACCTTTTCCAAATTGTTTTCTACGTTTTAAGAAACATTTCCACCAAAGGATGCCCAATATCAAGAAAATAGCAAACACTGCCAAAACTGCAGCTACTATATAAGCAGTTACGTTCTTCTTGTTGCCATATGAACAAACTCTAAAATCTGCAAGGAGAAAAAAAGATAGATAAATAAGATCCTTTGGGAAGAAAAAGATGTGGGAAAAAATATATTCAGCTTTACAGAAGTTTATCTGAAACTAGTGGGTTATAAGCAAGGTGAGTGGACATTCTTATAACATATGTAAGCTGAAAAAACCAAAAGGGCATGCAATTAAGACGTCATGACATTTGCACAAACAAAATCACAGGTAACGAAGGCAAGAGATAGCTAACTACAACTCTCAATATATAGAAAACTCCTCGGGCAACATGTCTTCAACTGAACTTGGACTTACATGGTGTAATTGCTGAAAGTAACTCTAAGGTACTACTCGTTATTAACTGCTTTTAGGACGAGGTACATGTCTCTAGTCTCCCTCCAATATTTTGAGATGATTTTAGTTAGAACGGAATTCCAAAATAAACCCCTTCAGACATATTTGTTACACAGATATTTTTATAAAGATAAAAAAAATCAGATGATAATTGAGGACTAAACTACATAACAATATTAGATTAAATACAACTTAACTAAAGTGTAGTGAATGGAAAATCATGGTGTTGCATTAAGATCAACTTCAAGATATAATTGATATTTCCAATTTGTTTACTCAATAAAGTGTGATGTCTAAGTGTAAGCAAGGAGACCTTTATATAATTATTTCTTCAGATGTGAGCAACCTATTTCAACCTACAGCTGGTATAAAGTATGATCATCACATGATCTTGATCTTTGTACAACTCTTAGCAGAACAACTTTGACTGAAGACAGCAACATTAGATTCGCTATGTACTAGTATGTCAGAAGACACGAGTTTCAAGTTTCCAAATAGGAAAAAGGCTGATCATCATTTCATAATAACATAGCTGTAGCATGACTATAGATGATTATCTGCCTAACAGCACGTAAGCAACCACGTTTCAGTCAAGGAAAAATGTAGATTCACCAGTTGCTTTGTCATGATTATAGAAAGGGGACATCTCAATATAAGATTATAAGAATCTACAATTTTCTGTTATGTCTCACATTATACAAGAAATTTGCATTTACTAATAGGGATAATTACAAAAACTACCCATGATGTTTGATCTAATTACAAAAAACTCCATTTATCTTTCAAAATAACAAATACCCACCCCTAAGAAGTGCTACAAACACTCCCTTGAGGTTTGTATTTACCTAACAAATACTCCCCTCTTGAGGTGCAATTAGTAAAATAGAAACAAATGTTAGGGGATATTGGGGTATTGAAATATAACTAGGTTTTCTTATAATTAAGCTCAACCACAGGAGTAGTTTTGTAATTAACCCTTACTAATATGATACCAAGTTTAAAAATTAGAAAGATAAGAAATTGATGCGAAACAAAACCACTGAAGTACTCACTTGGGTTAACCGATATAGCTGATATAAGAGAACCATAATCTCCTCTGTTGGGGATTCGTGTCGTCCCTTTACCAGCCCAATAAAACCGGATCTCCAATGTACTATCTGTCACTGTGGCATTAAAATATCTAACCACAGGCTTTCGAGCTCCACGAGCCTCATCTTCAATGCTAAAATCTTTCCAAACTAATTTCTCCTGATGAGAAACAGGATCAGAAAGGCAAAAAAGTGTCTTGCTTATACAATTGAGTTCTATTCATATTGAAACAACCTGGATGTATATATCAAACATCCGTCTTCCAAGACTGTTATATGAACTGTCATTTGTGAAAAGAATTTCGGCAAAGTGCAGGCTCACATTATAACTCCCATTCTCCAAGCAATAATGGAAATATGTAAGTGAAAGCGGGCTAAGGCGTGCGGTACTGTACAAGTCAGAGAGATTTGATGTCGGTGTAATTCTGATAGAACGTGAATTTTGGTAAATAGGTTCATCTATGAAGTCACCCGTGCTAGTAAAGCCCCAGTTGTTACCACTTAAATATCTCGCAGAATCACCTCCAGTATCTCCTTCATAAATGACTTTTCTGTTGCTTTCTTTGATATTCAAATCATCCCCACCACAATTAACATGTAAAGAACATTTATCTGCTAGAGGCAAACATAAAATTCTTGATTACAAATTCAAGCTCTTAAAGTCTGCACAAAATATAGAGTAACTGAGAAGCTATAGAACCTTAAAATCAACTGAATGAAAAAAGGAGCTTTTACACACTTATCACGTAAACATTAAAGAGCCTAATAGAGTACTCATTACAACCTCAAAGGTATATGTCTAGTGGGTTTTCATAAATAAAATTAGGTGCAGCAAGAGTCTGGCTTCAGGTAAAGATAAGAGCTCCCTAAGCAAAGTGCCCAAGAAATTCCAGCGTATATAGAAAAACACACGAGACTTATTATTTTGAACAAGATGAGTAGCATTCATCTGTGATGGAAGAAGGAAAGTAACCTTCAGTTTCATATGCTGGCATAAAGTGAAGGATTTATTCATGATGAGTGCTCTTGATGTTTTTATTAAGATTTTAAATTATGTATAGTACTGCAAAACCAAAAGTATTCAAATTCAATCATACTTCTATCTTGATTATGCATATTCAAATTTGAGAAAGCACGAGCCAAATTCATCTTTTGCTGAGTTATGGAGAATAAAAGGAAGAACTAATATAGAAAAGAAAAAAGATATTGTCACTTCACAAGATACTTCTAAGTTTTCGAAGGAAGAAAAGGATAGAATACTTACAGTTAGGGCAGACTACATCCTTAGTACACGGAAGGATTCGTTGTCTGTTGAAGGTCAAGAAAAAGAGCAGTTAGCATGTGAACTGAAGTTGAGTATATTACTAACTTGCTCTTAGCTATTGGCCATATCAGTATTCTACTAGTAGCAAAAGAAACAAGTGCATCTTACGGTGTGTTCATTGTAGATGAGCCCTTGAACAAGTTTACGTTTCTATTCCTGCTATAGGAAAAATATAGCAACAACTTATTGTCAACATCATAAAACTGAAAAAGTTAACTGCACTTTAATAAGAAAAATTGAATGGATTTCCTGACATGTTTGGTTGACAAGCAGGTTCATCAGAGCCTCGCAAAGTAAAATTGTTGTAGGAAAGATCACTGCACAGAATCAGTAAAGCTAGATGTCAGATGTTATTATATGGATATTAAATTAGCAAGAGCACCACAAAAAGAGTGGCTTACAAGTTGTAAAGATGACAAAGTTAGACTTAACAGTTTTTTCAGAGTTTGCCCATAGCTCTTTCACACGAAAACTTATTATTCTTTTGCAGTGAAGCCACCACAATATTAATAAGCACCACTGACATTAGTACCCTCCCATATTCTGTTTTTTGGATGTCACGTGAGATAAAATTAGCTCTCAGAAATTGAAATACACAACGATGGTATTCCCAAATTCACTCGTTTGAAGGTAACTGACATATTCATAAACTCAATTACAATATGGTAGAAAGAGGAGTTTGGATTTGAATATTTTAAACAGTGGAGGAGATTTGTTGAGCACAAAAGTCAATTTCTTAACTCTGTGCCTATGGGTGGTTCATTGCGAGACAATTAGATTGCATACCAAACACCATACCAACTCCCTACCAAACCGAAAAAATAATAACAATAAATAAAAGAAGTGTTGAATACACAATGAAAACAAAATGTGCAGCGAGTATTACAGATATAGACATACATATTGCTTCCATCCTTCAAAAGTGCATCAGGTATGTTTCCACTCAGCATGTTGCCCGTCACAAACCTGTTTACAGGAATACTAGTGGTAAGTATGACTTGTAGGCTTATCAAGAAGGCAAAATTACCATTCTCTCAGATTGAAACTGCGAACAACAAAGAAGCTTAACAGAAGCTCCAGGAATCTGGCCGAAAATTATGTCAAGCAAATAGGAGGGGTGCAAAGGGGACAGTAGGAGAAGATGGGCATGACTTGTTGAAAACTCTCATACTCCAACAGATTATATGCAATTGAATCAAACATAATGAAATGAAAACGTTGAAATTTGCACTCACACAAGTTTCAGATTTCTCGCAATGTGATCTGGAATCTGCCCCACTAATCTATTGAAACTGACATCCCTGACAATTTCATAGAACACAAAAAATAGTCAATATGTAGAACGTCACTTATCATAGATACTTACATACAACTTTTTCTTAAAGAAAATCATGATCAAAGGAGAGAATATGGTGATTGGTGCCAGAAGTAATATGACCAAAAGATGCAGTTAAAAGTCCCATCAAGGTGACATGATATAACGAAAATCCCCCTCTCCAATCAAACTCCAATTTCCGAAAAAAATCAAAATAAAGGACGACTTGATAAGATAGGATAAGACTTCCAAAATTTAGGTACGAATACTACTAAATTCCAAGGGGGAAATTGTAGTGATCTCCTTTTTATCCACCATCGAATAAAGGAGTGTTTGCAAAAGCTTCTGGTTTTTAAAAAGAGGTAATTTATTGTAGCAGAAGTGAAAAGTAGTTAAGAATCAAAAGTTGGTGGTGTTTGTAAAGATAAGCTAAAAATGGAAAAGTATTTGAGAGTGTTTGGTGATAGGTTGTAGAAATGTTTTATTTGTGTAAAAGTCAACCAGAATCATAATCAGAAATCTAAGGGTGTGCTTGCTTGTCAATGAATTTTCATCTCTTCCATATTTTGGACAATATTTTGCAATAAAGTGTACTTGTTTGTGAAAAAATTCAAAAAAAAATATACTATTCATTTTTCTCACTTTTCAAATCATCAATCACATCCATTTATAATTTAAACAAAAAAATATTACATCAACTATCGTTATTATATAATCATATCACAAATACACTGTTCACCCTCTCTTATTTTTCAAATTACCAATCACATCTAACCACTATTATACTAAAAAAATCATCACATCAACTATCATCATCGCATATCCATCTTATATCCAATCAAGCTCTCAAATTTCATTCTCATTTTTTAAAATAAAATTTTCACACTATTCTCTCTAGAAGTAAAAATGAGAAGAATGAAAGGTCAAGCAATCACTCCCTAAAACACTCCTCCCCTTGCTTTTAGATTCTAATTAAATTTTACAGAATCAAAAGCATAAGTTGGTATTTGAAAACACTAAAAACTACTCCCCAAGTTCCAATCCTATATCTTATCTCATTAAAAGACATATTAGAACAAAGATAATAAATACCAAATAGTTTTCCTCACTTATAAAATATTAAGTTCTAGTTCAGAATTGGAGCCACTGCAAAGATAAATGAAGTTTAAATGAGATCCAGCGAATATCATCAACAAGCTAGCTTCTCATATGATACATAACTATCATTAAATATTGGGTAAAATATGCAATAAATGCTTAAATTAGGCCAGACTATAAACAAGTCATCCTCAACTTAGTTAGAATCCCAGCTTTTAGAATTATTACCACCACTAAAACTAAAGATAGCACACTTTTTAAATTGCACTCTGAAGTGAGTAAATCTCCGTGCCACTGCTGACTATGAAGTTTAACTTCATTAGCGAACCAATTATGAAACATCAGTGGCACTGATTGATGTTTATTCATCATCAAATGGATTCCTCGCCGTTATTCCTTACATATAACATTTCCTACTGAACATGCATTAGTACCACGATCAAACAGTTGAAGCCTCGGAATATTGGTCCAAGGCCCCAAGCATACGCTAACAAGAGCCTCTTCCCAACATTTCACATTTTTGGACAAATTACAGCACATGTCAAATCCAAGAAGCATTAAATATATGTGTATCAGCTGTCAAATGTTTGATAAAATAATTTGAATGCAGGAAGAGAAAGTTGAACATCATTCAGATAGTAACCAACTAAACCAAGCAACTTAAAAATCTCCATGTTCTTCTGAGCGGTGGTTAGGTTACTTACAACATTTGCAGAACTCTTAACCTCCAAATATATGGAGGGACTTCTCCTGTAATGTTACAGTTTCTCAATATCCTATATCCCAGAAAAAAATCATCTTAGTAGTTTATAGAAAATCAGAAACCAGGAAGCATTTAATATCCAGTGTTACTCAGCATACAATGTTACAAGGCCTGTAGTGCTCCTTAGCACCGGAAATTCCTGGGACGGCCCTTTTAGGTCACTGATTCTCCTGTTTATAAAATTCCCATCAGAAAATTCTTCAAGTTAACTGGTATGTAAATACTGGAGGAGGGAAATAACAGGTGGGGGTCAAATTTATGAATGTCGTGTACTCACAAGTCTTGTAACATATTCAGAAGAGATATGTTTAAAGGAATGGGGCCCTCCAGTCCACTTGCAAACATTTCCCTTCATTGAATATCAAACAAAAGTTAGCACAACAATACTAAGAGAGAACTATCTATAATACCTCTGCAGTTTAGGATATATAGAGATCTTACAATTTAGTAAGCTGTTTCCAGTTCTGAATAAAGCCAGGTATTCGCCCACTTAAGTTGTTATCATTTATCCTACTGTAATGCGAAAGGAAACTTTTGAACATACAAGAGAATTCCAAAAAAAAAAAAATTGACGAAGATAGCATATTTTGCACTCACAAGTCATTTAAGTTTGTTAGATCTGAAAATGATGTTGGCAATCCTCCCGTTAGTTGGTTGGAGGACAATATCCTGTGATTCAATAGCATTGCAACAAACTGAAGTTGTCAGTTGCGGTTTCAAATTATAATTCCAGTTTAAAAAAGTAAAAATGTAGCTCATTACAAACATGAGATCTTACAGAGTCTTTAAATTTATCAACTTCCCAATGTCGGGAGGAATAGCACCTGAAAATTGGTTCGCCTCGAGGTTCCTGATCAGAGGTCATAATAATGCAGAATAAGACACACTATTTATTGTTTTTGAAGACATATGCCAAAACATGGAACTATATAAGAATGGCTACAGTACTGATTAGAGGTAAACCACAACTATGGCCTGGTTCTTGTTTTTCCATTTTTCTTTGTTTTGGACTTTTGGTTCACTACTTATCCATGGTTTTCAAGAGAAATCAGAAACAAAATGATATTCAAAGTTCAAACTGCTTTCAAAAGATCATTATGGCACTAATCTTGATAGCTTCATTTAATTACCACCTTTAGTCACCATATTCATGTCAGTATACAAACAGAGAGGATTAAAAAGATGACATACAGGTATGTAAGGCTAGTAATGTTTCCCAATTCCAACGGTATTTCTCCGGATAAACGGTTTACTAGGACAGAGCTGCATAAAAACTCAGGCAACATTGTTAATCGGAGAAAAATAATGCATTACAGCTAAGTCACAAGTGTAATATAAACCATACATAAAAGTCAACTGTGTTGAAGCCCATTCTTTTGGAATTGTACCGCTGAGGAGATTGTAGGCAAAATCACTGAAAATAAACGAAATGAAATATTCATCGAATTTTGTAAATTATGTCTACCAATATGTTTAAATATGAAAGACAGCATAAATCACTAATCATGCTGATACTGGAAGGTGCTCTTACACATATTGGAGGTATGGTAGCTTCACGATATCAGGTGGAAGAATTCCAGGTAGATTATAACTCTTAATCACACTGCAATAAGTTGAACATGAAATAAAATCAATAAGCAACTTGTCAATGCCCCGGGTATCTTCTACCATAAAAAGGGTATGGTGATAAAAAGGTCTCATCATGGACGATTATGAATTCCATATGAACTAAGTTAGATTAATATTATCCATTTCTCATCACATGCCTAATGAAGCCTTTATTCGCTATTGAGAATGAAGAGCATCGAAATGAACAGAATAATATTTTTTGACAAATAAGAATGCCCCCATCTCTTTTGCCCATCTTCAGGAATTTCAATAAACCCTATTCAATGTAAAAATATATAAATACGACAATGCTGATATAAAGCTGGATATGATGCCACTGGTATGTTAAGTTTTTATGAGGTCCCTAAGGAGATCTCACTTACAATTGTACATCTACTAAATAAGAATAATATATAAATAGAGGCTGAACAGTAAGTGACAATAAATCGAAACTTTACATTTTTGTCACATGGCAGACAGTGTTATTGTCAAAGTTGCAATTACATTCAACATAACCCTCAGAGCCACTCGGAGGCGTTGGTGAAATCCCAACCATCTCAACTTCACATAAATCAGCATCAAATCTCCAGAATCTTGCGCCCATTTCCGTGGCAATTTGTTGGAGAGCATCAACTATGGACAAAAACAAAACAAATCACAAAACGAATCACATATGCAATAAGAAAAGACAGAAAAAACAACTACTTCAAAATCGAGGATTTAAGTCAATAGGACTCATATTTGATGAGGGTATGCACCCAAATTGTACTTAATAATACCTGCACTGAAAAATTAACTGCTATGCTTTAAATTCATCATTCCAAATTTAGTCCCATTCAGACACAAATATAATAATATACTGAATTATGCAAATAAAAGCCAAATCAATTTGAGGAAATATCTAATTTATTATATAAAATCATCAAACTAGTATGAACAGAGACAATGTTTCACTATCCAGTATCCAGATTTCCCCATTTAGATATACCATAAATACTGGTGAACTAAAAAGTTCAACATCTATTAATTCCTCGCTCTCTTTCATTACTGTAAAAACTAAACCAGATATTTTCATGATATCACTACAAATATTTAATCCCTTTCATCAAATCTTGCTTCTATGGTAATTCTAGCCTGTTTCTATAATCAGGAAAACAGAGTCTTACACTCAATCTTTCGTGCAACTTCTTCTTATTAGTAAATTCTACTCTGTTCTCGCTAATGAAGAAAACATAGAACAATTTTGCTTCTACGAACCCGCCCAAAACATGAACACACTCGTAAGAAAGAAGTAGAAGAAAAAGAAATAGTTGCTTAGTGCTTACCTTCTTCCCGTGGCACCTGCGACTCAGAAAATCTCAAAAACCCGAAACAACAAACCGCAATTACCCAATAAACCACAGGTTTTCTGAGAAGCATTTTCAAGCACCAAAGGTTTATGAACTTTACATACACACAAGATGTAAGTATATGTGATCTATGGGCGGATTTGAGTCGAGTCGGTCCAAAAAAAACAGTGGGTATGGAGAGAGAAAGCCATGAAATGAAAAAAAAATAACAGTGAAATTGAAACTGAAAGAGACTGAATAAAAATGAATTGTTCTGTTTGAATATAAAAGGCAGTTGGTGGTATATTTGGAATTATGATTTTCCGTACTAGTCACTCTCCCTGGCTATTTTATTAGGACCGGCTATTTATCCAATTTAATGTAATTAATAATAGTCGCATGCATACTTTGAAATGTATAATAGGATTTTGTCCAATATTTGACATAGTTGTGATATTTTCATACAAGTGATCAATCAAACTAGTTTATATGTCGGGTCAATTTTGTGCTTCAATGGTAGAATCTTGTGTTGTAAGAGCGATTAACCCGAATTCGATCAATACGAGTCATGTGTCTCTTCCCTTAATATCCAACATTTTATAAATTCTGACTTCACAAGCATGATGCAACCATACCATTGGATGAGAAAAGGTTAATGACTCAGTTTAAACTGAATTTGAAATTCTTCAATATGACTCTAAAAATATTAAGGATTTGAAATACATTATAGAATGATTTTATCCAAACAAGCTTAATGAATTTATTATTATTGATTTTGATTTAGATCAGTGATTACCTTCAGGTCTTGGCCTTTTGGGCTTTTAACAACTGTAGCAAGGTATTTATAAATGTTTCTGGCACACGTGAAGATTCTGATATGGCAAGTGTAACCATGGTGAATATATAGTACTTGGTTAGTGAGATCAACAGTCCTCTTATTGGGTCAAGTCTTTATCGTTCAACGGGTCGGTTCTCAACATTTGCGGGTAGGAGTATAGACCCCAATGTGTTAGTTAGCCCTCTCTGTAGGGGTGAAAAATGCTAATGTCTTCTCAGATTTGAAATTATTATCTTCAAATCCATAAATCCAAATGGAATGTAAGTGTATATTAGTCATAACTACGTTCGAAATTGCTTCTATATCACTAAAAAGCTCATTCGCTGCTGGGGAAAATGTCATTGTCAAAAGTGACAAGAGAAAGGTTGTTCGTCCTTAAGTCACATTTGGATGGAATAAATTGGATTTGAGTAGAATTTGAGATAAGTATTTCAAATGACTCAAAAATAGCACGAAACAAAATCAAATGATATGAAATCAATTATAGAATAACATTATCCAAAAAAGCTCAATGAATTTGTTATTATGAATTGGAAACTAATCACTTCATATATGTGAATCCAAACGAAGCCTTAGACTAGTCAAGCCAAGTCCCAAAATAGAGTTAAACAAAAAAAAAAAGGGTTAAAAAAAAAAAAAAAACAATGCGAGATAATTAGGTGGGAAAAAAAAACAAGGAAAAAGAAAATTATTGTACTTGGTACTTGCATGTGCTTTGAAGCTTGAAATTTCAGCAGACTGCAGACATGTACCTTCATTTATGGTTGTTCTTCAGCCTTTATTAGGACGATAAATAGTTGACACGATTTATTTATTGTTCACATTGGCGCTGAAAACGCTACGGTTTGACCTTAATCGTAATTTTTTTATGAAAAAAAAAAAAACGACTTAAGGGCTTAATTAATAGTTAAGGTTGACTCCAGTAGTATAATTCATTATTAGTGGAAATTGCCAGTATAATTCATTAAACAAGTACCATTTTCAAATTATGTGATTTTTTCATCAAAAAAAAAATAAAATAAAAATAATGTGATTTTGAAATAACAAATAGAATAAATGTATAAATACCTCTAATTATCATATGTGTAAGTATATTTCTTCCATTTTTCCATTCAAAACCAAATAGAGTTCTCGCAGAAAATTAAGATTCAACATAACCTAAAGAAGAAAATTTATTCAATTCCTTTTTTTTTGGGTTTTTGGCAATTTGATTATGCACTTATACATGGAGACATGATAATTGCAAATTAAAATAATAATAGCACTTCGATAAAATGGACACGTTGATATAACTGGGAGTCTTAATACACAATCTTTTAAATTTATTATCCAAAAAATAAAAGATTTGCTCACAATTAATTTGAAAAAGTTGATGTTGGACAAAATTTAAAAGATAGCGTATAAATAATTCAAAAATCAAGAATTTTATTTACAGTACTATCTTTTCGATTTGTTATCTTCTAAATTATATTATATTATACGCAGTGGCGTAACCAGGACACCATAAATACGCGAAAATAAGATATAATTTACCAGATTAAAATTTTATCGTTGGACAAATCTGGTGTGACACAAAAGTGTTATTCTAGTAATTCACCGATCATAGCCACCCATTGGAACTCGAACTACTAGTCAAACTTATGATGGACACTTCAAAGTTGGATTTAGTTTTCTTGCTTAAACTAGCTTTAGTTTTCGAATCAGGTTTTTAATTATTTCAACTACGTCAAATACACATGTTTCCTACTTTCTTTTTTTACACACAAGAGAGAGGCTGCTCCTGCTTATAGACTAGTTTAAATACTCAAATAAGTACCTCAACTAACTAAAAGTCAATATTTTATTTTATTTTTAATTCTGCAAACGGCTGGCAGCTAGATTTTTTATGTTCCTTTTTAAATAATAATTATTATTAATTATTGGATAAGCATGTTTCTAAAGATGCCTCGTCAGCTTTGGACAAAAATACCTAATTTTCAATAATTTTTTGTATAGAAATGAAAGAGTTTTTTTTGTAGTAATTTTCATCTTATATAAAACCATTGTTATTATCTAATGGATTGATAAATTCCTTTTCTTATTTTTTGGAGTACAAATCCCGGAAGGGAGCTAGTGGGATCAAACTCCAGTCTTTGGTCCAAGCATGATAGTTTTTTAACCATTAGACTACTATCTTCAAGTGCGGGGGAAGGAGCCCTGACCCCCCAAAAAAATTATAAAAAAAATTACACTAGATTTAAAAAAAATATTTTAAGTATAATTTATATGATTTTCTTATTCGGTCCACCCCATTTTATGTATCGACCCACTCAAAAAATTTACTGGCTCCGGCGCTCCGCCCTTGACTACCTGACTCCCTAATAAATTCTTAGTTTGAGCGTGCAATAATAGTGCATAAATTAAATATTCTCTTTTGACAGATGAAAAAATCTTCAAAGAGAATGTCTTTTTCACATTTTCAAGGCTAGTAAGAAAAAAGGTTTTCTCAAATTACCCTTAAATGTATCATTTTTCAACTAATACTAATGTTTAAATTTGTTTGTTCCAAAGTAACATTTATGATTAATTAAGGATACATGGGCATAGCCAGCACGACTGATTACCCCTAGCCCCAATTTTTTCCCCCTAGCTCAACTATTTTTTCCCCTTAAAAAAACACATATAATTTTTTTTTATTTTTTTTCCACATAAAAAATGGGGCAAAAAAAAAAATTCGGGTCTTGTGGTGGGGTGGCCCCCTAGCTACGTATTTTTGTAAGGATATGTTTGGTATTTTAACATAAACCTTAATATGTGTGTTTTTTCCTAAAAAGTAGTTTATTTTGAATTGGATGGAGTATGTTAAACTCGTAATTAGTTGTCTAAATGTTAATTTACAATAATCATTTTAACTTTATGAACTCGACAATATTTCAGGTTCAATCATATGCCATAACTTTTGACTTTGATTTGTTTCTCAACTAATGGGCTACTAATTTGTCTATTCAAGACATAAGTCATGTTAAGAATTTGTAAAAAGATTGAGGGTTTTAAGATTGCGTTGTTTTAGCTTTTAATGCCATTCAGATTTTCCCATTAGAAATTTAGACTTTTTCTCTTAACTTTTAAAGCCAAGCAGATTTTCCCATTAGAAATTTAGACTTTTTTCTTGACACTTCTAGCAATTGGACTAATATAAGTTTTTTTTACATTTTTAATGTCTGTATCTGTATGGTACAAGTCCTTGAATTTATTCTCTGTCTTGACAAAATTGTGTCAAATTTTGCTTATTCGCTTGCTATTTCTTCATCTACACAGCAAATGACTTCTTAGATGTGCTCGAATTTTGGGATTGTGAAATGAAAAGTTCTAAATGGCTTGTATGATTATGTTTCCATTGACCAGTTCTCGTTTCTAGTTTTGGAAAGTGAATTATGAGAATTTATTGATTTCTTGTGAAAACTGGAATTATGTTTGAATGAGAGAATGAGAATAGTGAATTAGTGATTGATGAATGACAACATATATTTTGTGGAGTTCTTCTCTTAGTGGCTAATTTAATAATTTAATATAAATTTTAAAATTCTTTTAGTGCACTTTAATGTATTTTTGCATAGCGTTGCACTTTGTGGGTTTTAGACTTACTATTTTGTAAATAAATGTAATATTGGCTAGTGCAGTATTTTGGGGGAGCTAATTTAATATATTATGTAAATAAATATTGTATTTTGGAGATAGATTTTCACAAAGGTATTATTTGCCCAATTAAATTAATATGTGAAAATGGTATTGTTCGTTGGACAAACTCGTATAGCTCCAACAAAACACTGAGGAAATTGTTATAATAAATAAGGATTTGTTCGCCCAACAAGATTACCATAAAATCAAATATTTTTGTTAGAAAATAATATGTTATAAAGAAATAAATTATCTTATAAGTTATAGCTAAATAAATATTGTAGAAAAATTCATATTTTGAAAAATATTAGTATACAATCAAACAAAAAGTGTTGTGCCTCGAGAAAGATTACAATCAATTAAATGGTCTTGAGAAAGTATATAATCATTTATTCACACACTCATATATTTTTGCTTATACATGAAATATCAATATAAGGATGTGAATGAGACGAGTTTAAATTCGGATCCGTATAAAACCCATGCCACTCGAGGTTGGTCAAGGTCCAATTTCCAGAAATTCATCGGGTTTGGGGCGTAGGCTAGACCCACCTCGGACCCATCCTCGGATATTTAAATACATTTTTTTAAAAATATGATTATTTTTAAACCAACTTCTAGTTTTAGGGTTGTTGAATAGTATATCAATTGGCAATTGTCTCATTCTTCCTTCAGAACTCAGCCGCCTTTTCCTTTTTTTCCCATCCTCGCAGACTGTTGGAGTTCTTTTAAATGGGCAGCTTGCAGCTACTAAAACAAATTTAAATTTGTTACTCATTTATTAATGAACCCAACTTGGATGCATTTCATGTGCTTAATTCCTTTTTGATTATTCCACTATTGCAAAGAGCTGGTAATTTGGGCTTGTCCTAGTGACCCGGCTCTCTCGGTCCGACAATTCGATCAAATTTAGTCCTAAATTTAGTCCTAAACAAAATACACTACCAAAGTGGGGCGGGGAATCCCCAAAAATTCCCCCCGTGGGGTCCAGGACGGAGATTTTTTTCTCCCCGTTGGTGGGGACGGGGCGGGGGCAGGGGCGGGGATCATTTTTCTTGCCCCGCGGGGATCCCCGCCCCGTTCCCCGTGGGGAACCGATATTAAATATATATATATATATATAATATATTATAAATATATCCACATTAAATATATAAATCAAAAAATCTTTAATTTATTTTATTTATTTTGTATAATGAGTGCTTTATTAGTCTTTTTTATATAATTCATATATTTTTTAAATATTAAAAAAATATTTTTTTAAAAAAAGATTCAGTTTTTTACAAAAATAAAAAATAAAAACGAGGGACGGGAATCCCCGTGGGAACGGGGATGGGGGAGTTTTGTGATAACCCATATATTTAATTAATATTTAAATTAGAGGTTAGTATAGGGGTTATGTTAGGGGTTAGTTTAGGGGGTGAGTTTAGGAGCTATTTTAGAGTCATTAGGGGTTAATATTAATTACTAAAAATATGTATAACTTCTTACACAATTTTATACCAAATTTCAAATAATTATAAGGTATGATATTTTCTCTACTTATTATTCAAATTTCCTATGTATATGTATATATATATATAATTCCCAATTCACAAGCTTCTTTCAATATTGGCTTAAGATAGACAAAAGTCGTATGCTGATAGTCGGAGAAAACATATATAATTTGATGAAAGAGAAAACATATTTCTGAAGGTAGCTCTTATTAAAGGTGTTATTCAATTTGGCGAAAAAGAAAAATTAAAACTGAGATATATCGGACCATTAGAAATCCTTACACGAGTTGGAGATTTAGTTATCATCTAGAATTACCACCGAGTCTATCAAGTGTGCACAATATTTTTCACGTCTCTATGCTAAGAAAGTACATTCACGATCCAAGTCACATCGTGAATTATAAGGATCTAACAATCAACAATGACTTAACTTACGAGGAAGCACCCGAGACTATTTTGGAACGCAAGATTCACCATTTGAGAAATAAAGATATTGTTCTTTTTCAATTCTAGGTAAGATATCGAATTTCGAGGACGAAATTATATTTAAGGAGAGTAGAATGTGATAACCCATATATTTAATTAATATTTAAATTAGAGGTTAGTATAGGAGTTATGTTAGGGGTTAGTTTTGGGGGTGAGTTTAGGGGCTTTTTTAGAGTAATTAGGGGTTAATATTAATTACTATAAATATGTATAACTTCTTACACAACTTTATACCAAATAATTATAAGGTATGATATTTTCTCTACTTATTATTCAAGTTCCCTATGTATATGTATATATATATATATATAATTCCCAATTCACAAGCTTCTTTCAATATTTATTTTTACAAATTATTTCATTAATTAGTACGATTTATTAAAATCACATATTAATCATATATATTTATTTAACGTAGAAAACGAAGGGGTCGAGGACTTGGACTTTTATTGTTCATTTTTCTACATCGAATATCTTTGATTATTAAGGTAGGGATTTCTATATTATTTGTCTTTATTTAATGTTTCATGATTATACTTCATTGATTGCAATATATGTCAGAGAGAAATAAATTCATATAAGTAGGGGCTATGAAAAGGGCTCGGGATCAAAAGTATCTTGGGGTGAACCCGCAATGCTATATGCAGGAATCTGGCGGTCAGAGGAAAAAGATGAAATGAATGAATTTTTTG
This sequence comes from Rehmannia glutinosa, assembly GCA_016081115.2. Taxonomy (NCBI): domain Eukaryota; kingdom Viridiplantae; phylum Streptophyta; class Magnoliopsida; order Lamiales; family Orobanchaceae; genus Rehmannia; species Rehmannia glutinosa. The sequence goes on from JABTTQ020002414.1 coordinate 165,671, forward strand.
TTGTAATTATGTGAATGCTTTTCATGTTATATTAAATATTGTGAGATATATCCCTACTCGGCGAGTGAAGCTCACCCCTATCATTATCATGACTTTCAGGTTGAGGAATCCGGATGAAGATATGATGTTGTGGATGGTGGAATAAATCATTCTATATTTATATTTTAAATAATTATGATCGGACTAAATTTTAGATGTTTTAATTTTTCCGGTTTATACTTGGAACAATTGTTGGCTATTTAATTTGGAAGATGTAATATTATTATTATTATATTTTTTCCCATTAAGAATTAAAAAAATCTAAATCAACTTTTTGATAATTATTGACATCACTTTAATTTATTAATTTGTGTTTTCTTAATAATATTTTAGAATACTTTAATTTCATAAAATTGGGTCGTTACAAGTTTTCTCCCCATTTGTCTCTCGGGGACGGGGATGGGGATTCCCCACGGTCGCGGGGACGGGTATGGGGATTGTTTCCCCGCTCCCGCCCCCGCCCCGCCCCGTTGACATCCCTAGTCTAGAGGGCTGTTGGAGTGGAGATTGTACTCAATTTTATCGGAAACCCCCTATTTTTTGGGTGTGTTGAAGATGCTCTAAATGCATAGCTCACATAGTTAAATTCATCAAGATTTAGTGCAGAAAATTGAGTGGTTATGGATTTATTGTGCAAATAACCATATAATTTTTAATGTGATTAACTATTTGCAATAATTGAAGAAAATCTAAGTATAAGATAAAGTAGAAGATGGCAAAATAAAAATAAAAATTATTTATTTCCACAATAAACTTGCTTATTTATTTCTTCAACTAAATAAATGGGATTATTACCTTTACCTTAAAAGGAAATTATGACAAGTCTAGCAAAATTGTAATTTTGGTCCCATGACTAATGGCGAGTGGCGAAATTGGTCCCAAAAAGATCACATTTTGCAAGAAAACCCTTATAATCATAAGAAATCACGAATTCAATCCTTTTCTTCGCCAAAAAATAAATACTTTGCAGGAAAATGTGATGTGATTCACGCAAGATGGATGATCCGCTCTTAAAGCCAGAGGTACAATCGTGTTAGGAAAGTTCTGCACTAATTTCCCGCTTTCATGGAATCATATTCTTAACCTTGCCCTAATTCCACTTTTTGGTTTCTTCAATCGCACACACATAATTAGACATTGTATACGCACAATCGCCGAATGAATTTCGAGATGGAAGATGCGAAGTTAGGTACTCTGGACGCCGAAGAGGAATTCCACAACTCGCTCCATGAATTCCCATTCAATGATTGTGAAGAAACATTTGCTGATCCAATCGAATCAAATGGTAGCGTGTCAATCTCAGCTTCAATTCCTCAGGCGTTGCCGGATGTTATAACCGTGCCTCCGGTGAATCTACGTCGCCGGAGATCACTATCTCATCGTAAATCCTCCGGAGGCGATTCACTGGAGTTGTCAAGGCTCACGGTATGTTTAGAGAAACATTTGAACTCTAGAGAGGGGAAAATGACGGTTTCTAGCAAAATTAAGGAATGTGAGAAAAAACTGGAAAATGAAAATTCTGATTCTGTGGAGCTCAATCAGAGCATGGTGAGTGCAAAAGATATTGTATGTGGCCAGAATAATCAAAAGAATGATGAAAGTTCCACCCTGACTGATGCAAATAATAATGTAGGGGACAGTTTAGTTAGGGATGAATTGGATTTGAGAGAAAACTATGAAGCACATACAAGCCTTCTTTTGACTTTAGCTGGCATAATGATTAAGGCAGTCAGCTTCCAGATTGATTTGCTAGTCAAATTTTTTATGTTTCCCTTATTATTAATTTATTACCTGTACATGCTTGTGTTTGATCCATGTGGGGTTTTGAAACGAGGGGGATTGTATTTAATTCAAAAAATGAAAACAAGTTCGAATTGTGTATTTGAAAATGTGCCGTCGTCTGTGTATGAATGGTTGAAAGAACACAAAGCAATTTGGAAACTAGGTTTGAAGTGCGGTTGGGGATTAGTGTGGTCCAGTTATGTGTGTGCAGTATTGGTGGGATTGTTGGTGTCGGCATTTGTGTTGGGCAGTTTACTGATGAGTGGGAGGGTGGAGGAGCCAATGAGAATAAAGAGAAGTTTGAACTTTGATTACACAGAGAAGAATCCGGTGGCATTTGTACCAATAGTAGCACACCCAGAACTGAGCCATGATATATATCTTGGAGAGAATCCTGGAATTGTTAAGGATAGTGTATCAAGGGCTATAACACGGAATCATAAGTTGCAGGTTACAGTTTCATTGACGTTACCGGAGTCCAACTACAACCAGAATCTTGGGATTTTCCAGGTATGCATGCGATGCTGTTATAGTAGTCTTGTGCTGACCCATATGTTACATTATGTCATGAATTTATGCACATAAGTACAGGCATGTAGCCTGTAGGTACTCTTGACACAGATATAAGAATGTTGGCATTTCAATGTTTTGGTTCTGCCCATCGTCGTCACTTATGTAGTTGAGCTTGGTTAGAGAAATAATATATTATATATGATGTGCTTGTAATCACTGCGGCCGTACACAGACTTTAACTTGTGACCATACCTATGCAAATTTGACAAGTTTTTACGTCTGGATTGGCCCGTGATCATGTTTCTTCCTAAATGATAAATATTATGCAAAATTTCCCCGTCTGACGGAGTTTCTATGGGTTGTTTCATTTCCAGATAAACTCTCCAGATTGTTGTTTCATGAAGGGCTAGTATACCTTCTAAAATTTGAGATTTTTGCTACCTTATTGGTCTCCCTTTTGAATCTGCCGTCGGCCTTTGCGTAAAAAAGAATTTCCCCTACTTCATCCATAGCTAATTTTATCTCAGAAATCCAGCCGATACAATTGCTACTTGAGAAATATTGGATCCTTTATAGACTGTTGGACGTTTCTTGCTATACCGTATATCTTTCTCAATCTTCTCAACTCTCAACATCTGACGAGGCAAAGAACCATATGATGCTGCTCTAGTTCTGCCATCCTGAACTCATTAAGTTTTGAAATCTGAAGGCCCTGGGACAATGAAGAGACTATAAGACATTTATTTTGATATCATTTTCGAAAAATGAGGCTTCGGATATAGTAAATATACTGATGTAATTTTCAAATTATGAGGCTTCATAGAAAGTAGATCCAACAGCAAATGCAAGTGCACATAATATACTGATGAATTATGTTAATCTGGTCTAGTACTTGTTTCAGTAACTAGGCTTCTTCATTTTTTGTGTTTCTTGAAGGTTAGAGTAGATTTCCTTGCGAATGATGGTAAAATTCTTGGAAGTTCAAGGCGCCCAATGATGTTGCAATACAGAAGTCGGCCTATTCGCCTTTTGCTGACTCTCCTTAAGGTTGCTCCTATTTTAACTGGCTATGCATCAGAAACCCAGAACTTGAAAATAAACTTTAGAGGTTTTACTGAAGGTAACGTGCCAACTGCCTGCTTAAGAGTGGTTATTGAACAGAGAGCTGAGTTCCTGCCCGGTGCTGGTATTCCTGAAATTTATGCTGCTACATTGACCCTGGAATCGGAACTTCCCCTGCTGAAAAAGGCCATATGGTTTTGGAAAAAAACATTATTTGTATGGATTAGCATGACCATCTTTGTAATGGAGTTAGTTTTTGCTCTGATCTGCTGCAAACCAATTATCATTCCCAAAATAAGACTGAGGGAAGCTACTAATAGAGGTGCTTTACAGAATGATCATCCAGGTCAAAGTTAAAAGAACAAGCGAGCTACTTGGTCAATATAATTGTGCGGGAGTTAATAGGTTGTCCGTTTTTATGCTTGATATGTGCTGATTTGTATGTGTATAACAAGATAGATTCCCATTTATCTCCTATAGTCCACATTCTGTAAGTATGTTCTGACACTGAGAAATAGAAAAGCTAAATTGTATATAAATTCTTAATTTACTACTGAATGTGCTCTCTAGTTTGACATGTTCCTAGATGCTAAAGTTAACTTTGACACGCCTGGATTACGTTGCAAGCATAAGCGATCCATCCACTTTTTTTTTTTTTCTTTCTATTTATTGCTTTATTTATCCCATTTGACTGTGGTAACAAAATTATGTGTTTTCTGTTAGACACGCTAATGAAGTTGCTGCTTCCTAAAGTGAATCAGCATTCAGTGACGAGTGGATTCTGCCGATATAGGTAAGATTTCTGTCCTTGATATGTTAGAAAATGATCGGTTAATATCCGTAACATAGTTTTCCTATCAAATTCAAAATTGAATCTAATTTATTCTATCATACAATGTACTGACTTAAATCCATGGGAGTCGAAAATTGCTCCAACCACGCGGTTTATTTCATTCGTATTCCATTGAGTTTCTCTTTCATTGCATGCAAGTTACAGAGAGGGGGGGAGTATACATAATCAGTTGGAGGTGTTTCGGGTTGAGCTTTTGAGAAAAGATCCACTTTTTGTGATTTCACGTAGAGGTTTATCTGTGAATCTGATAATATTATAGACCCAAGCCCCAGCTATTGCTCCAGCTGTTGGGCCCACTAGGTAGATCCATATTCCCTTGTAATTGCTCGATACTATAGCTGGCCCTAAACTCCTTGCTGGATTCATTGATGCCCCTGAAATGGGCCTGCAATCCCACCAAAATAACTCAGTTAATTATCATATCAAAAAAACATGAGTAGTCTCTTGTAGACAGTCGTGCGATGGATTGTACTTTTTAGTTAAAAAGTGATATTTTGTTTAGATACACTTATTCTGTTATTCATATAAGGTATCACTTTTTACGCTAAAAATATCACTCGTCGTGCCGTGAAATCGTCTTACACAAGTTTTTCCTAAAATAACATAGGCTCGTTTGAGTAGTCAACACTCAACCAATGGAATTAAGATTACATCTTCATTGGTTTGTTCAACTATGAAAGGAAACGAATATTGACTTAATGCAATTAAAAAGAAATTATATAAGAAGATTTACTAATACAAATTAAATTGTTGAAAACGTTTGATGTCATGCAAATGTATGATAAAAAAAATGTGCATCTTAATTTATTAGCAAATCTTAGAGATATGATTAAATCTCATCCCTTGATCTATGAATATAATACACATAACTCAATGTATGTATATGTACATGATCTAATTTACAGATCAGCGTATCTTAAATTAAATGAGTTACGCATACGAAATATTATTAACTTCACATGGATGTAATCTTAAGATATAGGCAAAGGACAATATTGGAATATTGGACATTTTTTTAGTCATGTACTCATGTTCATATTTGAAGAGACAAAAATAAGTCATACTTACCCAGCAAACATAACATTTAGCAAAATGGTAGCTCCAACGGCTAGACCAGCAAGTTCTCCAATCTGCACCAATCAATCTCAAATATTAAATTAATTAATTACATATTATATCATTTTCACCATGGATAAAATTAAGGAAATTAAAGTCGTTGTCTAATGGTCCCATTTATTAATTTTAATAACACTATGTAGGACCAATTATATTAGTAGTTCCCTAGCAACGTAGCCAAATCTACTTTGTCTATTCCAATTAATTCAAAATATAATAGAGGTTAATTTTGGACCAATGATTAGCTAAGGGAATTAGAATAATTACAGCTCTATTGTCCGTGGCGACACCGGAGATGACGAACATGAGGTAGAATGTGATAATAAATTCCACCACCAGCGACTGCCAGTTGGTGCCGGTCGGTAGGGTTCCGGCGAAGTGATCGTGTGGTCCGCTGAACAACAACCGTAGGGTTCCGCTTGCTAGGGTTGCTCCGATCACTTGAGCAGCGATATATGCGGGTACCTACAAGAAAAATGATGAAATATGAAATGTATGTATATATTTTTTTTATGTGAACTCAATAATCAGTATTTTTATGCTCAATAATTGTGGAAAAAGACAATTAAAAATGATGCATGCTTTTTTCTCAGGACTTCATCTAACTTAAGTAAAGGAGAGTTTATATGGGAGTGTTAGCAAAAACTTATGCTTTTAAAAAAAAACGTGAAAACGGTTGAGAAGTAGAAGTTAATAGTGTTTATAAATAGAATCAGAAGTTGTGAGTATTTGGTGAAAAAGTTGTAAAAATGTTTATTAGTTTGTAAAAGTTAAACTAAAAGCGGAATTAGAAATCTAAAGCACATGTCTCAGTTCTTTTAAATTATAATTAAATGAAGTAGAATTATAATCAGAAATTGACATTTACAAATATGAAAATGTGATTATTATTTTTTTTCCAGCCAAAGGCCGGTTTTTTTTATTTTTTTTATTGATAGAAAACACACCCATAGTTGGGGCTTGGGAGCTACCCAACATGTGTGTTAATATTTCAAGTCTTTCCAAACTCAAATACCTTGACTTGAGATCAATATCTATTAAGCCCGAATTCATGTTTACTGATTTTATTAAGAATAAAAATATTAAAATACATATGAAAAAATGGTATTCGATTCATTATTACTATATTTATTACAAGACTCAAAATGGGAATTTAACTGTTGAATTTTTATACCTCAATTCGTCGTATAAATTAGACCATACCGGCACGTAATATTAGAAAAACGAAAGATGTAAAGGAAAAAAACAAAAAAACAAGTCCCACCATTTTTGTAGTTACATTGGAAATAATTGATCAATATGCATATTTATGCCAATAAATTTTTAACACCAATTAACCAAATCAGGCAGAAACTGATTTTGCCTTTTTGGTGACATATTAATTCACAGTTAATTTCATTAGTTTGATATATAAGTTACCTGTTTCCATGGGAACCTCTTGCAGGATGCAAAAGCTAGTGTCACGGCGGGGTTAAAATGTGCGCCGGAGATATGTCCGACGGAGTAAACCATAACCATCACCACCAGCCCCCAAACTATAGCTATTCCCGGCAACGTCACCACCTTTTCTTTGTCGGCGTTCACCACCACCGCCGCACAACCAGCAAATATCAAAAAGTATGTCCCCAATGTCTCCGCTATTATCTGCACACATATGCATGTTCATAAATCATAATTAATGAATATTGGCTCACTCAAATTTGAAGGAGAAAAAAAAATACAAGATTTTTGTGGGTTTAACTATTAAGCCAAGAGTGGCCTTTGCTACCACAATCCGTTGAGATTCAGCCCTTTGTCACTTTGATTCTAAAAAAAAACTTTTAAGCCAAGATTTTTGAGACTAATCAAGAATTCAGCTTATAATTAATTACCTTTTGTATAAAGGGTACGGTGACAAAGCTGCAACCTTCAAATGAAGAATTTTCACTGCTATTTGATGGAGAATTGGGATTCAAATCATCATTATCCTTAATGCTTAAGGCTACTCCATGGTGGTTGCCATTTGCTCCTAATGAAATCTCAGCCATAATTGTTAACCAAATCAACGGCTAGAGATTATTAGCTATTAATTCTTTGTGTGCTAAGAGTGAGAAAAGATGCCCAATTTATGGATACTCCAAAGGAAAGAGATTTCTTGGACTTTTTGAGGGTGGATCAATGAATTTGACTATCGGCTGATCATTTATTTAGTTTTTTATTCGAATTTTATTTGGGTTTTAGAGTTTTTTTTTTTTTTTTTTTTATAGGGATGTAATGTAAGATTTATTAATTCTCTCTTTGGAGATATCGTTGAAAAGTGTGACGCCTTTATTATTAAAACTTTATACAAATATGGCATTGATGGCTACTTCAACAGACAACAACCCACCGGAAATACAGAGAAATAGATAAGATTGCATATAGTGAAATCTTCTACAACTTTTAACCAAAGTTAAATTTTAATTTTACTACCCAATCATCAGAGCATCTCAAAAGATAGTGGTTTATCTTCAATTTGGAGCAAAAACTTGCTCCAATATTGCACCAAAGTCTGCATCATTTTGAAGATGTTAACAATTTTACGCCAAAAATGAACACTGTAGTTGCTCTAATTTTTATTGCTCTAATTTTTATTAATGATTTTAATATATTAAAATATGCACTAAAATGGAATATTGTGGAATATTCTTTTAGTGCAAACTTTTGGAGATGAAGTGCATATTCTACACTGAAATGGTATAAACCGCTGGATATGGTCTTAGATCAAACTAGTTAAAACTTGTGGATTTCAAATATTATGCTTCACTGTGAGTATATATTTGTCTTATTTTTATGGGTTACAAGTCAAAAGGGGAGGAACACATTCATTGGATCGAACCGAGCCAATATATTGAATCTTATAAGTTTACCATCAAGACAAAATTGATCTCTTATGAATATATATTGGGAATTAAAAAAAACAGAACAGAGAATTTAAATTAACAAGTTTGAGACAGCCGATAGAGGGGAAAATAAAACAAGAAAAAAAACAAACCACCCCAAATTTGATGCTCATAGTTATAGGATGCCTCTATGTCGGAAATCGGCTTAATTTAATTCTTAGTGATCCCCAATAAGTTAGGGAATAGGGATATTCGTGAATATTAGAACGGCTAATGTTGTTCCATTATGTTCAAGACAAATCTACATTGGCAAAACTAAAAGCTACATTTGGCAGATTCCTGTTTTTAGAGTTTTTAACTTTGTTCAGACGATGATGTTTACATCAATGTCATTGATATTGTTCTGTTCACATCTAGGATTTAAGAAAGTGAAAGAAAAAAGCAAGAACAATGAAATATTTTTGCTCCCATTCTTCCTAATTGATTAAAGAAAGAAAGAAAAAATGATTAGCATTTTTTTAAAGAATTAATGCACCATGGAGACATATGAAAGTCATGTAGTCAATATAATTTAAGTTATTTATGGAAAGAAAGTTCTTCCACTTTTCTCCTAGAGATAATTATTTTTAACCACCTGAACTTTACCCCTTTTTACACTTCACAACCTATACTTTTATTTTTAACCTTTTTCATCCTGAACTACGAAAATAATTACTCTTTGCAACTTTTGGACCATTTTGCCCCTAGGATTTTATTCTTTAATAACAATAGTTCTAGTTATCCCTTTAAACTCTAATTTGTAGTGATTGCTCCATAAGGATAAATATATTGCATTATACAATAATCAAAAAGTTTTTACTCCCGAATCAATTTGTTTTTCGGATTTTTCGAGAAATAAGAACCCGATTTTTTCAGAATTTGTTTTGTTCGTGGCATTGTTACACCTACTTAGATCCGTCTCTATTCGAGGTTTTAAATGGATCATGTCAGGTTTCCAGCCTATAAACTCAACAAGACATACTTCTATCAAGATCTTATTTCAAGAATTTATCCGCATACAAATTGGGTCTTTAGACTGAAAATGAAAATAGTCCATTACGACCATATCATGCCCAACATGCTTCCGTAAAATTAATAAATCCCTTAAAATTCATACCTCTTTTGACCGAAACAAAGACGTGTTAAGGGTTAAGTGGTTCGCAACGCCACGGATCGGAAAATTATCGCCCCGGATCGTTTGACAAACAACTCCTCACTGTTCAACCTCACCCTCGGGGAAGATGATCCGCAAGTTATCCGACTCCTTCGTAAAATCAAAGACAAATGTTCTTTAGTTCGTTTCTACTCCAAGGCGTAAAAGTAATTCTTCAAAGGGGATTGATCAATAGTACATTATGAACACATGTTGAACAAAAATTTTTATTTTATTAAGAACTTAAAGAAAAATTTATTACATTAGTAATCTCCTTTTGGGAGGAGAATACTTGTTTAGCCTCTCATGTATGAGGCTTGCACTCGAAAATACATAAAAACTTAAAAACTAAAACACTCAAAATATTACAAATTTTTCTCAAACTTTATTATAAGAAAACTAAGGAAAATGTTCGATGTCCTCGCCTTCCTTCAAATCCCGCAATTTATAGAGAGTAAGTCCGGACTTGAAATTCGGACTTCAAATCTTGTTGAGATGTAAGATGATGTCACCGCTTACGTCATACTCTCCCGAATTATTGCTCCATTTGTCTTCCTTCTTTTTCCGCGTGACTCACCCCCATGTGATGGTTGTCGGGAATCTTTTAAAAAGTTGGTTTGCGTGGTCCCCGAGGAAAACGCGTCTTGTGGAGGGCCCTTGTCCTTTCCACAGATTTGGTATGGTCTGTCGGTCGGGTTTGGGTGGAAACCTTTCCCAAACTCGGGTTTCTGTTCGGGGCATGCTTGTGATCCGGTCGATCCAACGGCCAACATGCGCCATGTTACGCAATTTAGGTAAGTTTCTTTGCTCGCCGGAATCTTGTTTTCCAGAGAATTCTCCTTTTGGTCTCGAAGAGTTCTTCCGCAAATCCGTGGTTGATCCGGTCATCGAATTCAAAAGGAAAGATCCATTCGCCGACTCGGAAGAACTTAAATGGATATTTGACTTTGTCCATTTCGATTAGACAAACCCAAAGACCCATGCTCGCAAATGCGGTAGAAGCTTCGTCTTGAAAAATGCTCCTACTAACATCGGTCCTTCTTAGGTGAAGGCTTTGCCTTAATATATTTTAAAGCATTTCCATCCGGTCTTCTTAGCTTGATGAAATGAAAAGCTTCATTAAAGCCTTTCTTCATTTGGTTCGGGAGAGAGCCGCACCGATAAAATACGATTCAAAATATCACGGCCAAGTGTGGATTATTGGCCCAAGTCTCGTAAACCGCTTCCCCAATCCATTTCGGTAATTTTGAAATTTCGGGAATCCGGTGACACGGTATAGATTGAAGCTAAAGCTCCAAAAGTATACCATTCTTGTACTTCATTTGGATGACTTCCTGGTTTCATCCAAACGGGATACTTGCCTCGAGATATCAACCATTGTTTTCTCCGGGTTAATACCTTGTCTTGTAACTATTTTCTCCTATTGCCGATATACCTGCATAGGAGAAATCTTAATCTCGTCAGTTTGAACCTTAGATTTGCACTGTCTCGTGGCCTAAGATTCAACTCTCCTCTTTACCCCAGGTCTTTGGGTTGACTTGAAGACTCGGGTTGTGACAGGAGTTTCAACATTCGCATACGATTTGTACACCTCGGGGATGCATCACCGCAACACTTGTGATTATGGTACTTGAATCCATAACCTCCGGGTTAGAGCCCCGTACTCTCTCGGCCCTTTTTGCACCAGTAGGAGATGCGGCTGGAAGAGAGGCCGCTTGCCGCTAAGAATAATTGTCTTGAGCGAACCGGCATGCTCGTATTTGACTAGAAACGGATTTTGGTCACTGTTGAAAGTCGCCCAACAACTTCGCATTGAGACATAATATCCCAAAATCTCGTTCTAGACTCTCCAGGTTTTCCCGAGATGTCTTACTCGTTTAAGGACCTCGCCAAGAACGTCCTTCCATCTCGTGTCAAGAAATCGCAAGAATATTTTCATGAGATTTTATAATGACAATATCATAATCATAATATTGACATTGACTTGCCATCTAAGTAATCGAGCCTTTTCTCGGTTTTGATTCAATTTTGTTTTTCGTAAAAGCCTTGACACTTGAATTATCAATTTTTAAAGTAAACTTTTAGCTTGATAAAAATAGAGGCCATTTTTTAAAAGCCTTTCGATCGCAAAGAATTCTTTTTCGTTAATGTGCCACCGAGTTGCTTCACTAGGGGTGAATAAACCACCGCAAAGATATCTGCATGGCACTTCTTCGTTTGGTGTGACTTTCGTAAGAATCGCCCGCCACCAATCATCACTGGCATCCGTGTAAAGAACGATTCATCCTCGTCTTGGGAATCGCAAGTTTTGGAAGCTTTTTACAAACTTCTTTAAGTTGCTTAATTCCTTTTTGATGTTCATCTTCCCATTTGAATCTGCATCCTTTTTAAGCAATGGGCTAAACACCTTCCTCGTAGTATGCTAGATTGTTAATGAACATTCCAAAGAAAGTTAACAACTCCAAGAAAACTCTCGCTGCTTCTTGTCTTTCGGTGTATCCGGAAATCCCGTATCTTTTCTACAATATGACTTTGTAGGATGATTCCAGATTCGTCGATCTCAATTCCTAGGAATTCAATCTGTCTTGTTGCAATCACTGCATTCTTCTCCGAAAGCACTAATCCTTCTTTATGACAAACATCTGAAAATATTTCCAAATGTTTAAGATGCTCCTTCATGTTCTTTGATGCGATCAAAATGTCATCGATGTATACGAACATGAAACTGAAATAATCTTTGAAGAGATTACCCATCTTCCTTTGATATATTTGGGGTGCGTTAGCCAATCCCATAGGCATCACGTTCCAAATATAGTGTCCCTGTGGTGTAGAGAAAGATGTAAACTTCTTACTTTCTTCCTCCATCTTAATCTGGTAGAATCCAAACTTGCAATCGAACTTTGAGAATATCTTGGCACCTTTGATACAGTTAACCAGATGTTCTCTGCTTGGGATATAGTATCCGTCGAACTCCAAAATGTTATTAATCCCTTTGTAATTAATAACAAGTCTTGGCTTTCCTCTTTTGATTTCTCCATGGTTTCTGACTAAGAATCCTGGACTGTTGTATGGAGAAACTCCTGGTGAAATTAACTTAAGGTCAAGATGTTCCTTAAGTATCTTCTGCATATCCTCACGATCCTCCTGGTTCATAAGGATTGGTTTGAATCTTACGAACTCGTACTCCTTTCCTGGTTTAACCTTTAAGGAAGCTTTGAGCTCGTTCTTGTCCCACCAAGCCAAAGGATCTTCATTATAATTCCTTTGGATTTTCTTCTTGATATCCTCGAGTGATATTTGTTCTTCTATGGTTACATCACTTTGTGGATTCTCCATTAGACTCATCCATAATTCCTGCAATGGCTTCTCGGAGTGACTCGTTCTTTCCTTGTACTCGAATGAATACAAGTTATTATCCCATATCTTCTCGATCCTTCCGGATGGAACCAAATTGTCTATAGGATAATAAAGCTTCACCAAATTTCCTTCGATCCGCCATTTTTGGATTTAAGTTTGGCTTCATCACCACGCTTGCCGCGAAAATTAATTGGCATTTTTTCAAAATGCTTTCAGATCTCGGACAATAATCTTATGATCACATAAGGTTGTGAAAATAAGTCTTCTTTGTCTCGTTCTCTTGTGTGAACGCTTTGAATGTTTGCGAGGAAATTGTTTCCAAAGAAAATATCGCACTCTGACTGTATCATGGAAATAGATTGGTGGCGTTTTCACTTTGTACCATGGGGTACCGCCGCGCTCCGATCATCATGATTTACGCTTGTTTAATTCCCTATTAAGGATAAGAATCCTTTTAGAGAAATCTCTTCCCGCAATAGCCGTGGTAAATCTTCTCCAATTTCTTTAGGAAAAACATCCGGCTGCAAAGTACATATTCCGGCAGACTTTGAATCAATATAGGCGGCGAAATACTCGGCCTTGTATTCAGCATATAACATTCCGATAGAAATGTATATGGAGAATGGACTAGTGGTCATCTCGATTCGTATCTTTTATTAGCCACTGTGAACTCCATTCCGTCTTGTAATCTTTCCCAAGGTTTATGCTCCTCAAGAAATTCAATTCCCGGTATTAATTGTTCGGGGATTTTTCCTGCTATTCCCTGTGATAGTAAGCTCAATTTCTCCTATCTTCAAAGGCTTCCTTGATACCTTCCAACGATTGGTTGTTGGAGATAATATAGAACCTCACAAGGAAAAATGTTATCCTTTTGAGTGATGTCGAATATTACTTCAACCTCTCGCATCCATCTCGGACATTTCAGCCTCTCTCTTTGTTTTAAAAACATCGAGGATGCGAATCGCATTTCTTGGTCTCCTTTCTTCCCAACGGCTACTACTCACCATTCTGCTCTTTTGGAAAGACATCCTTCTGTGCTCAACTCGAGACTCCGACTTTTGTTGAAGATCTGGTTGATCTTGAATTATCATATCAATCTCCTTAATAGTTGGAGATTCAATGATTTCAGTAACACCACCTGGCAAAGTCCTCAAAGATTCTTGGGACTTCAATAAATTCCTTTCTCAAGAATACTTGAATGATGGGTATTCGAGAGAGCATAGAAATCTTGTATGTGATCGAGTAAGGCCTATTTCCTTCTTTCATCAAATCGACTCTTTTGAAATCTTGATGAAGGGTTAGGACTCTCATCAAGTCTCGATCTCCCAAATTGTATGCAATTCTAGGATAGACATTAAATGCTAATTTCCGCATACAAATTTCAGAATCGCTCCAAGGCATGAATCCTTGAGATGTGAGATTCGCTTGTCAAAAATAGCAAGATTGAGTGGCGAATCTATTCCTTCCTTGAATGTTGCCTTAATAATGACTCTTATGGCTCCAATGTGAATCCATGAGAGTGTATTTGCAACTTCTCTTTTAACTCGCTTTTGATCTCTGTATTTCTCTAATAGGGACCAAGCGCATCTCGATCAGGTTACCGGTAAACTCCATCGGAATGGCTAATTCTCCGGTTGTTACCCCTGTGAATAATTTGGTGTTTTTCATTACGAAACCCAATCTTATCCAATGCTTTTTCCATAGCTCCGATTGTAAATCCATCATAGACTTGAAGCTTTGGATCTTCCTTCATAATTCTCATAAGAGTTTTATGAGAAACCGTCGTGTGAGAGAGGAATCGACATATCCTCCCTAATCTGCTGAAGAATTTCTTCTTCACTCGATTTGAGCCGAGTCACTTCCATCATCGAATAGATCTCTTCTTCATAGATGCTTTCATCCGAGGGAATATCCTCAAATTGATACACCGTATTAAATCCACGATAATAGGCAACTTCTTCGATTTCGGTGTGGCCTCGAATCGACTCGACTCGTTTTTGATTGTCCTGGGCAATCCGTTGAGATATGCCCTCTTGCTCGTATGTCCAGCAATTACTGATCTTTGAAACTTTCATTAGCTCTACAGTGTGAGCACGCTGAAAGTTCTTCTTCCTGGATTTCTCTTTGTACTTGCTTGATTAGAACACGATGATGAGGCTCTACTTCGCTTGATCTTGGTCTTTGCCCTAATTTATAACCGGGCTTTTGTTTTGACAAAACCTTCTAGGTCTCCATGAAGACCTACTTCTTTTATTCTTCGCTTTCTCGGCGGTATGGATGGCTTCTCTCCTTCTTCTTCTTGTGCCGCCTTGTTTGACCTCCCACAATGTTGGGATATCATTATCCACGCAACATAGAGGAAGCGCTTTGTTAATTCCTCTTAATCCCTTGTAATTCTGTGCGGGCAGAGTCGCTTGATAGCACCATTGGATAACTTGGCCTTTAGGAAAGACATTTTTCCGGCCACGGTTTCTACTTCGAGATCCACCCTTGTATTCCCTAATAAGCATTTCTCTCCGGGGACTTGGAATTTTGGCAAAGAATAGGTCATTGTGCCTTCTTTTCCTCAATCTTGGATTTCCCAGGTATTCGGTGAACAACTTGATATATTCGTCAATATGACAAATATCCAAGAACTCAAGGCTATAGAGGGCTTGTTTATATTTCTTTCTTTTTCATCCTCTAATCCCTCGAAATAACCCGTGCCGATGAAATTGGATTTTGAATAGTTTTGCCATACCATCGACAATTCCTTTAAGTGATTCCCTGATGTGACCGAACTTTTCGTACTAGCATCGGTCATATCCTGCAATCTTCACCGATCCTTCAAGACTCATTTCAAGGAGTAAAATGAATGAATCCTTCGTAAGATCGAGGGTTCTGCGATATTCTCATAGTCAAGCCCATTCATCAATGAGAACTTCTGCTGTTTTTAAAATCAGGATGTCGATTTAACATCAACCCATACGGATGTATTGGGTCGAGGTGCGATCTTCCATAAGGCGTCGATAAACATTCGGCCTTAGGTAGGTTGTCCAGTTCTGCAAGGGTTTCGACCTCTGTCCCGAGAAAAGTGGATCACCGCCGTGAAATCCCCGGCGTGTGGCATCCTCTCGCCCCGAGTTCCATGATGTGAACCCGCATTTCTTCGACGTTAGGATTAAGCGGTGGCGGTGGTGGAGGAATTGGTCTACCTTGTGGATCATAGGTAACCAAAGGCGATTCCTCACTGCATTCATCTTTAAATCTACAATACCTAATCCCGCGAAGGATTCCGCCAGTCATGTAGATCTTTAAGATTCATCTTTTCCAAATCCATCTATTTAATTTTTGATGGATTTTCCTTTGATTAAAGCAATGAGCTTCTCTTCATCCGTCATTTTTCGTATGACTTCGGTTGGTTTCCTTTTGGTGTAAATAGGGTCTGTCCCCAAAATCAATACGTTTCCTCCTCAGGATGAACTTGGCCTATCCTCCAGGTTCTTGACTCGTTTTGAATATCATGAAGGATTTCAAGAGTTTCTTCTCGATATCTCACCATCGTCTCCATCCAGTTTGGATCGATGAACTTGTCTTAGGTAGATGAATATGGCGGTTGCCATAAGTCGCACCGCCTTCTTCGATTTTCTAAGATCTTCCGAGATCTTAGATTTGTCTGGAAGTATCTCGTTCCACTCGGTGTACTCCATCGGGAATCATTGTTTCGATGGGAATTTTCATGAACCGTTTCTTGAAGGTTCATCAAGTGAACATATAAGTCCGGTTAAGCATCCGAATCGCTATAATATTCGCTCGCATTTTGCATTGCCTTAAGGTTTCCCGTCGGCTCTCGCTTGTTCCTTTTCTTCATGTTGGTATTCCCGATATGAAACCTGGTCAAGGTGTTCTTGTGCATACATCGTCAATATTTGACGATATGTCTGTAAAGTGGTACATCTCGGACATCGGTGGGATCCATATACTCGGAGTAAATTCTCTCACCAATTGTTAATTACATAAACATAATAAATTTAACTAAAAGTTCTTAATAAACCAGCTCGATACCATTTTCGAGGATCGCAAGACCTTTGGGAATATTCAAAGAAAATGCAATGAAATTTATCGTTCGGGTTGCAAAGTGTAACAACTTTAAAGTTTAGAGTGTAAACTACAAACCATCTTTCACGAAACCAGGGGGTAAAACCGAATTTTATGCAAAGTGTAAAATTTTGTGAAGTTTAGGTTGCAATCAAGTAACTTTTCAAAGTTCGGGTTGCAAAGTGTAAAAACCCGTATAGTTTGGGTTGATTAAAAACGTTATCCCTTTCTCCTATTCTCAAGCAATTGACATTTAGGTCGATTGACGGTCTTGTAGATGCAACACCTGGTGTAGTACACTTGGTATAGCATTCACCATTCAAGTGCCTTATTTTAAGGAGATGGGACACTTGTCATTTTATCCACTTATCACTTAAACACTTGGCATTCATCCACTCACCAAGTACATATATACCTGGTGTAGCATGGACAACACCGTCTGTTAGGGGTGTTCATTTTTCGAATGGATCCGAAATTCGATTCGATTCGAATTCGAATTTTAGTTTCGAATTAGGATTTTTGAATTTCGAATCGAATTTCGAATCAACTCGAATTTCAAATATGAATATTTGAATCGAATAACGAATTGAGGTTTTTTTTTCGAATTCTATTCGAAAATCCTAATTCGAGGTAAAATTCGACTAAATTCGAATTCGTATTTCGATTCGAATTCGTATTACAATTCGGATTCTTATTTTAATTCGAATTCGTATTTCAATTTGAAATTTATATGTATATATTTCACACTATACATAATCATTTATTGTATATATATAAATTATACACACACATTTATAATATATATAAACGAATAAAACACTAATGTTTAAATGAAAATATAAAATTATAAATATATGCTTTTTCCTTCTTGTTTTTTCAGTTTTTGTTAGAAATAATTATACTTAATAGTATATGAAATCCATTTTACATTACTAGACCATATTCAAATAATTATTGTTTGTGCTAAAAATATATTTTAGGAAAAAACTATTTCGCTCTTACAGTCTCACATGGAGGGTATGTGGTGAAATAATCTATAATAATATTCCACCAGCTATGTCCATTTTATGGAAAAATACAAAGCTTGTGTACATACACTATACAACATACATTATATATATATATTTATACAATATAGTCTTTGATTTTTTTTATTTGTTTTAAATTCTTATTACAATATGCATTATACATTAAACATTTGTACACTATATTACATATATTTATCTTCAGATCATATTAAAATATAAACTATATGATAACACACACTATATCTCTTTATCTACACACGTACATTTTGTCAATTTGATACCTCATACTTGAGTATAAATGTTATTTATCAAGTAACTAGTACCGGTATAAAATTGGCACAAAATAATTTATTAAATTTATATAAGGGAGTTCGTTATGAATTTATGATAGTCTTTAGTTAAATTAAACAATGAAAAATGGTTAGTCGATAATTTGTAATTTTAAAAAAAATAAAATTTGGAATTTTATTGGGTGTAGTCCAAAAATATTATGTTATGAATCCAAACTTTATTCACTTTATCGATAAATTTGAATTTTTGGATTGACTCGAATTCGATTCGGAAGTCGAGAAATCCAATTCGTTTAAATTCGATTCGAATTAATTGAATTAGGATCGAATTTCAAATTGAGGTTTAAAATTTTCAATCGATTAAATTCGATTCGAGGAAGTCGAAGAATTCGGAATTCGATTCGATGAACACCCCTACCGTCTGTTGACCCAGGTTTGATCTCATACCAGTATGTGTGTCTCTTTCTCTACTATCTCTATTGTATAGAGAAAATTGGCGTTCGCGTATATTGCGGTTTGGATGCATTAAATGACTTTTCACATTAACGATTTTAATTTTTTTTTTTTTGATCGGTACATTAACGATTTTAATTGAGACCATTATTGATAGAGTCATAGATTAATCACTTCTTATTACTTATGTTGTGTAATTGTGTTTACTATCCGATTTCCATAATTAGACAACTTCCAAACTGGTTGGTGAACAACTGCCACACAGCTTCAAAACCAATTAACGACCCAAAATTATATAAATCTCTTTACCCTCTTTATATTTATATATAATTACTTCTACAATTACAATTGCAATTTATATTGAAAATCTGATTTTTGAAAGGAACAAAAAGAATGTTTTATCCATGCTACACCTGGGAATACTTATGATCCATGTAGATAACTATAGTAGATTTATTGTGAATATGCATAAATTCACACATAATCACACTATGTGTGTACTGTATCAAATCTACGGTAAATACTACACCATGTGTATTCCTCAAGAAGTAGCATCTACTAGATCAAAAAAGAATAGAATAGTTTGACTTGTTCTTTTAATAGGCAATTAGACATCCATACTATAAGTTTATAATTTTTTTATTAATTCAATTTTTTTTAATCGGAATGCAGCGTATATAGGTTAGGAAAAATAGGAGCTGTAGATAGTTCCCACCAGCATGAGGCATTTGGCGACCAACCCCTTACATTTTATTTATTTTTTTACATATATATATTGGTAATCTAGTATTGAGATTTAATTTAAGAAATATTTATGTGTATAAATGGCTTTTGGATCAATTTCCAAAAAAAATATAAAATATGCTAATAAGAAATAGTAATCAGACAGAAAACGGACCCATTGTTGTGCAGGGGTTTATTACTCATTCGACCACTCTAAAAGTCAAACTGGGAAATAATAGGAAGTCAGTTTTGGTGTTCGGCTGATCAGAGGCCCAAAAACAGATTAATGAACCGGCAATTGGTTATGGTTCGGCATGGCCCATTTATGTCCATGATGATATTCCGTAATTTTTTTATTTTTTTTACTTCTTTCATGAAAGTACTGTTCTAAAATTCCCGCCAAGATTAGTCCGACAGGTCTCACCAGGTTCTCCTTATCCGCCTAACTAGCACCTACCGCTTTTTAGAACATTCGTCTTTTCTTTGCTCTTGTTTGTTTGTTGGAGGATGTGTCATTTTGAAAAATATGTATTCACTGGTGTAATTGCAGTTTATCTGCATTATTTATTAATGAAATTTCTGCTTAATTTTTGTACTTCTCAATAGTTCATTCAATTTATTTATTTATTGTTGAACAAATATAGTTGAAAGATGTGCAATTTACTAATTTTAGTTACTTGAAGTAATGAGGGCACCTGCCCTCATAGACTTATTTTCTTCTTCTTATTTTTACTATTTATTATTTATTTTAAAAATTATATTTTAATTCGTTAACAAGTGTGGTGTTGTTAATTATCTTTTATATAATTTATAATTATATTTATTTTGTGTCTTTTTTAAAAGTTTTTGGGATCCATTCCTGAATTAGTATGTGCAATAATAAGTCACAATTAAATTGAACTTTTTAAGACAAAAGTGGGATACTTTATTCTTAATAGAAAATTGTCTTACATTTAAGGAGTGTAGGAATGAGAATGAATGACTATATAATCAAATAATCTCATTCATGTTCTATATTGTGTGTGTGTGTGTGTTTTTTTTTTGTTTTTTGGAAGGCTCAATATTTTGTTTGACAAACCAAAATTGGACAATTAAATCAGATTTTTCGCTGACGAGACAAAAACGTTTGTGTTTTTTCATACAGTAGCCGCTGACTAAGCTATTAAAATACGTCTACCTATTTGTATAATCTTTATTGAATGGATAAACACAATTTTTTGATTTTATGCCACATGTTGCACGTTGGATGTCTTTTTATTCCTTCACTATTTTTCAATTCGCAGATAGATTACATTAACAAAAAAATTCCGTAATTCGAAAAAATAACAAAAAATATACATAACATTAAAATAGACTCAATTGGATATGTAAACAAAGTTCAATCAACGTCAAAATCTAAAACCAATTTCCAACACTTTGAGAAA
This sequence comes from Rehmannia glutinosa, assembly GCA_016081115.2. Lineage (NCBI taxonomy): Eukaryota > Viridiplantae > Streptophyta > Magnoliopsida > Lamiales > Orobanchaceae > Rehmannia > Rehmannia glutinosa. The sequence continues at coordinate 186,441 of JABTTQ020002414.1, forward strand.
CCTAGGGTTGAAAAGTAGAATGTGAAACCAAGTTGATGCGGATTATCAGGTGATGCAATGCGTTCTTCGCAGGCATGGGTGTTGTTGGCAACAATAAATAATATTATATACTACTATAAAAAAAAAACGACATTCTTAAAATGCATTGTTAATACAAACTAAACATTCGTTTTCTTTCTCTCTTTTTTTTTTTTTTTTTTTTTATGTTCTATGTTCACACGTGACTAGTCATTGGTGAAACTGCCCTATGTAAATTGCGAGAAATGCACAATGGCTCCTATCTAGATCCTTAATATCCTCAACTACCGCGCATAAGTAGTTATCCCCCAAGTGATTGTTTCCATGTTAGACTCCCCTCTACGTTATTTCATTTATTTAATTATGTCATTATTTAATTATTCACTTATGAATATTCATTATTGGGTTTGAATATTATCAATCGGCCCATGAGGCCTAAAATATTATTAAGTAGTTCATGAGGCTCAATTCACTATTTACGGCCCACGAGGCCTATTACAGCCCAAGCGGCCCACTTTATTATGGTAAGCCTATGTGATCCATCATCACATGTATAAAATGTACATACATACATGTTCAGTATAAGTAAGTTCAATTAATTACTCTAAATTACATTCATGTACTCTGGATTTTTCTCTCCTACAGTCGTTAATTGACTTGAGCGTCGAAGATGTCTCCATGGGAATACCCAAGGCCCAAGCGACTCTCTAACCTTGTTTTGTGTTTTGCAAGCTAGTTCTCCTCTGAATATTTCATCAATTTCGAAGAAGAAGTTGGACCGTTTAATCAAAATTTTCTTGACTTGGAGTGATATGCACTTTTGAGTAACATCATACCTAATCCTCCTATTTAGGTAAAACTCATTAAAAATAAAATATCCGTTCATTAATAGATAGACAAGTACGCTGATATATCTTGTCATAAAACCTAAACTTCTTACCAACTGTAATAACTTATTTCCGTTGGATGATCTTTATATATTAATATTTCACTAATGGACTTAATGATAGATTATTAGAACACTCATAAATTATCTATCAAGCGCACTCATACATCGAGAAGCTCATAATTAGCTCACAAAAGGAAAAAAACATTAATGACCATAAATCAAACCACCCAACAATTAATGCAATAAATTAGCCTCTTTCTTCTCTAATAATGCGCATATTGCAACCTAAAATTCAACTCGCATGCAAAATGTAACTTTCTCCAAAGTTCATGACCATTATTTTGGTGGAGGATCAAATTCAACAGTTACATCAATTACTACATGACTTAAATTATTTATTAATTCATGAATGTCTAATATTTGGGAATTAAAGTAAACTGTTAATATTCTGGTAATCCAACGTTTTCACACGGGTTTCTTGCTCAAGAATTGACTATCTCGATAGTTTTCAATTGTTTTTTGGATAAGACCAAACAAAAAAGCATTTGGAATTTGGATGGATCCCATGATTCATGGAGGTTTTCAAATGGTTGCTTTTAATTGTTGAAGTGGCCGGCATTGACCGCCCGTGAAGTCTTCCTTTTCTTCATACCATATTACCATTACCAATTTGCAGACCTCTCAATTCCGGCCCGGCCCGACCCGATGGGCTGACCCAATATTTTACTAGGTTGGGCTCTAGGTCTCCATGCCTGAAAAAGTTAGACCTCAAAAGACCGGCCCGACATTCTCAAAAAACCGGGCCAGTCCGATACTTTTTAGTGCATTTTTTATTGACTGGGTCGGCCTGGGCTCCAAAATCAGCTGCCCGACTATTATTTGGCCCCACCCGGTTTTTTGAAAAAAATGTTTGGCGAACCAGGTCGGGCGGTGATTTTGACAGCTCTACAAATTTGGGCTTATATGTAGAGCTTTACAATGGGCTAGGTTGACCCGACCCAACGATATGCAATTTTTGTGGTTCAATCCACTTCAACCCAATAAGTATATATTTGGTCGGACCGTTGGGCCTATTGGATTTCGGACTATTTGGTCAAGAGTAATATATGATCTATCGTTTTTTGGCCTCTAAGAATAAACTCAATTCAACCGTATATGTGGGTTGGCGAACCAATTTTGCCAACTCTAAGTATTTTTTTCCGGTTTCAGTTTTTATTTTTGAATGTGTCATTACATGTCCATGAATATGTGTTGTTAATTATTATAATATGAGTTATATATTTTATTAAAATGTGTCTTAAATCCAAACGCTCAAATACAAGTGGAATAGAAAAGGCGAAACAGAAGAATTAGAATCCATACATATTCGAGTTTGTGTGTGACTATGACCTACATACATGATACATCAACTATAAGTTACAAGGAATTGAGAGTCATCCAATTTAAAAGGTTACACTATGCTTGTAAACCGGCCATATAACTAGTTTCGTGTTTTTATCTTGCATTCCACTTTATATATATAATTAGCGTCAAATCTATAATTAAAAAAAATTATACACTTTGTATGTATTTGTGATGACAAATACTAGATGAAACATCAAATTAAATCAAAAGTGACAGAATTTAGTAGAACCAAAGGCTAAAATTTCACTAGATAGTAAGAATTGGCCATCTGAGTAACTAGTGTCATCCAACTTAATTAAATACTTTTCAGTCGATTTTTAGTAGATAGAAGGATGATCCCCATTTGCAAGAGTCACCATTGTCCCGATCCTAGAGCTTTGTGAAGAATGTGAATTGAGGGATATGTCTCAACGAGTCAGGGTCCTGAGCTGCTTTAAACTGAATCGCCACACAAGAAATCATCTTCCACCCAGTTACCAGGAGGATTCGAACCTCCACGCTGCAGGTGTCAGCGAAACGGACATCACATCATCTAGATTCTTTACCAATTAAACTATGCCCCTGAGGGCAAACGTCGATATTCAGTAGATAGTTTTAAAAGGAAGGGGCTCAAGACATATATTTATTCACTTGTTGAGAATTAAGTAATTGGTTACTTTCGAAACATCTTTAAACTTGGCAACGGATGGGAAGAAAATTCCATTTTCCCCGTGAGTACGACTCGTTCAAACTCACAAGATGATTGCTCATTTGACTCGAGACACGACAATAATATATTAATATGTATGACCTAAATGTGTTATTTAGCAAGTGAAATCGAATATCCATTTCTTTCTTCTTTGGCACAACTTTACACTCGTTTTTATACATATTTTGTTAAACATTTCCAACCATGCATTTAATTCACCAATTATAATATTAATGTGGTATTACTTCAAGTAATCGAACTTAGCGGGTTGTTCACTGGGCAACCTGCTTCACCAAAAAGCATTAAGAGTGGTAGAGGTTTACCCGAAAAAAATCCTCAACGGCCGACACTAGTAATTGTTGAATGAATTGTGTATATTTCGACAATGAAGATCAATTGTATTTATAGGCAAATAGGTTGACCTTTACAAACCTTTTGACTTTAGGGTCTTAATTCGAATAGCATTAATTATATTGGTCTTTAGTTAAATTTCATAATTTTGGGTTTATCAGAATTATATCCCATTAAATATTATACTAATTATTTATTATGTATAATATTTACGGTGAATGATTAATCGTGTATAATAAAGGATCATCCAAATTATGATAATCTCTGTTGAGATTTAAAGACTAACTGCTCGCTAACACGCTAACGAGGCCGATTAAATTGGCCAACTCGCAATGAGCCATAATGCCTTTAAGGCCCAGTTTACACAAAGTTTTTTAAATATGGAGTTAGGCCCTTGCTAAAACTACTGGGCCAAGTTAATGGGCTTAGAAATTTTTAAAATATGAACTTGGCCCTAAAACTACTGGGCCGAGTTAATGGGGGTGGAGTCGTATACGCCGGAACTTACCGTGCCAAAAGGTTGAATCCCCTAACATGCACCGGGTATATTTTTTTTGGGAGCGCTATTAAGGCCGCGATTGGATAAGAAACAAAATTCATTTTCGTTCTGCTAGAGAAATTTTTTACACCAAACATATGATTGTTTATGAAAATTTTCAGAAAATATACTATTCTCTCACTTTCACTTTTTCTTATTTTTTCTATCACCAATCACATCTACACATTTTTTCACAAAAAACTAATCATTATTACACATTCTCCCACAAATTTCACTATTCATTCACTCACACATTTCTAACTACCAATCATTATTTTACTATTCTTAAATCAAATCAACTTTCATCATTACTTTTCCATCTCACATCCAATCACAATCTCAAAATTCATCTTTTTTCTTCTAAAATATTTTTTACCACTATTCTCTAGCAAAATGAAAATTTTCAAAATGAAAGTATATCCAATCGCGCCCTAACACACCCAAAACTTCTTAATACACCTCTATTCTTAATACACCTCCACTTTCTTTTTAAAAATAATTTATTTACTTAATACATCCCTATTAATCCCTAACTTACCCTTTCTCCAATTAAACTCTCAGTGAAACTCCATTTCAAACAAACATGGCTTGTGAAGAGAATTTTTCTGGCCTTTGAAGCCAAAAACTTCTGATTAAGAAATGATCCTTTTTTCCAATCATTTCAACGTGAGTTGATTTTAGCCCAAATTGTAATGATAAATCTTTAGACATGGCTTTTCATTAAATTTTCATTTCGGATGAACAGATCTGAATATATATTCAAGGATATCATGATATAATCATTTACGGTAAAATTAATTAATTAATTATTTCATTCTTAATAAACTATAAAAAATGCAAATTACGGATTCTGCCAATTAAATTGTTTGCTCCTATTTCCAAAGTAAAATATGTGTGAGATGTTGCAATAATAAATACCGAGAACATATCTCCAGTAATTTTGCTTTTGCATCTCGAAATGGTGCATCAGACTTTGCAGATATCAATTGATTGGACAACATAAAAGTGGGTTTAGCTTGAATAATTAGATGCCGAAGTTGTATTACTGAAAGAAAATATATGATTACTCAAAAAGTTTTTCTCTCTCTAAAAACCCTCCCAAACCCCAACCCCCAAAACACCAGCAGCGGGCGGCCCTCTCTCTCCCTCCCTCTCCACCGCCTTCCCCTGCCCCCAACTTCTTGCCGGCGATGGTTTGGGCGACCAGCGACTTTTAGTCGCTGGTCAAGCCATTTCCAATCCTGAGATGTTCTTTTATTTTAGATCCGGTTGGTCTTTGATACATGTGTTCAGATCCAGGCTTGAGGAAAATCTCATGGAAGTGGGTAGCGGTGGTCCAACCATAGCTCAAGGCGGAAACGGTGGTGGACGGTGAAAGGCGGCAGATCGAGGGGGGGAGAGGTTTTCTTTTTCTTGTTTGGATTATGTCTTTTTTTACGTAGTTTGGTTTTTAAGGTGGTGGTGTTTTTGTTTATGGTTTTGGATCTTTTGGTGTTCTTGTGTGGTTTGTGATTGTTTGTGGTAGTCGTGGTTTTGGTGTTTCGTTTATTTTCCCCATCTGGTGGTTCTTTTGTCCCAATAAGTGGCATGTTTTGTCCCATTTGTGGCTTTTGTTCAGAAGACTCAGACGTGCCTTTAACCGATGATATGCGACAAAAACGAGATCAAGTCGTGTTTTGTCCAGCGCCGTTGCTGCGAAGCTCTGAATCTATGGATTAATTAGATCTGTTAGGTTTAAAATTTGTTTTAGATCTGTATAGATCTATGATCTGTAGGCTTGCAATTGTTTTACATTTGATGTTGTACTCAATTGTAAGTTTCTTCTGTTTAATGAATGATATTCATTTTGACTCAAAAAAAAAAAAAAATTAGATGCCGAAGTTGTTAATCAAGCTGCTGCGAAAAAGAAGATTATAAAAATTGAGAAAGATGGTGTATTTAGATATTTGGTAGGGCACTAAGGGCATTTTAGTCTTTTAACTAATCACATTTTTATTTTTTGAGAGGAAGGGTGTACTGATAGGTTTTGGAGGTGTTAATAGTGTCTCCCTTTTTTTTTCCGAGTGCAATGTGGGAAATTTGGGGAGGGAACACACGCACCCGTGTGGGATTGAACCCGAGTCATTCACCCTTACAACACATGTCTCAACCACTAGAGCACAAGGTTGATTCCACATGCACCGGGTATATGAATTTTCGACTTCTTTTTTTTTTTTTTAATAATGAGATACTTTATGGAAGATGTATGAAACAACGTATGTATAATTTATAAACAAGATTCAATGGTAGACTTATCTTCTTCTTGCTAATTTTATTTCCTTTATCCTTTTGTATAGGTTCAAGGTGCAAATCCAAATCAAAATAAAAATCGAGACTTATGTTAATATATAGGGATAATTACCCAGAAAAAAAAAATTGAAGTTTAGTGTAGTTACAGAGAAACTCAGACAAGTTCCAAAATCACATAAACTCGATTGGAGTTTGATTTAATCTTACATTTTTATCGTCAGTTGAACTGATAGAATAGAATTTGTTGACATCATCAAATATTTTACCACTATACCCTAACCTTTTTTAAATATTACAAAGAACCCCAACTTTTCATTTGTGTATTCCTAATATTAGAAGGTATACCATAACCACAGTGATGTTTTCATTACATCCTCCCTTTTTTAACTTGAAATTGCTAAAGATAACATTCATTCCAAATCACTTGCCAATAAGAAGACTTGTAAAGACACCAGATAGACCTTGGGTGGGCATCGGGTCGGTAGTCGGGTAGGGTACCCAATTAGTTGGGTAGTGGATTCTGTTACCCGGCTCGATATAACCGGGTACCAAAGCAAGTTGGGTATTTGGACTGTCGGGTATCAGGTATTGCAAGACAGGCCACAGAAATAAGATTGAGGCATTCATATTCATATACGCTGCTCTAAGTGTTCAAGAGTTCTGAATTCCCCCTTGACCAATCAAAATGGCATTCATTCAAACATGACATGACATAACAGCCTACACAATAACCAGCCAGTTACACAGATGTCTCTGCTTACCAGCACATTATAACAATTTGTAAAATAATCACCAATTATGCTAATTTTCTTGTAGAATGACTTTACGCCGATTCACTAGTCACTAAAAAGCTTGATACTACAAGATAAATGACTCACCACAATCTGTTTAGATTACAGATACAATGTCTACTGTCAGCAAAGAAACTTGAGCCTTGAGGTATTATCAAAAGTTCAAGAACCCCTAAACCTTGGGAAAAAAATCTGCCAAGTTTAAAAACCGCGATGACACTATGTTGCAGAAAGCATGGATGGGAAATGCCAAATTCATCTCCAACTGAACAGGAACAGATAAGAAACAAAAGATAATTATTCCGAACATGTTGTACTCCATGATTATTGATTACACAATAATAATGAAAATCAGTTTATGTAGACTTTGAGAAAGAGTTCATCAATCATAAACCAGAAAAACTATGTCAAAGTTTTAAGCTTCCACTTGGTGCATGGTGCTTGTTGAACTCTACAAATTATATTTAGAATTTAATGGGGTTCCTAAACTAAGTTTGAGTTTTTAGAGACTGAACCCAAACATGTCTACCACTAATCTTTAGTCTGAATATAAATCTCAGGAAATGAACTCTTCATCCACATTCCATTCCCAAGAATTCAAATAAGCATCAGTCATGGAAGTTTAACTAGAATATCAAACAACACCAGCTCACAGAAGATTAAAAAAATAAAATCATAAGGTATTTCAACCACCATCTTGCCAATTGCCAAATGCCAACCTTAAAACCTCTTGGTCAAAAACAATACAAAACCATAAACCTTAAAACAACCACACATAATACACACCTAAAAACAATCACAGCTCATAATTCTAAAAAACTCTCAAGTGGTTGTATAGGTTAATACTTAATAGGTACAAAAAAAAACAGTTAAAAGGAACAAAAAAAGGGATTTATTCAGAATTCACAAGAGAAGACCTGGGACGGCAACCGCCAAGCTTCAGATTTGGAAAAGCACATATCATCCAAGGCGTCGCTCCGGCACCACCGGCACTTCGGGTGTTGTCCGCATTCGGATCTGGAATCCATTTCCCCGCAGTCACGTTTCGGGTCGACCCGATTAGCGTTCTTTAGCTTCTTAGTGTTAGTGTCAGAGGCGAGTAATTTTGGCCCACGGATTTGATTCCGAGAGGAATCAGAAGGAACCACAACGGCGTCGGATAGATTGGAGATAAGGGTTAGTATAAAGATTAGCCAAAAATATAAGGTTAGGAATTTAATTATTGCCATTAACTAGAGTAACAATGGAAAGATCCTCTAAAATGGAAGTTGAAAAGTCTGAGAAAACAAAGAGAGTGTGAGTGAGAGAAGTGGAAATTATTTCATCTGGGCTTTTGGGGCAGTTTGTAATTTATACAAAATTGAAGCCAAAATAGCAAAAGAAAAAACTTTTGAGGGCAGTTTGTAATTTATACAAAAAGAAGAGGAGAATAGTGAGAGAACTGGAAATTATTTCATTGGGCATTTGGGGGCAGTTTGTAAATTATATAAAATTTTGGGGGTAGTTTGTAATTTATATAAAATCAAAGCTAAGATAGCAAAAAAGAAAACTTTTGGGGGTAGTTTGTAATTTATATAAAATCAAAGCTAAGATAGCAAAAAAGAAAACTTTTGGGGCAGTTTGTAATTTTATACAAAAAAGTGGCCCATGCAGGTTTCGAACCCTCGACCTTCGCGTTATTAGCACGACGCTCTAACCAACTGAGCTAATGGGCCTTTGTTGAAAAGCTTAGACATTAAACAATATAACTATTAGAACGCAACCACAAAATAGAAGCCCACACGGCATCGCTGTCAACGACACCATAAATTAATCTAAGGTATGTCAATTCTTCTTCGTTTTTCCCTTAACAATTTGGGGCATCGAATTTCAATTCTTTGCAAATGGTTATTGGGTACAAAGGAATATAAATCCTAGTTTAAATAATAAGCTGAATTAGTGAGGTTCCAAGTGATCCGCTCCCGAAGTTAACTGATCCCAAAACTTTGGAAACCAGGGCTACCGCTTCTAATCTTCAGAAGGTCTGTAGTGCTTTTGATTTTCTGCCATGGATTGGTTGATTAGATTTTTTTTATGGTAATTGTTTTCAACTCACAAACTGATCGAGTTGGGGTTTTGGTTCATGAGTTTTAAAAAATTTGTTTGTTTGATCACACAGATATGCGATTATTTTTGTTTCCAATAACTTGTGTAGAAAGTGAAAAAATTTAAGTATGGTAGAGCTGTATTTCTTAGCTATAATGGGGGTAAATTAAGCCGGAAACCTTGTTTACAATATCCCCTGTACTAATGGACACGAGATTAAGGCGAAGTCTTTTGTTTACAGTCGGTATATTGTTGTTGGAAAGTACCCAACAGTTTTCCTCTCGCCAAATTCTGTGTTTCAGAATTATGTCAATTCCGTAATATATTATTTACTTATGTTTCTTGATGCAAAATTATGCTACTCATAGAGTAAATGACTAAATTCAAACCCTATAATGACAACATTTGATTTACTTTGTTTAACATCCTTTACTTTGTGATGTATCCGATTTCCTGTTGCTAATGTTAGGATTGCGGTTTTTCTCCTTGAAAAAGAGTGGTACTTGCTAAGGGACCCATCGGCTGTTTTATTAGCCAAAAAATGAATTCCCATGGATCAGAAGATCTCGAACCATTTAAAGACCATGGGGAGGATATTTCAGGTAGCAGAAGTTTCACCGTCCAAGCTGAAGAATCTGTTTCTGACTTTTTACTTCAGCCTAAAGGGCAGGGGAGTGATGCAAAAGCTTGTCCGGTGAGCCAACACGATGAGCCGGAAAATTCTCATGTTGAATTGGCTCAAAATACAGTCCATGTTAACAAGAGAGACTATGTGTGCCAAAATATGGCCAAAACTGAAGAACTTGACTCTGAGTCTTCACCTGAGGAGGCAGGACATTCAACTTCTGAAAATATTGTTTCCGAATGCCACCACATACCTAATCCTGCTGACACTGGTGATAGATTGCCTCGATATGCAGGGGAGTGCAATACCGAGAAAGGAGATCCGACGGTTCAACAAATATCTAGAAGGGAGGCATGTGATTCTTCATTAATTGCAACAAATGACAAAAAGAGCAGTGCTCTCGATCCACAGATAAACATTATCAATATTTGTGGAACTACGTCACATCAAAGTATAGAGACTGATAAAAATCAGCAGGGAGACTCGGATGCCAGGAATTACAAAGAAGGAAAGTACTTTTATTATGACACACCCCTGTATGAAGAAACAGGGATGTGGATACCTGTTTCTGTTCCTCCTATGACTGAAAATGAGCATGACGAATGGACCAGAGGGTTCTGCTCGAATGGTGGGTACATTCCAGAAGAAGACATGGGTTGGAGTCAATGCATTGGAGAAGATAAAGAATTGACCATGTGGGATGTGGTGGTGGAGATGTTACTTGTAGCACGTGGGAAAGTGACTGCCCTTGCTTCTGGGGATATTGGGCAAATTTCGTGGATATCGACCCAATTAGTTGAGCAAGCATGGAAGGAAATGGCTCAAACTCTGACAGAGGCTAATTTCAGTAACACCCAAGAAATTCTTGAATCAGAGCCACCCAAGTGGTTGCCTGATAGCTCAGCTTCTTCGTGTATGCTTTGCAGTGTGCAGTTTCACCCGATAATGTGCACGAGGCATCATTGTCGGTTTTGTGGAGGGATCTTTTGTAGTGAGTGCACCAAGGGAAGGAGCTTAATGCCCGAAAAATTTCGGACTGGGGATCCACAACGAGTTTGTGATGTATGTTGTGTGCGCCTTGAATCTGTGCAGCCGTACTTGATGGATCAAGTAAGTCGTGCTGCGCAGTTTCCAACACATGATCTGACAGACTTAAGCACTTTAAGATCCTGGGTAAATTTTCCGTGGGGACAGTCAATGGAGTATGAAATTTATAAGGCCACAAATACAATCCGTGGTTATGCTAAGGTATGAATTTGCCTTCAATATTTAATCTTATTGGCTTTTGATTTTTGCCATTAAGATAAAATCTTGAGGAGCCAATAGTTACAAACAGTATCCACCACTGAGTTATTCTATTTGTGCGGGAATGTTGATGCAGGTAACTGTGGTTATTTTATGTGAGTTAGCTTTTGAACCATAAAACTAATACCTAATAATTCATTCTCTGGCTCATAACGTTTGTAAAGATGTCTAGGATATTAAGTTGTCACTGCGAGAAGAGATCATCATTAGTGAATTTCAAAAGAAGAAATGCAGGCTCTCAATATCAAATAATGGATGGCAGAAATATAAACTTACTAATTTGGTTCTTTAACCAATCAAATCTACATTGTGAAACTTTGATGTTGTGTATTTGTAACATTTAGAAAAGGGAAAGAGGCTGCCGTCTATCTTCCCTGTAAAGCACGTTATTCCTCTGACTATTTTGTAATTCATATAACTTCGAATTTTCCTGCGTTGTATAATTTCTTAGGTCGGTTCCTTGAGAGCAGAGAAGAGAATTCCAGAAGCCATTTTAAAAGATGCAAAAGGCCTTGCAATACTTACAGTTGCAAGAGTTGGAATGATGGTGACCTATAATGTTGGAACTGGACTGGTGGTTGCTCGTCGGGAAGATGGATCATGGTCTCCACCCTCTGCCATTTCTTCCTTTGGTGTAGGCTGGGGAGCTCAGGTGAAGTAGATTCGTGCTTGCAAGAAATTTCTACTAAACTAAGGAGGACGTTATCATTCATGATGTTTCCACTTTGATATTTATTGCTTAATTGCTATTTTACTGGTTTATGGCTGGGGTGTACGATGATATTTGGATGTTCTTCAAGATGGTCCTTCCCAGCATAATTTCATTTGAAATCTAGGTTTTACGTGGTTCATGTTTTTTTTTTAATCTCATCTTATTCGATTTTAAAGTCCATCATCTGTTTGATGACAACGGTGGTGCTTCCAAAAGTTTGCTAGTTTTCTGTTTGTGTATCCCTGGTGGCTTCATTTATTATTTGAGTTTGTTATGTGAAGTGGAGGCAATTTGAAAATTTTCACATTCATGTGCAGGCCGGAGGAGAATTGACTGACTTCATCATTGTATTGAGAACAAATGATGCAGTTAAAACCTTTAGTAGTGATGCACATTTCTCGATTGGAGCTGGTCTGAGTGCCGCTGTCGGAATCATAGGACGTACTGCAGAAGCTGATATGAGAGCTGGTCCCACCGGATTTTCATCGTGTTATACATATAGCTGCAGTAAAGGTTACCTTATATCTGGCCTATTCTGCATCTTTTAAGAGTTTCCCCTTTTTTGGGGGATTATTACAGAAAAACCTGACATTTGGGCTAACTACAAAATAATCCACAGTTGTTTTAAAATTACAAAAAGAAAAAAAAAACCTCAGGTTTGATTCGGTCTTAAATATCAGGATGGTTTTGAAATAGTTTTTGCTTATGAAGGGGGAATGTAAGATGGAATCAAACCTCAAGGGGTTTTTTTGCATTTTGCAAAAACTCTGAATTTTTTTGTAATCAACCCCGATCTTTGCAACTATTCCTTTTTTTTTTTTTTGTTCTAAATACTGATTTGAAGTAATTTCTACATAACTGGGTCCTCACTCGTTCTTGTTAGCTTATTTTAGATCAAAGGACGGAGGTTCTGATGAACTGTTTGTTATTATGAATCAAAAAATAAATGAATAGTGAAAAGCTCAAACAGTCCGGATTATATTTGGCTTGGCTTATTTTTTAGACCATTGATTGACTTTGCAATGCAGGTGCATTTATTGGGTGCTCTCTAGAAGGGAGTGTGGTCACAACTCGTGCACGAGAGAATTCCAGATTTTACGGTAGCCAGTCAATAAGCGCATCGGATATTCTTCTAGGTTCATTACCTCGGCCACCTGCTGCATCCACTCTTTACCGTGCACTGGGAGACTTGTATATGCAGATCGAGAGATGAATGCATGTTTCGGTGAAATGGATTTGTTTATATGACTTGAAAGGCTCGGGAAACGCCCATCTTTAGGGTGGAGATCGTTGTCTATATTTGTTTAGCGTATTATTGATCACGAGTGTCATCACGATTCTTTAGTTGTATATAGTCGATTCTTGTACAGCATTGATGGGAAAAGGGCTGGTGAGAGATTGTTTGTATATAGGGAAAGTGATATGCAAGAGAAGTGCATTCAATTTAATCAGTTTCAAAGATTGCTATGTAGGAAAAGATGGATTTGATTTGCTGACTTGTTCTTTGAATTGTGGATACAAGTTTATATGAAATGCAAATGTCTTCAGATACATCATACCTGAGAGATTTGCAAGTAAATGTTTAAAAAGCTTTGCTTTTATTTGTTGAGGATGATTTTATTTTGGGAGTTTATGATTTTCTCATTCAAGAAGAAATTTAACAAAAAATTTAAGAGAACATAAGGCTGCGATTTGATGTGGAAGAGATTCCTTTCGTTCTGAAGATTTTTTTTTGTCCACACATGCGATTATTTATGAAATTTTTTATAAAATATAATATTCTCTCACTTTTATTTTTTCTCATTTTTTCTCTTACCAGTCACATCTACACATTTTTCACAAAAAACTAATCATTATTACACATTCTCACAAATTTTACTATTCACTCACTCACACATATCAAACTACCAATCATATCCAATCATTATTTTATTATTTTTAAATCAAATCAACTTTCATCATTACTTTTTCATCTCACATTCAATCACACTCTCAAAATTCATCTTTTTTTTCCAAAAATTTTTTTACTACTATTCTTTAGCAAAATGAAAATTTTCAAAATGAAAACATATACAATCGGGCCCTAAGCTTCCCAAACACCCTCAGTACAGGATAGAGTATGTCAGTCGAATATCATCAATTTCATACTTGAATGGTTATTTGTTTTTTTTTTCGAACCCAAGTTCTATGTTTCCACATGACTAGTCGTCGAAAAAACAACTTCGGCTCCTCAAAAAATGCCCCAATATAAACCGCAAGAATGCACAGGCTCACGTCTCCCTAATATCCTCAACTACTGCGTACAAGAAGTCGTCCAAGCTAAATCAGGATAATTAATTTGAAACAGAAGATAGCTTGTTAAAATATGTGATTGACATCACAGTAAAACACCTGCTAAACAACATCGGAATGCTCTGGCCTTGGCAGAGACCCATAACAAAAATTATAATCTTTTGACATCAAAAAATACATTCCAGTTACAAAATCATAGCACACAAACAAAAACGATCACTAGAAAAAAAGAATCAAAAGAATTTGCAAGTTAAAATACGAGACGAAAATCTGCTAAAAAAAATGCAGAGCCACAACTACATGAGCTATTTATATCTTTAACCTTTGTTTCTTTGAATGGCATAATGAAAGAAAGAGAAAAATAAAATAATAATTTAAAAAAACAAAAAAAGAAAAAGAAATCCTGCCCCTGCCGTGTATTTCAATTTCCCTGGTTCACCAAACAGTACTTTATTTCTTCCATCACTTCTTCACCTGAAAATTTCACCATAACAAATAATTAGTCGAAATTCACCTGAAAAAACAGCAAAATGCAAATGAAAATGGGGGGAAAAAAATAGATACTGTTTTATAAATTACCTGGTGCTAGAATTCCCAAGAGTAAGCTCAAGGTCATCAGGAACACACTCATCATGTATTCTCTCACCTTCCCATGGTTTCACTAGTCCCATTGTATTACTACCAAATGCAAACTCCGCCGAAATTGCATCCGACATCGGAACATCTGCCGTCTGGTCGAACCCTGCCGTAATAGCGGGAGAGCAAGTTCCACTTTGCCCTGGGGTCCACATACGAGAACCCCCATTCGATAACGGTTCCTTAAAACCAAACGGATTTGCTGCAACAAGGCTGAATGTCGGAGAAGAAGGCCCATCTTGAGGAGTTTGAACACCAGAAAGCCATCCTGAATCGGGTGGAGTCTGTAGACCAGGACTTTGAGGAGTCGAGGACGGTAAAAATGGAAAATGTTGCCCGGCCCAAGCAGAACCATTTGTGGGGTCATCCCAGTTACCCTTCATTCTAGGAGTGCGTGCTGTGGGTGAGCTCAATGGAGGTGTGACTGGAGCACTTATAGAACCTCCAGGGATGTAAAGATGATGGGGAAGCTTAGATGAAGCTGGCAGAGTGCCGGAAGATAGATTCTTTAGCCAGGGGATAAGGGAATTGGGATCGGCAGTATTATTGGCATTGGCTGTATAATGGGATGAGACGGGACTTGCAAAAGAAGACGAGACAGGGCTTGGATTGAAAGAGGCTCCTGGGCTTGGTTGATATGATGTGCATGGGCTTACTGCAGATGAACCCATGATATCCATGCGTTCGACAGGCTTGCACCCCTGTAAAAGATAGAGACAGTTAAAAAATAAGCAGGCCGCAGAGAATATAGACATCACAAAAGGGTATTAGATTTAATCATGGTAGCGTCTTCCAAAATTTGATGGTTTTAAATTATAACATCGGATTAGAACTTGGGAAAGATTAATTCTGCCAATAAGTAGATGACAATGAGGACATGACAGAATAAGCATAACGACTAGATGAAGAGGCGTACAAGGAAAAAGGTTTACCATCTAGTAACATGCACCTAAGCCTTGATATATCCCAACACAATGACAGGGACTTAAAATATGTTTAACAACTTTCCCGATACTTAGGTCAAGACACTGTAATCATTCTACGAAATATCAATTGAAAAGAATGAAGACACAACTGCTGACAGGTTAATATGTAATCACAAGCAAAAGACACATCCCATGCTAAACTAAAGGAAACAGACTTTCAGTAATACTATCTCATTGAATCCAAGTGAGTCACAAAAACTCTTTTTTAACCACAATAAAATTGACCACAATTGTCTATTTACAAACTCAAATTATCTTGTTTGAACTATTGTACAATATTACTTCCCATTTCTTACTTGTATTTTTAAATGGACTCCTAAAAAGCCCCTGCAACAAATTTGACATTTTTTAAGTTTTTTAAACATGCAAGTCGATTTGCGCAAGTGTCAGGCTGCAGAAAATATATAAAATTTACGGAGATAATTTCCTTGCTCCAAAGGAAGCAAAAGTTGTCCGAACAAAATCCGCAGATTAGATTTGAAAACCATCCGATAATTCAAGCAGTTCATAATTAAAATGCATAATTATCTTTTCAAACCGAAAAGTATGGGTTAGACGGGTTCCAATTTGTTTAGCTGTCCTACTGGGATTGACGGATTTTATTTTATTTATATTCTCTCACTACTCAATTTACTTGTAGATGCAACTCAAAAACTAGGGGTGGCAATTCGAGTCGTGTTCGGTTTCGCGGGTCGTGTTGAGACACAATAATTTCACAAATTTATAAAGAATTATTTTAATTATTGAACGAACCACCCCACCCAAAAATGGCGAATTCAAATATTTCTAAGTTATAATTATTAATACATTATATAAAAAAATTTAATCGTAAGCTTTAGGTTAAACAATCGGAGGGAGGCTGAGGACCTCCATCCCCGTATGTAACTAATTAAAAAACAAAAAAGGAAAAATGACCCATATGCTTCACTATTAATTTGACTGACAAAAGATGAAAAGGGGTGAGAATCTTTTGAGGTACGCAGTCTTTAAAAAGTAAAATCACATTCTCAAATGATCTATCGTACGCCGTGCAGTAGATGCCAAACCCCGAAAATTTCTACCTACAGCTACAAGTAAGGCCCTCACATGCTCCGGACAGCACGGCAATTGACAACTAATCACATGACAACAGTAATGACCTAATTAGCTTCCAAAAATTTAAATAGAAAGTATATAATTAGCTAAGGAGTTAGATTCGATTCCACCAATTCTATCATGCGCCGGATGCGTACAGCGCACTTTGTCTCTCGATTCTCGATGCAATACATCGATGCCCCACAGGTTTGCAGGTGCTGAAAACCTGATCAACGGCGCTAACGTATCATATACGCATCCAGCTCATTTTAGCAACAATCCTCAAAACATCTCACTACACTGTGCGCACTTAAATCAACCGGAACAAGATCTATACACTAACCAGAAACCAAGCTAACCAACGCGGTAGAGTATTGATTGATCGTATCGTACCTTTCTATAAGTGGTGCCGTCTTCTTCCACGATCCAACCAGCTTCATTGCAGAGAGCTTTCAAGACCTCGTTGTTGTCACAGTGCTTCGGGAGCTTGTAATTTCCGTACATCCTCAGTCCGGCGAAGATCTTCGCCGCGATCGCACGGCGGCGGCGCTCCCTCCGCTTGTTGTTCTCCCGCTCCTTCCATGTCGGCAGCCTCGTCCCCGATGTCATCAGTACGACACCGTTTCGTCAAATACACGAGGAGACGATCGATCGGCGCCAAAACCGGTCGGGTTCAGAACCGGATGATGCTGAAGACCGGGTTTAATTTGTGGAGAGAGAGTATAAATGAAGAGGGGGTTTTGGTTTATTTGTGATTAGTGAGGAGAGAAAGAGGAAAGATAAATACGGGGGATGGAAATATGGGATACAAATTTGGGACTGGAAGAGGGGGTTAATTACGAAAGTACCACTGAAAGCTGGGTCTTGTATATTGATTATTTTTTTTTTTTTTTTTTGATAACTCGCCTGCGCTTACGCCGACTATCTCGGAGACAACAACTCATTTCATTGCTGCCGCCAAGGTAAACCGCATGGATGTGCACGCACTTTGGCCAGGTGTTCTCGATGGGGTCTGCACGACGACAACCAGATCTCTAAGGGTAAAAGAGAACAATTATGTTCGACCCCAATCTACTAATAACGATCTCTCCCCGAATCGAACCCACACGGATCTTTATTCAAGATGAGTTCCCACCAAATCTTCATCATTTTCGCATATGGGGAGCAATTTGATGGAAGAAATGATATGAGCATAACCTCCGACCTCCACCCCACAAACAATTTGATGGGCAGGGATTTCAACCCCGACCTCCATCCCACAATTGTGGTGGAAATGGAATTAAGCCACCTGGTTATTGTATATTGATTATTGTATACCCTGGAAATGCGGGTCGTGCACGTGTTTAGTCTTTTGGAAGTGGGGACAGATGTTGGGGAGTGGGGATAGTTGCTAGGAAAGGAGTATGAAACATGGGACATGGGAACGAAATTAATACTTTAATAAATTTATTTAAAATTCGTTTTCTCACATATAAATTCATATTTTATTCTCTTGCATTGTAGGATAAATCAAATTTAAATTTTTTACTTGCTAAACTCGCTCTCCTGATTATCTACTGCTTCTCTAAATCTGATTTGAGTTTCAAATAATCTTTTTTGGGCAACCCCGCTACACAAATGACTTGTTATGTTGCAGACAATGAGCCAATTCAATAATCGTCATCCAATTGAAAATTTAAATTGAGCTAATACCACATTAATTCTTTACTACGATCAATATTAATAGTAGGCATTAATTTTATCCAGGAGAATCCACGTGTTGATCAATTAAACATAACTTGTTGTTACGAATAGTTTGGTATGTAGTGAGAAATTTAGTATATAATGGCCAGTGGGATAATGCAAACATATGTTGGGTGCAACTGCATCAGTCGTACTTGTATTCTATTAGCTGGGAGTCTTAAATGTTCGTTAATTCTTTGAAACAGAATAACTGTCAACCTACTGTTTGACATAAATACGGGTATTTATATAAAACAATATCTTGTGCATCATATATCTTATTCAATGCGATATGACCAGTTGACATCTCCTACCCCTTCACTTGCTTGGGTCGTATGTCCGGATTGTTTCTCCTGACCATTTTGGGTTTTGGTCGGTTGGGTCAATGTTCTGGGGGTATTGAACCTCATGTCAGGTTTATGTTATTTAGCAATTTCTTTACTTGATCTATACACATCAGCCCGGATACAATTAAAAAAAAAACATCTTTAATATATGCTTAGTGCGTATTGTGATATATGATGGACTGCCAAACGTTATACTTGATCGAATTGAATTGATTTCCTCTAACCCATATAACCAATTATTTAGCAAGGGGATTAGGGGAGTGGGAGAAAGGCAATTTGTGCAGCCTTTCTCATCACGTGATTAGCTATGGTAACGGAGATGCGGACAATGGCAGCGTGGTGACTTAGCCGTATTATGTAAGGTTTTCACACAAAGACCGCCAAAAACTGCAAAATGGGCTTCCGTTGTGGGCCACCATATCCAAAATGCGTCACCTTCTCAGATTTATCTTCCGTTGATGATGTATGTGTATTTAGATAAATTAATATAATTGGGATTATAATTTATAAGTGTAGATATCATATCAAATTAATAAATTCAGTGAGATCATTTAATTGGACTTATGAATTATTGAATAGATACAAACAGTGTTCTAAAAATGCTAGGGGATAGTCGGGCAGCAGATTGGAGGTTAGAGTCTAGGCGGAACTTGAGCGGGGTTAGGGGGATTTGGGCGGGATTAGGCGGGCTAATCGGGAAAATAACGTAGGCGAACAAGGGAAGTCTAGCGCTTAGATGGAGACTAATCGGGACTAGGAAGAGATTTTCATAACAGTAGATACAAATATGAGTGTATCTTTTATTAAAACTATTTTTTGTGCAAGTTAGTATCTAATAAAAACTCTAAAAATTCCATTAAGTGGATAAATATAATTAGGAGGGAGTTTTGGTAAATTGATTGAAAACATTAACTCACGTAATTTTTGAGATTATAAGATGATGAACCTTTTGAAAATGATGAGTATTTAAATAGAATATGATTTTGAAACTTATAAATATTGCTAATAGTAGTTTTTGCTAATCTTTATGATCAAATTAATGAACTTAATAACATAGTAAGTATTAGCTTATGTATTTAATGTCTTATGAAAGTATTGGACAGTTAGTTTGCATTGTGATGTATCATTATTCGTTGCAATATAGTTTATGTGAATGTTTGGAATCACTTTTCAATTTGAATTTTACGTTTAATTAAAGTCTATTTGAGATTTTGTGAGTTGTTTGGCAATTTATATTGGATGAATTTTGAAAAAAAGTTACATTCCAAAAAGTTCATTATAGGGGAGTAAAAAATTGTGGCTCTCCATAATCAACTTTCAACACTTTTAGATGGGCATTACTAAAAATTAAAACTGGTTTTTTCTATTTTTTTCATTTTTTTTTTCTATTTAAATTACAATAATCAATTTCATCCTAATTACACTTTGCAACTTTTCTTTCTATTTGCACTTTTTAAAAATGAATTCCACCAAACATATGTTAATATGTTAACAATTCAATTATATTTTGTTTTTTTTGCCCGAAGATCTAGTTAATATTAGAGATGTCAATAAGGGCTAATCTTTATCGGCCCTGCCTTTACCTTAAAAGGCTTCAATCCTGAAGTCATAATTAATGACTTGAAGATTTTAAGGTCAGGGACTGAGTGTCAGATTATAGTGGCCCTATAATTTTAGGCAAAAATTTGCGTGAGACGGTCTCACGGATTTAGATCCGTGAGACAGAGCCCTTACACAAAGTTTTAAAGGGTTTTTTTTTTCAGATTTTATTTTTCTTAGGGTTTATATTTGTTTTTTTAGGGTTTACTTTGTTTCTTGGGTTTATTTTTAATTGATTTTGGTTTTTAGGATTTTTAGTTTTTTTTAGGGTTTATTTTTTATTTTTGGGTTTATTTTTGTTTTTGGGTTTATTCTTCATGGTTCATGTTTTTAGGGTTTATTTTTGTTTTTTCATGGTTCATTATTATTTTTAAATTTTTTTCATGGTTCATGTTCTCAAGACGGAGCCCTTAGGAGTTTGTCTCACGGATTTAGATCCGTGAGACCGTCTCACAATAGACTTGCTCATAATTTTATTTTTATTGTTAATGAAGACATGTCACTATAAATATAATATTCATAACCAAATCAAATAACAATATAATCTACTAATAAAAATTAACAACAAATGAGGTTTCTTCTAAGCATTTTTATGAATTAATAAAAAATACCAGCAATTTAATATTCTACCAATGAAATCATGCATCATAATGTCATGTTCTTTCGTCTACTCTCGTCTCGATGACATAGGTTCACATCCACATCACGAATTATAAGCAAAAACTTGTGTGAGACGGTCTCACGGATTTAGATCCATGAGACGAAGCCCTTATACAATGTTTTAAAGATTTTTTTTTCATATTTTATTTTTCTTAGAGTTTATATTTACTTTTTTAGGGTTTATTTTGTTTCTTGGGTTTATTTTTAATTGATTTGGGTTTTTTAGAATTTTTAGTTTTTTTTGGGTTTATTTTTCATGGTTCATGTTTTTAGGGTTTATTTTTGTTTCTTCATGGTTCATTATTATTTTTAAATTTATTTTCATGGTTCATGTTTTCAAGACGGAGCCCTTAGGAGGCCCGTCTCGCGGATTTAGATCCGTGAGACCGTCTCACAAGAGACTTGCTCCGAATTATATACAAACTTTAAACTAGTATTTACCAATTTATGTACTTAGATTAAAGGATAAATGAGACCAAATATATTATATTTTTTTGAGAGCCACATCAAAGATTAGATTTGATATTTGCTAAGATTAAATGATAATTGATAAATAAGATCAAAAATTAGATTCAATAGTATTATATATATAATTAATACATGCAAAAACATTATTGAAAATAATAAGGCAAAAACTTGCGTGAGACGGTCTCACGGATTTAGATCCGTGAGACGGAGCCCTTACACAAAGTTTTAAATATTTTTTTTTCCAGATTTTATTTTTCTTAGGGTTTATATTTATTTTTTTTAGGGTTTATTTTGTTCCTTGGGTTTATTTTTAATTAATTTGGGTTTTTAGGATTTTTAGTTTTTTTAGGGTTTATTTTTTATTTTTTGGGTTTAGTTTTGTTTTCCGAGTTTATTCTTCATGGTTCATGTTTTTAGGGTTTATTTTTGTTTCTTCATGGTTCATTATTATTTTTAAATTTATTTTCATGGTTCATTTTCTCAAGATGGAGCCCTTAGGAGGTCTGTCTCACGGATTTAAATCCGTGACACCGTCTCACAAGAGACTTGCTTAAATAATAATAAGGGTGATCCCGACTCTAGCTCTATAGAAATTAGGGCGGTGCCTATTAAATATTGCCCAATCCTCTAATTTTTGGGTCAGGTTATATTGATACTGTTTTTTTTAGTGTTTAATTTTACTTTATGAAATTGTTTGAAAGTGTTTTTATTTCTAAATTTAGTAATTTTTATTTTTGTAATTAATAAGCTAAATAAAATTTCGAGTTTCTCATAAAATAGCACAGGACGGGGACAACTGTTTTGTAGACCCAATGTGTCGTTATCCTGTATTCAACTACTTGCACGTGCGCGGCGGATTAGGACTTTGGAATAATTAACTCAATTGAATTTTCATAGTTGTGTCCGAAGACAGGCTTTAAGTGTGGGGTCCATTATTTTAACGGTGCACTACATTTACTTGCATTTAAACTTTTTTTTACGTCTAGCTATATATGTGGACAACAACTTTCATGTAGAACGTACATGCACTGACCAGTGTTATAGTAGAATTTGCTAACGTACAATTAGATCGTCATAGATAAAGTGAACAATCATATTCGATTTTCTAAATTTAATAATAATTGAGCTCTTCCATATAATTATTTCACTTTTTAAATTCCAGGGGACATGAGGATTGAGGCCTCTCTCTTTGTATCATTAATTGGGATGGGGATTTTCATATAGCATTTAAGAGAAAAGCCAAATATTTAATGTGGTATATATCAAATTAATAAAAGTTCATCTAGTTTTTTTTTTTGAAAAAAAAAGAATAAAAGTTCGTCTAGTTGACATTATAACAAATGATGAAAACTTGTCACCTTATCAAATAATGTAATCATCACTCCTTTGCGATTAAATGGTTGATATTAGTTTTAGGTCTCTTCTTGCTTTTGGAGTAATATAGACCAACAGTACTACACACCCAGAGCTAATTGTTTTGGTTCTTATTAGTGTCCATGATACATACAAGATTTAAAAATCACTTTTATATTCTTTTTTTTATTTAAAAAATAACTTTTTTTTACCTTTTTCTATTTAAAGCAAAAACTTGTATTAGGCGGTCTTATGGAAATTTTTCATGAGGCGAAATAAGCTTTGAATCCAAACTCAAACCCAAACCCATGAAATGACCCATGTTTTTGTGTATAGTAAGATCTATCTCACGAACTTAAGTCTATGAGACCTTCTCTCTATTTAATTACTTCAAAAACAACTTGATCAAAAGTATTGATTATGTGATAGTAATCTTTTAATAATGCTAAAACCAGATATTAATCATATAAATTTTAAAAAGATTCGGACTCATATTGTGGCACATATATAAACTTAGGCAAAAACTTGCGTGATACGATCTCACGGATTTAGATCGGTGAGACGGAGTCCTTACACAAAGTTTTAAAGTTTTTTTTTCAGATTTTATTTTTCTTAGGGTTTATATTTGTTTTTTTAGGGTATATTTTGTTTCTTGGGTTTATTTTTAATTGATTTGAGTTTTTAGGATTTTTAGTTTTTTTAGGGTTTATTTTTTTATTTTTGGGGTTTATTTTTGTTTTCAGGTTTATTTTTCATGGTTCATGTTTTTAGAGTTTATTTTTGTTTCTTCATGGTTCATTATTGTTTTTAAATTTATTTTCATGGTTTATGTTCTCAAGATGGAGCCCTTAAGAGGTCCGTCTCACGGATTTAGATCTGTGAGACCGTCTCACAAGAGACTTGCTCATAAACTTATCTTATTTACAAATTAATATATAAGCCAATAGACCCATGTAAGGTTTGCGGCTACTAAATTGCAAATTTTTGTTGCCATAACATTGTAACAAATAACAATAGAGGTTGATAAAAAATTAATCCAGTAAAAACCAAGTCATTGTTCATCGAAAATATAAATATTTTGCAGGAAAATGACACATGAACCCACATTTTTCGTCTAATTTTGCAATTTCTGGCAAAAAAGTGACCCTATTCGGGATATTTCTACATGTTCTTTTTTCTTTTCTTGCAAAATGTAATTATTTTGGACTATTTTTTCCACTCTCCTATAGTTACGGGATCCAGATCCCAATTTGGCCCAAATTTTTACTATGTGAATAATTTAATTACAGTGGTCTTGATAACTTGGAATATAAATAATCCTAATTAACCCTTCCAATCAGCAAATTAGCGGCAAAACTGGCGGGAGTGTGTGAGGCGGGCTAGTGGATTGATGGGGTTGGGCCGTTGGCGGGAGGAAATGGGCCCATATTATGTATGATATGCTTGCCATCTACTAGGCATCACACGCTTAACTGTTTGATGGGAGCCCATCACCATTTTTTTTAAGTACAATACATGGAATCTGGGTTATTCATCCTTAAAACATATATTTCAAACATAAGAGTACAAGGTTGATCCCGTCCGTGCCATCTTTAAACACTCAAAATCATAAGAGTACAAGGTTGATCCCGCCCATGACCATCTTTCAACCATAATATATATGCTAAATGCATACACTTCTAAATCGTGAGAATGCACAATGATGCAATGGCACGAAAATACACAATAGCACAATGACTTCTAAATCCCTAACATGCAGTCAGGAATGCCAATGGCACAAAATATTATTAACTACCGCGCACAAGTAGTCATCCCCCAAGTGATTACTCCATGTTGGACTCCGTTCTATCCAGCCGCAAGTTCCCATCGAATTCCACTCTCCCATTATACCGCTTGAAACCATCAATATTAATTGTTCCACAATTATATTTCGAGAAACTCAAAACCCTTGACCTCTCCAAAGAGAGACCAAAAGTTAAATCACCCTCACCACTTACCAAGGATCATTGGATTTAATCACCTCGTTTTAGATTCTAAACTTATCGCTTATGATTATACACGAATGTCAATATGATTTTCCAAATTGGGGATCTATAGGGAAGGTTTTCTTTTTTTTTTTTTTTAAGTCGTCAACAAAATATTATTTAAATTAGATACTTTAGGTCTAGAAACTAGAAAGCAACCTTTTTATATTTAATTACGGATGTGCTCGTTTATGTCAAATTAGGAAAGACTTTTAAACCATCCAATTTAGTTGTCGATAAAATTGCGATAACATCAAAACTCAAGTTGAATGGCATAATGATTATTTATGATAATGTTCTTTAACTTAATAAAACCATTGGTTATTGCTCTTGCGTGGGTTAGTTCAAAGTGGGACTCGAATACAATAGATTCCACTAGCAATTAATAACTAATCCAAATTAATTACTTGAAACGTTTAGTGAAAATAATTAATTCAAATTTATATACAAGCGCAAAAAATAAAAATAAAAAAAAATTAAGAGATAATATTCCCATAATGTCTTGTTATTATTACTCAGTTCCTAGGAAGCACGGACACTTCTCTGAGGATGATGTACCCATATCAGATACTTTATCTGATACGATATTTTATACGATACTCCATGAATACATCTACACATGAAAATAAATAGAATTTATTCTATTGCCCATATTTTCAGAATTTTTTGTATGTGCTTATGTGAGTTATCACATTTCAAATTTTAGTACTTATGAAATTTTATTTTTTTACATTTGAAACATTGTTTGTTAATTATACTTAGTACTTCTGTATTTTCAATAATATAAAAATATATAATTTTATAATTTTTATATCTATATCGTACCCGTATCTAGATCTACCAAAGTGTCCGGCCCGGCCCAGTATCGGCCCATCGGGCCAAGGGGGAAATCGAGCTGAGCCAGAATTTCTTCGGCCACTATTTTGGGGAACCCAACCCAGCCCATGTAATACACTAAAATTGCTCCGAGCCGACGGGGCCGAACGAATCGGCCCGGTATTTCGGGCCTAATGGGCCGTGCCAAATAGGGCCGGATCTTCTCGGGTCTATAAAACCGTAGCCCAGTCCAGCCCTATTATCGGGTCGGTTGGACCGGACCATCGGACCGGGCCATTTTTTGACAGCTCTACCCATATCCTTAAAATTTCAAAATATGTGGTATTTTCGTAACCGCATCATATTGTACCGTACTTGTATCATTGCTTCATACTAATTAGTGAAGGCCGGATAGTAAATATAATTATATAGTAAAAAATAATAATGGATACTAAATATTTTGGAAAAATAAAGCGTTTTCTAGAATAGAAACGCCGAAACCGCGTCTAAAATTCCACGACACACGCTTTCCCCTTCCCCAATCAACATAAAAATTAAAATCAGTAATTAAGCATTAAACAAAAATATTCCAAATTACTGACGTCAGAAAATAGAAAATCGGCAAAATTTAGATTGAGATCTAATTGAAAATTTGAACCCCAACATGCATCCAACGCATGCAGTGATAAAAACATTACGTTAAATTAAACATCAAATCAACATCCAACGACGTCGTTGCGGTCAACGCATTATAATTATAATTAAAACAGGTTTATAGTTAATATCAATGCTAAGTTATTTTGAAATTGCATAATTGCCCCTCAATTTTCGACCCATTCTATTCCAGCCTCCAGACCCATCTTTATAACAGGTTTAAAAGGACACGTGGCAGTTAATAGTTCAATGGATTTGGTGGAAATGAATGTTGATATATAAATAAAGTAATATTTTTTTTTTTTTTGAGTGCAATAAGACTATAATATTACAATATATGATTTCTCACTCTAACGATTATTTGGTACACATTTAATGCATCTGAACTTGCCTAAGCATAAGATCATTTATAGATTTTGAAAATATCCATCCAATTAATAACATCTTAATTAGGGTGATTTGACTTTATAAGTGTAAGGCAAGATACAAATAGGAAGGGGTTTACTGTGGATATCTAGCGTAAATTGCAATCTTAGTCCTGTATGTAATTACAGGGGTTGACACGTCACATTAATAGTCTCACACAAATCGCGATTTGTAAAATAGTCCTGTAACTTTCGAAAAAACTCTTGATTCCAGTCATTTGGTCGCCGAAAACTAGAAATTTACCCGAAAAACCCACTTATCCTCATTCGTTGATGTGGAAATCGATTTCACTTATGTGGCATCATCCAAGTGAGTTGTATTTTTATGCATGAGTTTTTGTCCCAATCAATATGTCAACTCACTTGTAAGATGTCAACATAAGCGAACCAGTTTCAATGTCATATGATTTGGTCAGAAATATAGACACATTGATTTTTCCGGCAAATTTTCCAACTTCCGACGATCAAATAATTGAAAGCGAGAGTTATTTAAAAGTTTCTAGACTTTTTCGCAAATTGTGATTTTTGCAGGACTACTATTTCTAAACCCCTATAATTACAGGACTAATGCATTTTATCCTGGATATCTAAATATGATTAAGGACATCACAAATAGATTACCATTACACATAGGGGCACTTTGTGCATTTAATAACAGTTGAGGGGGCGTATAAATACAAATATTATTGAAGTCTACATACATGTGGTGCATATGATTGTTCATAAAGAAAAGAAAATTTTGCGGATGTCCTCTCATCTTAGTCATATTACATAAATGTGAAAACCCTAGAAAACCCCACCATTTCTCCACCTTGATTTGTGAAAAATTCAATCACCTAACCGCACAAACAAACGAAAGCTACCGTTGAGCGTTTGAAATTCGTCGCTGCAATCATAATTTATTTCTCTCAGGTAATTCCTCGAAAAGATGAATCTATGTAATTGTACTTGTATGCAAATCCGTACGCGTGTGAATAAATTAATGTGCATGATGTGTTTTGATTGTAGCTTGAGTTATGTGTATGCGTCTGTCTCATATTTGATGCTTTTGCTTGAAGATTGGGGCTGGAGTTACTGTTCGAACGACTTTGATGTGCGATTTATTATTAAAATTTTGGTATTTTGACCTTCTGATTCTATTTTTTTTTTTATGTGGGCACAAATGCAGGGTGTTGTTGCTGAAAGGGTTTGGATCACCGTGTTAAACTTTCTATCAATTTTGAGTTTTGAAAGGGCTTAAGGCGGAGAAATTGAAGAACAGTGATATGTTAAATTGATGGTAAATAGATGAATTTGGAAGGGTTTGGGCCGCGTAAAGAGGTAAAACATTGAATTGGAAGCATTTGGAAACGAATATAGGTGGGATCTTTATGATTTG
Organism: Rehmannia glutinosa; assembly: GCA_016081115.2. Taxonomy (NCBI): domain Eukaryota; kingdom Viridiplantae; phylum Streptophyta; class Magnoliopsida; order Lamiales; family Orobanchaceae; genus Rehmannia; species Rehmannia glutinosa. The sequence continues at coordinate 214,570 of JABTTQ020002414.1, forward strand.
CTGGAACTTGTTGCGGTTTTGTTGATATTGCAACTACGTGAGGGAAGTGAGGTTCACTGGTTTGACTTTAATTGGGATATACAAGGACCTTTAGATTTTTCGATTGTTTATGAGCCGAAATATAGTAATTTGATGCATAAGGGAAGTTCCAGGTGAAATCAGCTGTCATTCGGTGTCTTCTGGCTGAGGTGAATTTTTAGAGCGCCTGAGATTGTGAGATAAATTTACAATGATGGATGAAGCTCCATGCAGCTCTAACTCATTGCCTCCTTTCCTTGCCAAGACATATGAGATGGTAGATGATCCGTCCACCGACTCTGTTGTATCCTGGAGTCAAAATAATAAAAGTTTCATTGTGTGGAATCCTCCAGAATTTGCAAGGGACCTTCTGCCCAAATTCTTTAAGCACAACAATTTCTCCAGCTTTATCAGGCAGCTAAATACATATGTGAGTTTTTTCTTTCTCGAAATAGCTTGAATATATTTCGGATGTGTACTATACTGTTCGTTATGGTGAAAATGTACTTATAATAGCTTAATTGTGTTTGCTTCCTTTTATGCTTATCAGGGTTTTAGAAAAGTCGATCCCGAACAGTGGGAATTCGCGAATGATGATTTTGTTAGAGGTCAGCCCCACCTTTTGAAGAATATTCATAGACGCAAGCCTGTTCACAGTCACTCCGCACCAAATCTGCCCTCATTACCTTCGCTAACTGAATTGGAAAGGAAAGGATATAAGGATGATATCGAGAGGCTGAATTCTGATAAAGAATCACTTCATATGGAACTGCAGAGACACAAAGAGGAGCAACAAGGTCTTAAGGTACAAATGAGGGCGTTGACTGAACGCGTGCAGAATGTGGAACAACGACATGCAAATATGTTATCCTCGTTGGCCCAGAGACTAAACCAACCGGCCTTTTCTTTGGATCTCACGCCGCAAGTGGAAGCTCATGACAGAAAGAGAAGATTTCCGGGAAGCAGTTACTTACGCGAAGAAACCAGCACTGAAGATAATCAGAGGGCTTCTTCTCAAATTCCGACAATTGAAAATTCAGACGGTAATACCCTTTTGACTTTCAACAAGGAATCTTTGGAGCAGCTTGAGTCTTCTCTGATCTTCTGGGAGAAATTAGTACTTGATGCTGGTGAAGGTTTGGTGCAACCTAATTCATCCTTGGAGTTGGTAGAATCTGAAAGCTGTGTGCCCAGCCCTAGCATATCTTACACCCAACTAAACCTTGATGTTGGGGCCAAGACTTCTGAGATTGACATGAATTCTGAACCTAAAATTCCAGAGGTGCAACCTCGTGCTGAAGAACGGGCAGTAGGGACTGCAACCAACGGGAGAACAGGGGTTAATGATGTATTTTGGGAACAGTTTCTTACGGAAAATCCTGGTTCAAATGATTCGTCTGAATTGCAGTCAGAGAGGATAGGTGGTGGGGAAGGCAAGAAAAATGAAAATAAACCAGGTGATCATGGCACGTATTGGTGGAATATGAAGAGTGTAAATAACCTTGCGGAACAATTGGGACATCTTACTCCAGCAGAGAGAACTTGATGCTAGTAGGTTATATGGTATACCTTTTTTTTTTTTTTTTTTTTTTTTTTTTTTTGTGAATGCGTGTTTTGATGTCTAATGCCTTTTTGTTGTACATTTAGAGATGAGTTGTTTGATCTGGCTGTAGATAGACCATTGGTATACAAACTAAATATCCTGCACATATCATCATGTTGGCTTAAAGAATTTTTGTCACTAGCACACATTGTTATTGTTAAATAGATGAATGCTGTTTGAAATTTTTGAAGTTTGGTTTATGGACAGAGACTCTTATCTATGTGTCAAACTCCTTTTGCTAATACCTAGTTTTCTTAAGGGATAATTACAAAAACTACCACTGTGGTTTGACTCCGTCTTAATTTTAAGGGGTTAATTGTAATATTTCTATAATTGAAATGGGGGCTTTTGAATAATTTTTTTCTTATGATGGGGACAAATGTAAGACGGAATCAAACCTCAAGGGTTTTTTGTTAATTTTGAAACTTCTTTGTTTTTTTCTTTTGTAATTACCCCAAACCTCAGGGTAGGTTTTGTAATTATCCCGTTTCTTAATACATATTTCTTGAACATGCACACTAACACTCTCATTTTGCCATGGAGATGTGGAATGGTACATGTTAGATATGCAGATATGGCAATCTGTTCGACCCTATCACAAACACTTTAGCTACACAATTCTTCGATCATCAAGTTATTGGTCACTCTTCTTTTCAGGATCAGTAGACATCCCTTGTGCTCAGCTCAAAACATACCTGCCGGAAAACCTTGATGATGAGTTCATGGTACCCATCACAATTCAGTGTCAGGTAACAAGCCAAGAGTTCTTCGAGCTCGTCAGATCTTGTAATTCCTTTCTCACTGATCATCTCAACCATTGAATCTCTGAAGTCCTGTTGTGGGTTAAATGAACTCTTTACCTCTGCAAAGCTATCGTAGATTGTTCTGCCCTTTGTTTCCTTCTTTTGCAACCTCGTTCGTTCTTTCTTTGTGTCTTGGAGCACGCTAATTTTGCATTCTGTTTTCGGGGAGCAATCTCTTGCACGGTTTTGCTTTGTTTTTCTGCGATGAGATTTCTTGCTTATGCATGCAGACTTCGTCTGGGACTCTGCAGTATTCCAGAGAGGGTTAATTCCATCTATACCCGTTTTCGCTTCAGTTCTTTCTTCATGGAACGAAAAACTCCAATATGCATCATCGTCGTCATCATCTTCCACGCTGTAAAATCTCGCTTCTCTGTAACCAGCAGGCAATGGAGAACTTTGGGTTGGAAAATCCAATTTGCCTGTGTGTTGCTTCTTTACTGAACTAGTCTCAGGGTCGCCACCTTTTTGCTTGAATTTGGAAAAACAAGAAACCTGAAAAACACGACTAATTATCGAAGCACGAGATGCAGAAGGTGAAAATCTCTTTCCCCCACACTTCATTTTGGTTTTTTCTTTAAGGAATCTTGATGAATGATTGTTCGAATGTTGTGTGATTTTGAGGTTTGATAGAGGATGAAGATAATGAAGATGAATAATGGAGGGTAGACGGTTAAATGGTGGTTAGGGTTTTAACAGGGAATTATATTGGGTCTTTATATATGGGTTGAGAGGGATATAATTTATTTCAAAAGAAAGACCCGCCTTGTATGTTGTGACCACTTTTCCCACTTTAGCCTGTTTTGCTAGTTTGTACTTTGTTTTTTGCCTTTTTGTCGAACGACCCAACTCATTTTTTGTTTTGGCAAAGATGCAAGTTGGAATTAGTAGAATAAAGTCATAAACATATCATTTTTCAAAAGTAAAAAAAAAATGGTTTAGTTATATGATTGTCGAAATTGAGCCCAATTGTAACTTTACTTTCAAAATCAATTATCACAAGATCAAATTTTGTGTGAGTTTTTTCATGTCAAATTAAAAATTCACAGGTTCTCAAACCCCACTTAACAAGAACATACGAAAAATATAAAGAAAAAGAATGATGTCGCTTCATGGTCACTCCCCTGTTTTTACCGGATTGAGATTTCCGATTCCGCAATCTTGTTCCACTTTCTATTCCATTGTATTGGATGTATGACACGTGTACATGATGATGTCATAACTGTACTCGTGTCACTCATCCTGTATAGTGGAATAGGAAGTGGAACAGGGGATCTGGTCCCGTTTTAACCTCGTACACCAAATTGATAACCATTGATTCTGGAGTTTAGGTTAACAATTTAACATCCATTCAAAAAAAAATTATTGATAACCATTGATATTGGAGTTTAGGTCAACAATTTAACATCCATTCAAAAATTGGATCTTTTAGTTGAAATGATGAGATCTAAATAATGAACTTGTAGATATACATATAACATCAACAATTTTAATGGGATTTGAAATCAAATCCTGAGATGTTACCATAGACCTAATTGAAGAGCATATTTTATATCCCCCGCCTCACCTACCCATTAATTGAAAATAGATATTACGACATTTTCATTTTTTATTAAGTATATGACAGAGAGCATCTAAGCAGCTCTATTCTTATAATCCTACTGTTTTACTAATCAAAAGTAGAAAAGAAAAAGAAGAAACAAAAGAAAAGGAAAAGAAAAATGGATCACTTTTTCACTTTCAGACTCTTCTTCTTTAATTCTGCTGGACCTTTTCTTTGTTCAAAGTTTATTAATCATAGGGGTAATCATAAATTTTTAGGTAGTTTTAACTTTTAAGGAGATAAGACAAGAATTGGTCTAAATAAATGATTTTAACATCCTTGTACCCAGAAATACTTAGTGAAGCCAAAAAGTGATAGTTTCCTTTCTTCTTTTTTTTTTTTTTTAAAAAAAAATATATGGAAAATCATCATTTCTTTTTTCTTAGGAAGAAAATTACCATATCATTTTTTTTAAATTACATGGCAAATCATCATTTCTTTATACAGTGGAAATGTGACTGGAGATAAACCAGACATGAAAAAATGTAGTCTTAAGTTGAAATTCTCAGCAATAGTTTCAAACAGACAGCAACAGATAATCTCAACAGAATTCCATTTGAAGGTCATGATTAACTCTATTAATTGTATGTACCTTTCCTTACAGAAGGAATATATTCCATATCTTTCCAAGGCCAAAATAGCATGAACATAATCAATACAGAGAAAGTGAGAAATAATGAATAATTTTGTACTTTGTAAAATAGCATTGTGCTTGTAGTCACAAGTTAAGTGTGGCATATATTTATTACTGTAGAATTCAATATAACATCAATTTGTTCTAAGACAATTCTTGATTTATCATGATCAATGCTTATTGTTTCTTCTGAAACTGACAAATATCAAACACAAGTTTTTAGAAGTAAAAATGGATTTTGAGACAGCCCAGATGGTGAAAATTACTGAAACTGAAAACACAGGCTATGTTAATGGAGAAGGGATTGTTTATGGAGATGATGAAAAATGGGAATCAAGGCCACCTCCATTTTTGATTAAGACATTTGAAATTGTGGATGATCCAGAAACTAACTCATTCATATCATGGAATTCCAGTGGCACTGGTTTAATAATTTGGGATCATAACAAATTTTCAGATCAGATTCTTCCTAAGATTTTCAAGACGAACAATTTCGCCACCTTCGTCTATCAGCTCAATAATTATGTCGGTATCGATCTCCAAATCTTTCATTATTTATAAATAAAATTGTGCCTTATGTTGGATGTTCATATTTTTTGGGATAATTTCGAAAGACCCCCTGAGGTTTGGGCTAATTACAGAAAAACCCAGAGATGTTTCAAAATTACAAAAAGCCCCCTCAAGTTTGATTATGCCTTAATTTTAAGGGGTTAACTGTAATATTTCTAGAAACATCAAAGGGGCTTTTTATAATTTTGAAACATCTCTGTTTTTTTTGTAATTAGCCTAAACCTCAGGGGTGTTTTTGTAATTATCCCTTTTTTTTGGTTGAATTATTATAGGGATTCAAAAAGATCAGCTGGGATCGATACGAATACGCGAATCAATGGTTTCAAGCAGGGAAAAAGCAATGGCTGAAGAACATCAAAAGAAGGTCTGAAGTCACCAAGAAACGTGCTCGTTTTACTAATCAAAATTCGATGAACGCTACAATCGAATCAAAGCTAGACGCTATGAAAACCGAGCAAAATGACATGAAACGTGAAATCCAGAAGCTCAGAGAAAATCTAGACAACATGGAAAACCAACTCACAAGTCTTGAAATACCGCGACTTCCAGAATTTAAAGACGAGACAATAAACATAACAGACTTTCTAAAGCAGTTTATGGAGTACCTGAGAAAGGAAAAACCCGAGGCAAGTGATGATAACGCGAAGAGGCCACGATTGGAAGGTCCGGGAAGCACAGAACTTGCAGTGGTGCCTGCAGAAAATTGTCAGTTTTGGAAGAAATTGATGGATGATGATGATGCAGGGTTCGACTCGAACAGAGAGCGCGGAGATTTAACTGATCTTCATTCGAAAGCTATGATGGAATTTGATGAGATGATGGCATCAAATATAGAAATGCAAAGGGAAATTCTGATTGCAAAGCCCTCTGATGCTTATGAGGAGGATGATGGCCACCTTGAATTGTGGACATAATTTGAATGAGCAAGTCTCATGTGAGACCGTCTCACGGATTTAGGATCCGTCTCATGAAATTAAGTCGTGAGACCGTCTTATTTGAGTTTTTGTCAATTTGAATTGTATGATTTTCTTCACCTGCGTTTTTTTTTTTCGGTTAAAAGTGTTGATGTCTGAATTTATATGGATTTATATACCTTTCTGCATTTTATTTAGCTTTGTAACTAATCTTTTGGTTCAAGAGGCTTCCCCAGAACCAGTAACCAAGTTCAAGAAATGTAAGAACAGTGGCTTTAAACATTCTCGAAAGGGATAATTACAAAAACCACCCCTGAGGTTTGGGTTAATTTCAAAAAGACCCAAAAATGATTGAAAATTACAAAAAAAAAAAAACACCTCAAGGTTTGATTTTGTTGTAACATTTTTACAAATGTTTTCTTATGAAGAGGATAAAGTGTAGTACATAATCAAACCTCAATTTTATTTTTTTTGTAATTTTCAAAAACCTTTGGGCTTTTTTGTAATTAACCCAAACCTCAGGAGTAGTTTTTGTAATTATCCCTTCTCGAAATTACTATGAAGTTCTTGAATAGTTTTGATCACTCCCACCTTCTCAGACCACACCATATCACAAACTGAATCAAACAAACAGAATCAATACATTCCTTTATAACCTCCTTCACTTATATTAAATTTGAATCAAAAATTTGTAAATATTACAGATAAAAAAAAAAAATGGAGTAAAAAGAATGGGATAGTAACACCATCCCAAATGTTGCATTTCACCACTATAATACAGGCACTGAAATAGACACAGGAATCGAAACATCACCAGCAAAACTCGTATCCCTAGCCGCGCCCGAGTTTCCAGCAAACGATGCGTACCCGATATCCAAACCACCAAAATGCAAATAAGCATTCTCACACCTCTGGAAAACTCTAGCCAACGACGCTGCTTTTCTCCTAGCTCGTTTCGTCCCTGTAAACAGTAAACTCTGCAGTAAACCAGCTAATGCCGGGACCCTCACCACCCTCTCCGTTGCAGCCGCCCCACCACTTCTACATAATTCAAGCAACGCCACCACGGCATTTTCTTTTCCCCTAGGTGTCCCACATCGCATCATTCCAGTCAACCCCACCACCGCCATTTCCTCTTTCCCGACTGCTTCGGCCCCCATTGGCTGCCGAACGATCAGCGCCAATGCACCAGCTGCTTCTTCGGATACGTTTTCACAACCGAGGGATCCGACTAGTGCTGCTATAGCCCCTGATTCGATCATTCTCCCACAATTCTCATTGTGAGTCGATAGATTGAATAAAGCCGTGACAGCGTCTTTTTTCCCTCTATTCGTTCCTTCTTTCAACAGTCCAGCCAAAGCTTCGACCGCCCCGTTTTCTCGGGCTATTTGTTTTTTATAGTCATGAACGGCGGAGAGACTGAATAACGTCGCTGCGGCGTTTTCCCTCGCCTCGGTAGTGTGCCCGTTTCTCAAAACCCCGACAATCGCGCTTAGACACCCTTCTACGTCCATAATTCTGCTTTTATTCTTATCGTAAATCGACAGGTTTAGCATTGCAGTCACGGAATTTTCTTGCGCGAAGGCATCTGAAGACGAAAGTAGCCTTTTCAGAAGGGGTATTGCACCGGCCTCAGCAATGCAAGCCCGGTTTTCCCTTCCGGTTTTTGCTAACAGTCTAATTTCCCACGTGCTCACAGTCTTGGCTCTTGGCGTTCCGTTTTCCAGTTGTTCGACAAGTAGACGAGCTGTAGCTTTAGTAGCTACAATTGCAGCCTTGCTCGGGAGAATAGAAACTGAATTTTCAGAAGAATAATCGGCGTTCTCCGGTGGATCGTATGGAATCCCATTAGCTATACACCATTGCAAAATTAAATTTCTCAGAGCCCTGTTTGGCACCAATTTAGTATGAACAAGCATTTGCCCTGTTTTTGGACAAGTACAGTGCCCCTCCTCCATCCATCTCGCGATCGATGAACGATCGTGACGTCTGCCCTGTCGATATTATTACAGGATCTTGCATCAAATCCAACGATATCGGGCAACAGAAATCCTTAGGGATTTTAACAAATGTATCAGCTATCTCCTGACTGATCAAGCCTTTCTTTGTCGTCCCACGTTTCCATTTTCCCAATTCACCCTCCTCATCCTCAAATCTAAACAGCAAATATCTACAGTATCGTATAATAGCCACAAATCCATTAATAACCGATGCCGTAGGATCGATATCACCATCATGATTCACAATCTGCTCCTCCAAGAACTCAATTTCAGCTCTATAGCTTTTCACATCACAAAACCCTAATTTTTCGACAAAGAATGCATACAGCTCGTTCCTTTCAGGGATTCTTCCATTCTCAAATTCATTCAAGAAATAGTACAGTTTTAACCTAAGTAAATCGTCATGCTTATCGATAAACAATTTCGATTTCCTTGATTGTTTCCTCAATAATTCAACTTGTTCTTTAACATCTTCAAACAAGTTCATGTCAGACAAAGGAAAAACATCCAAAAGGGTCGAGATTTCCTGATTCATGTCATGGAAATGACCTGAAATTGAGTGGTTTTGAAGCAACAGCCACAACTTACTCGACCCTTTTACATAGTCGATCAGGATTTTTGACCTGTAAAGCAGGAGGTACAACTCCTTCAAGCATAGAAACACTGTGGGAGAGATTTTCGAGAATCTCACATCGGGGAAAGCATCCAGGAGAACAGAAATAACCTGGATTTTCCGGATTAAAGATCTCGAATTCTTGCCCTGAAAAAACGGCGCCGTTTTGCATTTACCTGAAAAGGATGACACCAGCTCGGTAGAAATCGAACGCAGAGTCCCCAAAACGGCGGCGTTTGATAGATCCACCGGCGCCAGAAACGCCTCCAACGACGGCGATCTCCGCCTCCTCAACGACGAAAACATCGCCGCGGATGCCATAAATTACAACAGGAAAAAAAAAATTAAAACCAAAACTTCTTTATCAACGTAAAAATTCAATCCAATAATTTGATCTCCGACTGTGAGTGATTTATTGGTATAGAAAACGAAAAAAAAAAAAACTGTGGGTACTCAATCCGCGTGCAAAGAAGAAAGGAGAAAAGGGATAAAACAATTTAGGGTTTTGGTTTTTGTGAGATTTTGTGATTGATGATGGATTGACTGAATTTTCAATAGAGAAATATTCTTGGGTTTTTTTCTCTCTTTAGGAAATTCTATGCAGGCTGCCTGAAAGTGACATTTTTGCCTTAGAAAAAAAGCCTGGGTGATGGAGTTATCTACTAAACTCTATATTTCTGTCCATTCATTTTGTACTATCTTCTTCTTCTTCTCTGTTTTACCACTGTACATACTGGAAATTTTATAAACTTGTGGGAAACTTTGAAATGATGATGATATGTGGGGCGATTTTGTGAATTTAGTATTTGTTACACTACTTGTTGGTAATTATTATTCAGGGTTTTATTGTCATAATATTGATTAATGGGGCATACTTTTGTGGTTTCTAGCTGTTAGAGATTGGTTTTGAAGATTGACTTATGGATATAGTAATTATCATTACCACTTACATAATACATATTAACACTTTTCTAAATAGTGAATTAACACTTTTCTAAATAGTGAATTTTATTCTTTTTAAATTATTCAGGCCAATTGTCCTGAAATCATATCTTTAACCACTTAAATACAAGATTGATTCTATATAATTGCGTGTGTTCCTTCTGTTTTTTGCGACAACAAATATCGTCACAAATATTTTGAACTATTTGATTCGACATGTCGTCGCAAATAACGTCACATGCTTAGCGACGACTTATTTATGATGACATTGACACTAATATAATTGTGATAACTTTATCATCGCAAAAAAGTTGTTAGCGACGAAACTATCTGTCGCTATTTGATTTAAAGAAAAACGATGTCGTACTAACTTATTTAGCGACGAATTAATTCCATTGCTTAATGTACTCCTAAAAATTAAAACTTCTTTCTTAGGCAATATATAAACTAAAATTTGGCCAAATATTTTTTCATTTTTAAGTTTGAACAAAAACTTTATGAATGTAAAGACAAAGGATTTTAGAATTTCAAATGTTAAATATTGAAAATTCCTTCTTAGAAAGTAAAATAAAATCTTTTTCAAAAATTAAACTCATCGGATTCTGAGAAAAGCATTTTGGCTATTTCCTTAATGACCGTTGACCAAATCTTAATTATTCATTTCTTCTCTCAATAAATAAAAGTGAAGAAAAAAAATAACTATCAAAGTGGGGATGGTTTCGCAATTAATTTCATAGTTGACCAAAGGAAAAAGTGCACCTCCATAGTTTTTAACCCCATGTGATTTGTCCGTTTTTCGTTTAGCCGACTGACACCAGTTTTACATTTTTGTCCTTTGGATTATTTTTTCAAGAAAAATCATATGCGTGAGACAGTCTCACGGATTTAGATCCGTGAGACGTTCTTATCACAAAGTTTTAAATGATTTTTTTTTCAGATTTTATTTTTCTTAGGGTTTATATTTGTTTTTTTAGGGTTTATTTTGTTTCTTGGGTTTATTTTTAATTGATTTGGGTTTTTAGGATTTTAGTTTTTTTTAGGGTTTATTTTTTATTTTTTGGGTTTATTTTGTTTTTCGGGTTTATTCTTCATGGTTCATGTTTTTAGGGTTTATTTTTGTTTTTTCATGGTTCATTATTATTTTTAAATTTATTTTCATGGTTCATGTTCTCAAGACGGAGCCCTTAGAAGGTCCGTCTCATGGATTTAGATCCGTGAGACCGTCTCACAAGAGACTTGCTCTTTTCTTTTTGCATTTGATTGAACAAATGGTGTATATATTTGAGTGCAAGGGTATGATATTTCAAATGTAGATAAATTTGGATTGGGGCATAGAAATTCTTCTCCACTTTTTCTTTTTTAAAAAAAAAAACTCAGAATATCCACACACCAGTCGGACACATGACACGTATTCCACACTTTCTTCGAACTATGGAACATCTGTAATTTTCAGGGATTGTCCTAATCTCTGGGGGAGGAGTGACAAATCTCAACCAATCCCTCACTTTGCGATAGTCAATGTTTGAACCCAGGACCTTGAGGTGCAATTGTAACTTTAAGACAACGAGTGGGCAGGGCCTAGGGTCTGAAAATTGAAAAATAAAACAGATGTCTTTAATGAGCAATAAAAGTTGGCAACAACCAAGGTGGGAATCACTTGAAATCAGAGCTTCATCATTATGCTTGTTTTGACTTATTTATAACCTGTACTTTTTCTAGCCACTCAAAATCACTTGGGCTAATGGAATTCGAGGTAAATTCTATGTTACCCATTTGGATGTAATGCCTTTGGATCAAACACACACCAAATGGGTGTGTATGTATATTTGAGGATCCAACAGTCATGACTCCATGTGGGTGGTTATCCACAAGGGTGACATGGAATAAACCGAAATTCGAATGTAGTGATCAAAAGTTATGTTACTGGTCAAGCAGTCTCTATACCTCTAAAGACATCCAATTTTCCGGTTTCATACTTCCAAAATGTAAATAAAGTTGCATATGATATTTTCTTTAATTAGTTGAGAGGAGTGGTTGGAGGATGAGATAAATAAATATCTCTGAGTTCGAATTAGGGGTGATCACGGTGCGGTTTGGGCGGTTTTTTCAATATTTTCAAACCGAATTGCTAAGTGCGGTTCGGCCAAGAGTTTGATTTTAAGTCGCGGTTTTTTAGAATAAAACATACATGCGGTTTTCAACGGTTTCGGGCGGGTTCAGGCGGTTTTGTGGTTTTAACGTATTGTACGTGAATATTATATGGAACAATGAAAATGAGTAGAAAAAACTTATCAATTCAGATAATTAAAAAGTTAATGACATGTTATCTAAATTGAATATTATAACAACTTCAATAGCATATAATAGTTGAATCTAATAGATTAAGGAGTGTTTACAATCAATAAAAAAAGTGTTTATTATATTTTTGCTTAAAAAATTATTTTTTAGTGTTTGCAAGTGTCAATTTCTGCTTCATTTATTTAATCACAATCTAAAAGCATGGAGAAGTTTACTTTAGATTTGTACTTCTACTCCTAGTTTGATTTTTATAAACAAATAAGCACCTTCACAACTTTTTCACTTAACTCAACTTCTGATTCTCAACTTTTGATTTTATTTTCAAACTCTATCAATTTATGATTCTCAACTACTCTTATTTTTGCTACAATAAATCAATTTTTTCTAAAAGCATAAGTTTTTGCAAACTCTCCCATAACTTCAATATTTCAATCTCCATGTTACAAATTTCCCAAAATAAATCTCATTATACAATTTACATCCATAACAAGAAATGAAGGCTTTGATGTATTAAATTATTAAGTAAATTGACTAATATACCCACAATAAACCAATGAAAATAATTAAATATGACATTTCATAATTATACACAAATATACTATAGATTGAGAGAAATGTAATAATATATATCGAATATATATACATATATATAGTATTTGACTTGCGGTGCGGTCGGTGCGGTTTGAGACTTGAAATTGCAATTGCACCATCTTTTGCGGTGCGATCTCGATTAAAAATATTAATCGCGGTTTTTCCAATAGATAAGGAATTGCGGTGTGGTGCGGTTTGATTCGGTCGGTTTTAGCGGTTTTGTTTTTTTGTTGATCGGTTACTAGTTGAATCTAATCAACACTCTAGCAAATAGTGAGGATACCACTTGAACTATAAATTTGCAGTAAAGTTGAATATGATATTATTTAAATTTGTTTGAATTAATTGCAAAATTTTTTTTTTTGAGTTTGATTTAGTTATTAATCGAATTCGTGTAAATGAGTTTTATCAGTACAAACATGACTCAATTTATCTTAAGTAATTTAATGGTCAATGTGGAGTGGAGTATCAATGGACAATGATGTGTTTTAAAATTCTAATCAATTGCTTCAAGAAAAATTCTAATTAATTAGCAATTTTACCTATGTCCCATTGCATTCAAGGGGAGGAGAGTGGGCCAGGCGATCTGGGGCCCTGGCCCAAATTTCTTTTTTTTTCAAAAAAAAAAATTTAGTGAGAATTTTTAAAAAAAAATATTTAGTTATAATTTGTATTAATTTTTTTGGATTTTTATTCTGGCCACCCCATTTTCGCAGACGGCCCAGTAAAGCGTCATTCCGCCTCCGCCTCGATTGATTGCATTGAATTAGCAAAATATGTCCCCACCCCGACGTCACGATTGAAAACAACACGGTGGAAACGGCGTCGCTGCCAGGCGTTGGCGATCACGCCACGTAATTGATTTTACCAGTCAAACGCTTACGTCCTTTCACGGGTTACAAAGTCAAACTAAATAACGGTGCCCAATTAAATAAACACGGTGCAACTGGTGCATGGACCTTGGAATTGTTACAGTCACCCCTCTGTGTATTATTGGTTGGGATAATTACAGAAAAACCCCTCAGATTCGGGCTAGTTACAACAAATTCATAAGTTTTTGAAAAACGCAAAAACCCCTTAATATTTGATTCTATCTTACATTCCTAGGAACGTTAATCTGTGATACGACCAGAGGCGAAGCCAGGACAACTGGTAAGGGGGGGGTCAAGAGTAGAGGTGTCAATCTTATCGTGTTTCGTGTTCACGGGTCGTGTTCTAACACAAATATTATAGGTCTGACACGAACCTGAACACGACCCACTTAATTATTTGTGTCAAGATACACGACACGAACACGACCCATTTATGATACGAATAACCCAACACGACATGAAAAACCTATATAATTTAAAGTTGACACGAAAAAAAATAAAAATTGGAGAAAAAAAATTAAAATTACAAATAAAAAATACATTAAAAATTTAAAAATATTAACTTCGTGTTAAGTTCGTGTTGGGTTATCATGTCGTGTCGGAAATTGACGCCTCTAGCCAAGAGTAAAAAACAAAAGATGACATTTGTGTATATATACAAGATGATAAATTTTATATATATATATTACATTTGTATCAAAAGAATATAGCAATATTCATTAGTAAAATTCATGGAATAGAAACTATAATTTTAAGATGATAATGAGATAAAATAAGACCCAGATAATCTCCAATTTAACTTACTAAAATTCATGGAATAATTTTTATCTAACAAAATTTTGAGGGGGGCCAAAATACTAAATAATAAAAATATAGGTACAAAAATGAAAAGAAGGAAAAAATTTGTGTGTGTGTGGGGGGGGGGGGCAGGGCCCCCTGAACCACCATGTGGCTCCGCCCCTGGATACGACACGATAACTCAACACGAACCAAACACGAATTTAGCAGGTATATGTACAACCCTTAACATGTTCAGTCAAAATCAGGTCGAACACGGTTAACACGAAAAATGAATAGGTCAGGTCAGGTCGACTGCATATCGACACGATTGACCTATTTAACCCATTAATTTTACAATGACATATTATTTTAATATTTTGTGATGTTTTAGTTGGTTATATAATGATGGGAAAATTATTAAATGCATTTTTTAATAATTTAATGTTTTTTATTTGCAATTTTAGCTTTTTTCTCCATTTTTTTTATTTTTTTTCCGTGTCAACTTTAAATATATATGTTTTTCATGTCGTGTCGGGTTACAAGTGTCATAAACGAGTCATGTATATTGACACGAATAATTAAAGGGTCATGTTCATGCCAGACCTGTAATACCCATGCCAGAACACGACCGCAAACATAAAACACGACACGATTGACACCCCTACATTTTCCTCTTCATAAGTAAAAAAAAAAAAACATTTTAAAAAACCTCTTGATATTTATAAAAATATTATAGTTACTCTTTAAATTTAAGACATATCAAACCTAAAAGTTTTTTTTAAATTTTGAAATATCTCTAGGGTTTTTTTTTGTAATTAGCCCATATTTTAGGGGTGTTTATGTAATATCCCCAATTGGTTGGCCTAAACTGCTTTATCGCCGCGTCATTACTATCCTTGAGTTTATCGCCGACGTGGATTTTATCCAGTTGTCGCCTGGCTAGCGATACCGCCGCCAAGGTTGGCCCCCAATGCCGACTTAGCTTTGAACTCTTCCCTAATATTTGGTAGATGGATAATAAAAAGCTTTTAATATGTTGCATTTTGCAGATAATGCATAACATGGGGTATATGAATGATTAATTATTTTAATTAATTTTTAAAGTATTCAAATATTTGATGAATAATACATGAGGCAACATTTATCACACTATATGTATCAAGAGTTAAAATTAGGGATGTCAATTTTGTATTTAATTTAATTCAAAATGGGACAAAACGGACGACTCGTGACTCACCATGACGTAGGCCGAATTCGCCCCATGCCATCTCTAGTTAAAATAATGGGGTAAATTGCAATTTTAATCCTATAGTTATAGGGTTGCCAAAAATAGTCATGTAGCAATAACAATTTGCAAAACATGCAGATAGCTTATGGAACATCTTCCAAGGAGCTAGACATTTATTATTGTTTTTTTGGGGGCCTAAATTAATGAAACCTAAATATTTAAGTGCCAAAACATAATATTTAAAATTAAAGTATATGCGGAGTAATTGAGTTTTTGGAAATTGGGGGGAGGGCACCATAAGGGAATGCCCCTGCCTCCAAGTGCGTTTTTCAGTCCTTAGTTTTCTTTCCAATCAACATGTCAACTCACTCAAAGGATACACATGAACATCAACGAGTTCAATAGAAAATATGAACATGTGAATATTTTCAGCACATTTTCCAATTATCGGCTATCAAATAACTAAAATTGAGAACTTTTTGAGAATTATGGGACTTTTTTCAAAATATGATTTCTGTAGGACTATTTTTGTCAGCCCATATAAGTAAATATAACTACAGGACTAGAACTGCAATTTACCCAAAATCATTATGGCGCCGCTCCTATTTTCTGAAGGGTATACTTTAAAAAATGCACCGTCATAACGAAAGTATGTTCGAAGATCACCCCAAAAAAAATGTTTGAATTGTCTCCAAAATGATGATGCAGTTTTCAATAATGTTTCACAAATAATTTCTTATGACGAAATCAAATTGCTAATTGTATCAATACTGCTCCTATAGTCCTATTTCGCCATGACCTGTAGCCAAATTAAGTTGGTGCGTTGATAATATTTGTTGAAAATGATGTACCCAAAATGATATACATAGGGAGTTTTTACTATCACTAAAAAAAAAAGTGTTTTCTCAACTGAACTTCTACTTCTGATTCTACTTCATTTAATTTTTATATATATATATATATATATAATAGCAGAAGTTTGGTCCAAAAATTTTCCCGCTCATTTTTACTTCCTAAATTTGGAAATTATTTTACTGCAAAATCCTAACTGTAGATCTTGCAATCTGTATTAAATAATAGTCTTGAACATTAATTTTATATTAATATATATATATATATAGATAGATATATGGATATATATATATATATATATATAGTTAAAGATTAGATACACAAATTACCATAACAGTTATTTATAGAAAATGTTGTTCATTAAGTAAGTAGGCAATGATATTTAAAATCAATATTTTGTTCAAAGATTATTGTTTATAAATTAGGAAAAAATTATAAATTATATCATATATTAAAATATTATTGTATGGTTAATATGTTGTTAGTAGAAAAAACTTAATACTAATTCTTGGTATTCAGATGTGTTTGAAATACTAATTAGTTAATTATTAATCAAAGAGAATAATTAACCCATAAAGCCAAATGGTTGAGTTGCGTAACATCAAATTCAATAATATCTTTTAGAAGAATAGTTATTTTTCGTGTCCATCAAACAATTGATGATATGATATATTATAGAGAGACTATATAAATTTTGTTGTTGCGGAAGATATTATCAGTTATCATCTTCATCTAAATTTAAATATTGATTTTCAAAATGAGAATAATTCAAAATAAACCAAAACATAAAACACAAAATATAACTTAAAAAATAAATACATTAAAAATATAAGGAGTAAACAAAAAGAAGCAAAATTTATTTATTAGACTAACCAAAAAACGTCCATGCAGTTCCACAAGATAGATTACAAAAAACATTCTTGTTTAGTGCAGAATCGGGGTTCAACCCTGCCGATGTTGGCGGGACATTTGAGGAAGACGGTAATAAAGGAAAACATGAAGATGAAACCATATTTGTTGGTTATGTTTCGACTTTAGGATCAACAATGTTGAAGTGTCTCTCTAAAGCAATTGAAGTAGTACAATATGAGAGGATTTTGTATAAAATATACTTAAGTTAACATAAATAATAAGCTGTCAAAAATACATTTGAACAAAATATTAGCTATAATTAATTGTTTTGGTAAGCCATATAACTAAAATTTGGCAACTTTTGATATAATAATAAGCTGGAATACAATTCATTTTGTAACGGGTATAATTTATTGGCTAATTGGTTTTTCCTGCTCATTTCCACTTGCTAAATTTATATATTATTTTACTGCAAAATCCTAAGAGTAGATATTGCAATAATATTAAATAAAAACCCTAAACATTAATATTGATATCCTAAAAAATACATAAAATAAATCAAATCCCACACAATTTACGCTCAACAAATCGTCCTTGATTTCTTACCAATTCACTCTCTATATCATCAATCAAATTAGCCGAATTCTAGGGGAAATATTCTTGAAATAAAATTATATATATTTTTCTAAACTTAAAACTATTTATCTAATAATCAATAAATGAAAATATTTAAAATTAAATTTTGGAAGCCAAATATTGTTTCAGCAATATACGATGATGTAACAAAAATTAGAAAACCTTTATTTTTTGTCAAGATATTTATTTTATTAAATTCATTGTGTCAATGTATCAATCAAATATCAAATGCTAATTTAATTATAATTGTATCTATCAAATATTAGATGTTAATTTAATTATAACTGACAATATTTCTTTGATTGGAGTCAATACGTCTTAAAGAAATAACTTATATTCTATTATTATATTATAATATATATATAACTATGTTTATATCAGAAAATGCAATAAAAGATTGGTGTACACATTCTAAAATCAAAACTTCGCTAAGTGATTTTCTAGACAGATCATTATCCTATAATTAAAAAAATGAGCACATTGGTTATTCTTCCGATCTTTTTAAAATCTACTTTTTTTAGTAATATATGGTTTTATAATTTATGAATTTGTTTAAATGTGCAAATTTTGTCACTTTAGAAGACAAAAAAATAGGAAAAAATAATTTAATGCTCGAATTTATTTTTATTCTATATTTTCTTGGCACCAATTCTATTTGTATTTACCATCCCACCTCTTACAAAAACAAATAAAAAAGAAAAATAAAAATAATAAAGATTTTTCGATGAAAATCTAACCCCTAAATCATTTTGAAAAAGAATTTTGATATGCTATTCAAATTTATTATTATAAATATAAATAAAATACTTAATATAAAGTAATATATCCACCAAAATATTTTTGGTTTGATTTTACTAAAGATAACAATTAAAAAAAGAAGATAAAATGGAAGACAACAAACATGTGTGCAACTCAAAATATTTGCAGTATCTATTTGTATTTTTAATCGAATTTGACAATGCTATGCAGTCAGATTATTGAAAACGCATTTAGGAAAAAATGTCAAAATCTTACCCTAATATAAAATATTCATTAATCTAGAAATTTATTAACTTACAATAAAAGGACAATAATTTGTTCAACGAGATAATCTTTTCAACCTGCATAACACTTAAAATGGACAACTATGTAATAACTTTAAGAAAAAAATCTTATTCAAATATTTACCAAAAATAAAATTCGTCAGTGCATTATATTTTTAAATAAAATTCCTATGTAAACTTTTCTGGGTTGTGAAAATTTCCATCGTATTTTAAAATTTTTTTTGATTGATGAATGATTACAACAATTCATTGTTGATCAAAATAAGAAAACTCACGGGGTCTACAACTATTGAAAACAAACTATAGAGAACAAACATAAATATCAGTAGTACGATTTCCATTCTCTGTTTCAACTGTATCATTTTTATATTCATGATTTGTTTAGTGTATAATTAATTTATTATGATACTGCTGTAAAATTTGTAGTAATACAACTATAGTTTATATCTAATGAAATAATAATTTGCTATAAATTTTTATTCATGATTTTTCTGCCATATGATTTGAATAATATCTCAATTTAAAATTTATCAATTGATTATAGAAATCTTTATTCATTCTTCTTTAGAAGATTATAGTGAATAGCATAAAAAAATATCTATTATATAGCCAACATATTCACAACGTATTCCAATATTTTCTCTTTATCATTAGCCATTATAAAAAAAAATACAATTGCACCATTAACACCCTATTATCTTGAATTATCCACACGTTAATTCTATGATATGAAACCGGTCTAATTTAATTTTTTTTTACTAAGTTATACCATAGAATAAAAGATATCAAGTTTTTGTGTAGGTGTGGAAAACATAAGTATCATCTTTGTGTATTGTTGTATTATATTACGAATAAATTTATTAATTGATTATTGATTTTGAAATTTAGATTTAATTGAAAATAAAAGCACCTAAATAATTAGTTTTCACACAATTAATTAAAGTATTAAAATCACAATAAAAATAATAATAATAATAATAATAATAATAATAATAATATGCATTTAATTTATTATTATCTTTGTGTTTATATCATTTGTAATGTTTTGGCACTTTGTATGTGTGCAGAAAAATTCTAAATATCAGGATCCACATCTCCATATCACTTCTTAGAAAAGTCCGAGAAGCCTATAAACAATGAAAATTTTGAATAGCATTGTAATCTATCCATTTTCAAGAACCCCTTTCAGTGATATTTCAAATGATATTTATTCTCCATATTCACTATATTTCAAATGAAAATTTTGAATAGCATTGTAATCTATCCATTTTGAATAGCCTTTAAACCGTCCACAATATGTTTGAAAAAAAATTTAAATTATTTATTGGATGATGTTTTCTACAAACAACGTCAAATGAGAAAATGTCAAGGTATCAATTATAGACAAATTATTTTGATTAACGTTATTATATTGAATTATTAAATTGTAATATGTTTAATTGACCTTTCTAATTGATTCATTTGATGTTTCCAGAATTGAATTTCAAGTTTAAGTCTACATCTGAAAACATAAATTTTATACATAAATTTTTGTTTTTATTTACTTTATATGAATATTTTATTATTAAAATAAAGTAATAAATACCAGCTCATGTTAATAGATAGTTTCAGTACAAATTAATAATAATAAAATAATAATACACGTGCAACGCACGTGCGGGATTACTAGTATATATAAAAGGAGAGAGTCACTTATAAATAGAACTAAGAAAATTTTCCCGCCCATTTCACCTTTCTAAATCTAGAAAATGTTGAATTAATATTAAAAATGGATTGAGTAATAAAAAATAATAGTTTATTTATGTCAAAAACTTGCAATAAGATATGCTAAGATATTGGGTAATATTATTTTGAGAATTGAATTATACTTTCCAAATTTAAAAATTATAATTTCTTATTTTCAGTTAATTGGATTTTCATTATTAGCATAATTTGTGTAAGTTCTAATTATTAACGCAAAATTATTTTGACAACTATTTTTATAATCCATTAATTTAAAAACTTCGGTTTATCTATTTTCACATAATTTATATATAATTTAAAATTATTTAATAATCAAAACACTTTAAAATAAATTTAAATATTATTTGATAAGACTGGCCAAATAAAAATTAGAAACTTAGAATTCAAAATAAATTAAATAAATTAAAAAAAACATATAAGATCTATAAAATATTCTCTAAATCTAAAATTATCCAAGAAATTCATAAATTATATAAATAAATGAGAAATTATGAATAAAGCCTTAAAATTATAAAATAAATCTGAAATTTATTTAATACATCTTAAAATCATCTAATAAAATCTAAACAATATTAAAATAAATCTAAAAATTATTATAATAAAAAATATAAATCATTGGATAAATTAAAATTCTATAAATTTATATCTAAAATTATTTATGAACTAAACATTACAAAATAAAATCTTACTATTAAAATGAAAACAATATGATATAAAATATTAGCATATTTAATACATTATACTTTCTAATTCTTAAAAATTGTAATTCCAAATTTCCAGTAAATCTAATTTGGACCTTAGCATATTAAGGTAAAAAACAAAATACAGTATTTTATACTTTATTAATTTAAATAATTAAAATTTATTATTTAGAGTTAAAATTGAATTTTCATAGATTCTCATAGGTGTAACATTGGTAGGATTTTACACATAATATGAACACGAATTTAAATATTTAATAGTTACTATTTTTCTTTTATTTTTTAAAAAATATTAGTATTTATTTTATTTAATTTCTTACAAATCATAGATCTTGATGGATAAGTATAACCAAATATCAGGTAATTGTCAAATATGAAAAATTCAACCAATATAGTATGGTCCGAATAATATAACACAAATATAGGTAACAAATTTACAATTCCAAAACCGACTTAAAAAATGTAAATAAATATAATATATTACACAAAAATTAACAAAAAGACATTCAAATTTAGATAGATAAAGGAGATTAATATATATTCAAATTTGTATTGTATAGCGATTTTAGAAATAAAATAGATATACATATATATGAATTTCGTAGAAATAAATACTGTATATATTTTTTGGATATAAAATAAGTAAATATTTATTATATAAAAAGTCTATTAATCTATTCCATTATTCAGGCCATATTTATTTGTTAATCTAAAATAATAAAAAAATATTGGTTATTTGTTTCTGTTAGATTTTTTTTCATATAATCATGATTTAAGTTGATTAATATTGTTATGGATAAATCAAATGGTACTATGTGTTTCATACATGTTTTTATCTTAATTTTGATGATTTTATTTTATCACCAAAACAATGTTTTTAAAGGTTGTCCAAGTACTTTCTTAAATGATTTAAAATGTTTTTAATATTTTCCTGAGTACTTTCTCAAAGTTTATTTTCGTCTATATTGACAACGCTTTTATTGTTCTTACGTTATGGGTTTTCACTCTCAAACGATGTTTCTAAATGTTGTCCTAATACTTCCGATCGGTTTAAAATGTTTTTACTAAATTTTCGGAGTATTTCTTGAAGTTTTATTTTCGACAAAAATTGGACAATATTTTGTCTCGTGGTCGACCGGTCGCCATCTATAGGGCAACCGTGACCTGAAGATGTTTTTAGAAACAGAAAATGAGACGGAAGAAAAAAAAAGAGGTCGACCGGTCGCTTCAGCGTCGGCCGTCGGCCGTCCCGTCGGCCGATCGGCCGCCAATGGCCGACCGGTACTGCAAGTGCAAGTGTGTTTCAAACGAACGTTTTATCCTTGCAAAATCCATGAGGGGACCGGTTGGGGTGATGGTCGGCCGGTCGAGGTAGACGTCGACCGGTCGCCTGTTTTTTTTTTGTGTATTCTTTTCAACGTCTATTTCTGCGTGCGACCGGTCGCCCTATGTTTTGAATGACAGAAATTTCGACCGTTTGACAAAGCAGACAACTTTCCTTAAATTGTGGGATTGATTTCTAACACTATATTCTTGATTTTAATTGTATTTTTTGTAGATTTTCAATCCCCAAGAGGAGCCTATGCTTGATCAATCATCTCCTATAAATAGAGGAAGTTTTGGAGCAACCAATAGAACAATTGAGATACAACACAACAAGATACACTTCAAGCAAACACTTGGTCTTTCATAGTCATTATTCTTGTTGTAAAATTGCCTAGCTTATCACTTTCACATCTTTGAGGTCTAGGCTATTCTTGATTACACTTGCACTCTATTGTATTATCAATTATCGAGTTGTAATCTTGAATTTGTGGTTGTCATTCAAACACAAGATATCCTTGTGAGTGTTCTTGTGGTAAGAACACACTTGGTTGAACTAGGTGTTAGGTGTGAGAAGATTGTGGTAATCTTCTTGTTGAGGTGTTGAAGAGTGTGGTGCTTTCTTGAGGGTGAAGATTGTGGTAATCTTCACAAGGTGCGTTGAAGGAAGATTGTGGTAATCTTTCAAAGGGAGATTGTGGTAATCTCCAAAGGTGGTGTTGAAGAAGAGTGTGGTGCTCTTCAAGGTGTTGTAAGTTGAATTTGTATTAATTTTGGTAATTAATAAAATTCTTTTTTTTCGAAATCCATCCCGGATATCTTTGGGGTGGTAGAGGATTAGGCCCTAGGTGGGTTGAACCTCTTTAAATCGACGTGTGTTGTTTACTTTCCGCACCTTATTATTGTGTTTGAGCATTCGGTTTGAAAAAGAGGGCGAAAACGAAAAGATGGAGATAATCTATTCACCCCCTCAGATTATCGTAGCGCTTGGACTTACAAGTGGTATCGTGAGCCAAACTTTGGCAAGCTCGTTTCACATCGCGAGTGAAGAGAAACGATCGTCGCTACTCGAACGAAGCTCAACTTTCCTAAGCACCTCCACCACCAAGCCACCTCGGTTTGATTCCAAAAATTTTATATTTTGGAAAGAAAGAATGGAATGCTATTTACAAGGTTGCGGGTTCGATATTTGGAACACCGTCATCAATGGAGAATCCATTCCGATGAAAGATACACCACACACCTCAAAAGGCTTCAAAAAGCTTAATGATGAAGAGAAGAGAATCATCTCCCTAAACGGTAAGGCTTTAAATATTTTGTATTGTTCATTTACTAATTTAGAATATGAACATATTGTAGGAATAAAGTCGGCACATGAAGTATGGCAAAACTAGAAGCCATCTATGAAGTATATGCAAATAAAAGGAGCAACTCAAAAGCATCTACTTCTCAAATGGATACAACATCAAATCCAACAATATGGGATGAGCCTCTTACAAATTCCGATGGCTTCGAAAAATGTCTTATGGGCATCGAAGAAGAAAACAAGGTAAGTTCTAAACCCTCTACTTCTTATGACAATGAATTGCAAAATGAATATAGTGACTTGCAAAATGATTATAATGAGCTACAAGATGAATTCCAAGACTTACTTGTTAAATACAAAAATTTGAAAAAGGAATTCATTGTTTTGAAAAATGATAAGGATAGTTTATTTACTTCCCTATGAATCACTATCATGTGCTCACACCACCACTCTTGATAAGGTTAGAAACCTTGAGAAAGAAAATAGTACTCTTGTTGAAAATATTGATTGCATGAAAAAGGATTTATTAAAATCCAACTTGAGTACCAATAAAATGTCCAATATTGTTGATATTCATAATTGTGATAAAGGACTTGATCATAAGCCTAATGTTGTTAATCATATGAAAAAGGATCAAGTCAATATGCATATTGGTCATTATGCTCCTAGAATTACTACTTGTTTTTATTGTGGCAAAAAGGGTCATACGGCTAATTCTTGTCGGGCTAGAAATAGCTCTAAATATTATTGGAGACCTAAAAGTCTCAAAGCTAATCTTAAAGGACCCAAACACATGAGGGTACCACAAAACAATGTGCTATTAGGTACCCGCAAAGCAAAAATCGGAGAAAATTCATGCCACCAAGAAAACATCAAATGAACGTTTCATTTGATCAAAAAGGAACTACTCTCAACAAAGCCAATTTCAAGAAGAGCGTATAATCAAAAATGGGAAGAACACAATCCTTGGAAATGGCAAAGACATCATCAACAAGGTGATTTTCAAAGAAGAAGAAACCATCAACCATGGGAAGGTAACCAAACTTGGAAATGGAGAAGTCATCATCAACAAAGTGACTTCTCAATGGGAAGATATCATCATCAACAATGGGAAAGACACAACCCATGGAAACGACGAAATTGGTAAATCGTATCTTCCCATTTGTATATGCATTTTTATCTATGCATTCTTTTAATTGTGTCTTAATTGCAAAATAAATTTTCAAGTATTTATTTTTAAAATAGGTCTCTTATATATTTATGAGTTTCAAATTTTTCTTTAAAAAAAGAGACCTTGCATGAATTTATAAAACTCTTGAGCATTTTCATTAGACTTATGTGGCTTATTATCTCTTGAAATCTTATAGCATAAGCTCTTTTTGATATCTCATATTATTTGCCTACACTTGAATTTTCTATGAAAATGTTGTCTAAGAATTGTGTAGGATACATATTTCATACTCATTGGCTATTACGTCATCAAGTTTCTTAAACCATCGAGGTATGTCTACTCGTATTTTTCTTTAAACTCGATATTATGCACATATCTTTCAAGATATTTCATTTTGACCACTTAAGTGCCCCAGATTGATCTTGCATATATTTTCTTTTAAAAAGGCACTACGTGTTTAGTCTCGATTTTATCGTTTATATGTTTTCCTAAACCCATATTTGTTGGATATAGTCCAAACTTATATTTTTGCAATGTTTTAAAACTTTTGGGGTGGAAAATCGAATTTTGGAAAACTACGGGAAAAGAAAAATCACCTCGGGACGGTCACAAACAGGGCGACCGGCCGCCCGCACCTCGACCGTCGCGCCCTACCTCGGCGGTCGCCAGGCCAATTTTTCGGTTATAACTTTCTGTCTTCGTTTCAAAAGAACACACAAAAATCCCCAAACCTCTTGCTGCGCTAACATCCCCTTTCTCCTAAAATCTTCAATTCTTCATCATTTTTCACGATTCTTGTTGCTAATCTTCTTATTTTCTCAAGAATCTTACATATGGCACCTCCAAGAAATTCCATCAACGAAATCCTCAAAAGAGGAGAAGGAGGCAAAGGGTGAATCTTCTTCCAATCCCCAACAAGATGATATTCTACAAAGAGACCATCAAAATCGGCTTACTGAAGAAGGAGATTGTCGAATTAAGAGGGGGTTTCAAAATCGAGCATTCATTGGGACTCTAGTAAGTTATCACTCTCTACGAGCCTCTCTAGAGCTAATAGATTTCGATTTTTAAATAAACTTGCGGAGGAACATTATGAGAATATGGATTGAATGATAAGAAAATTCGTGCACTCGTATGGTTCGTTTTCAAGCATTTCATGATGAATTTCCGGATATTAGAGCTTACTTTGAAATTCAAGGATGGGTTTCACTTTGGGATAATCCGTGTTTGCACTATGATGACGAGCTTATAAAACTTTTCTATGCAAATATGTGGATTGTTGATGCTACGATAGATAATCCCTTGGAACTTCACACATTTGTTAATGGTAGGCATTTTTCATGGACATTGGCGATATTTGTGATCACTTTAATGTGCCAAATGATGGAGTAGTCAATGTGAATTGCACCGTTGGGATGATAACATTTTCGGTGTCTCACTAGATGATGTGAAAACCTTCTTAGGAGTATATCCGAAGTGACATACGGCAATGCCGCCAAATTATCGGATTATATCTATCATTTGCTCCTATTGTGTTTGTGGAAAGGAAGTAAAACTTCCAAGTAATCTCGAACTCTTTCTCACCTATAAGATTGTTCAAGGAGAAAGAGTAAATTATGGGGCAATTTTTGTATATTGCTTGTTAGAATCTAGAAAGCTTACAAGAAGAAATATACCTTGGGAAATTTGATTTGCCGACTCTTATACTTATCGGGATACCGGAAAATGAAATGAATACCGAAATTCGTCACAATGATTTTGATAATGCCAACATTCTACAAATGGTAAGAATGCGACGACATTTGCCACGGGTTCCTACCAAAGCCGCTAGGGGGCGTGCCCGACATCAACAACAACCTCGGGATGATTTCTTTAATGACAATGAGGTTGATAATATTGGAAGAAGTGAGTTTGACGAACAAGGAGATGATGTGGGGATGAAGAGGAAAATGAAGAAGAAAATGTGGGAAATGAACAAGATATTAGGGAAGAAGAAAATGAGGAAGGAGATGAAGACGAGTTGGATGTTGAAGATCTAAATATCAAAGAGAGAATGGCCAAAGTGGAAAGAGAAACATTTAGAGATGTGGCTTCTCTTAGAAAAGAGCTCCGGTCGTGAAAAGGAAAATTCTAGTTTGAAGAAGTCAATTGGCAAATTGAAGAAATTCATAAAGGACCTCATACCGGAACTTGCTTCTCCTCGGATGAGGAATGATGTTATCCCACCCCCTTTACTTTCTAAAGCATTTTCATTAATGATGTTTTGTATTTTAATGATCTTTTGTAAAACTCATTTGTACTAATGATATTTGCTTGTTTTTCTTAAAAGGGGTAATATTGCAAGTTGATAATGACTTGTGGATGATCATGATTTTTGATGGAGTATTTGATGGTAAAAATACTCTAAAGCATTGTTTGATAATTGGTATGAAGTACTTGATGGTAAAAGTGCTTCTTTTATTGCTTTGTTATGCTTAGTTGAATATGTTGGGACATTTGATACATGTATTGTTGAAAGCATGACTTATTACTTGATGGTTGCTCTAATTTTTGGCATTTGTAATGCCTTGATCATTCTTAGCTTATCTCAATTGGGTTGAACCCTTGAGAATCTACTTTGAGCTTCTTTATTGATGAACAAATTATTGCATATGGTGCATATGATTTTTTGAGCTTTGAAATGAGGTTGATTGATGATATAAAAAAAAAAAAAAAAATTTTGGCTTGAACCATTTACAAAGGTTATATACAACCTCTTCTATTTTTCACACACACAAGGTGTTTGTTAAAATGTCGCTATGAAAATTTCAACTTCTACATGATTCTCTCGCTTCCACAAGTCTTCTATACTCATTGAGATCATGTTTTGGGAAATAAAACGGGCGTATGAACTCTTCATTATACATTTCTCCCATTTTCCTTGGTTTTTAAGCCTAAATTGCTCAATGGTTGATAAACCATTTCTTTAGGCGCACTTTGATATACTTCTATGATGTTTCTATCATCCTAACATTCTTTTGATGATTCCAAAGGGAGAAACAGAAATGGCTCGTTAGCTCAAAGAAGCTAATAAAAGCTTGTCATAAAAGCTATAAGCTATGGCTCATAAAAGCCATAAGTTGTGATTTATTCTTAGTCCAATTGTTGCTTGATGGACTTATATTATTGTTTAATGTTGTTTTGTGACAGGGGGAGCTTATAAGCTCTTGAACAAATTGTAAAAGCTAAAGCTTTTAGCCTATGGATTATTGCTCTTACATTATTCTTGATGTCTTGTGGATAGGGGAGCTTGAGCTTATTATTGAAAATATTTACTCCTACTTGGTTGCTTTAATATTTTTGGAAAATTTTGGTTGCCTCCAAAACGATCAAATGTTTTTACCGGAAAATCATTTCTAAAATTGCTCTCTTAGTTTGTGTAAAAATTGTTTTGGTTTGTAATCATCAAAAAGGGGAGATTGTTTGATACATGTTTTTATCTTAATTTTGATGATTTTATTTTATCACCAAAACAATGTTTTTAAAGGTTGTCCAAGTACTCTAAATGATTTAAAATGTTTTTAATATTTTAGATACTTTCTCAAAGTTTATTTTCGTCTATATTGGACAACGCTTTTATTGTTCTTACGTTATTGGTTTTCACTCTCAAACGATGTTTCTAAATGTTGTCCTAATACTTCCGATCGGTTTAAAATGTTTTTACTAAATTTTGGAGTATTTCTTGAAGTTTTATTTTCGACAAAAATTGGACAATATTTACGTCTCGTGGTCGACCGGTCGCCGCTCCATAGGGCAACCGTGCACTGAAGATGTTTTTAGAAACAGAAAATGAGACGGAAGAAAAAAAAGAGCATCGGTCGGCCGCCGATCAGGCGCGTCGGTCGGTCGGCCGGCCGCCCGGTCGACCCGCACACGCAAGTGTGTTTCAAAGCGAGCGTTTTATCCTTGCAAAATCCATGAGGGGGGACCGGTTGGGGTGATGGTCGGCCGGCCGAGGTAGACGTCGACCGGCCGCTGTGTTATTTTCTTTGTGTATTCTTTTCAACGTCTATTTTCGTGATGACCGGCCGCCCATGTTTTGACATGACAAATTTCGACCGTTTGACAATGAGACAACTTTCCTTAAATTGTGGGATTGATTTTAATGACTATATTCTTGATTTTAATTGTATTTTTCTCAGTAGATTTTCAATCCCAAGAGGAGCCTATGCTTGATCAATCATCTCCTATAAATAGAGGAAGTTTTGGAGCAACCAATAGAACAATTGAGATACAACACAACAAGATACACTTCAAGCAAACACTTGGTCTTTCATAATCATTATTCTTGTTGTAAAATTGCCTAGCTTATCACTTTCACATCTTTGAGGTCTAGGCTATTCTTGATTACACTTGCACTCTATTGTATTATCAATTATCGAGTTGTAATCTTGAATTTGTGGTTGTCATTCAAACACAAGATATCCTTGTGAGTGTTCTTGTGGTAAGAACACACTTGGTTGAACTAGGTGTTAGGTGTGAGAAGATTGTGGTAATCTTAGCATTTGAGGTGTTGAAGAGTGTGGTGCTTTGAGGGGTGAAGATTGTGGTAATCTTCACAAGGTGCCGTTGAAGGAAGATTGTGGTAATCTTCAAAGGGAGATTGTGGTAATCTCCAAAGGTGGTGTTGAAGAAGAGTGTGGTGCTCTTGAGGTGTTGTAAGTTGAATTTGTATTAATTTTGGTAATTAATAAAATTCTTTTTCTTTTCGAAATCCATCCCGGATATCTTTGGGGTGGTAGAGGATTAGGCCCAGGTGGGTTGAACCTCTTTAAATCGACGTGTGTTGTTTACTTTCCGCACCTTATTATTGTGTTTGAGCATTCGGTTTGAAAAAGAGGGCGAAAACGAAAAGATGGAGATAATCTATTCACCCCCTCTAGATTATCGTAGCCGCTTGGACTTACACTATGTTTTTTTTTTATTAAACTAACAAGTATAGTAATTTTTAGTATAAATTTAAAAAAAATATTAATTTATTTATCTCCATTGATCTAATTTAATTGAGTTTTGAAAAATTATTAAGTGGTCATATAATTTTTAAAGTTTTACACAACTCAAAAAGTATTTTGAACAAATGTATACGTTTGCTTTAAATAAATAATCAATTTATTTTTTTTCTCATTTGTCTATATTATATAATCAATTTTTTTTCTTCCCATTTTTTCAATAATTTCATTTATAGTTGGATATTTAACATGATATTTTTGTAAAAATGTATTAATTTTATTGTAATGATTATTATTTAATAAATCCTACATTATTTTGTTCGATCAATACGTGACAACTTACACCCCATTTCCCAATTCAAAGAAAGGAGGGCGGGTCTTAGTATTGAGATACCCCTCCCGCCTCATTACAATTCCTATAATGTTTCAATTTCTTAATAATAAAACTATACAATACTTTCTTATATTACACACCGTGCATCGCACGGGTGACGTACTAGTTAGAATCTAAAATCAGTGAGATGAGTATTTTAGATTTGTGAATCTGCTTCTGATTTGGCTTTTACAAACAAATAAGGACTTTTACAGTTTTTTCACAAAACATTCTTAACTTCTGCCTCTATTCGCAAACGCCAAACGCTATCAACTTTTGATTTTCAACTACTTTCACTTCTGCTACAATACTCAATTCATCACTTCTTTTAGATGCGGAAGTTTTTGCAAACACTTCCATACTAAATGCGGCAATCCAGTATTATTTTCCTCACGTTACCTCGGAGACATACCAGCGTAACACCTTCCACAGGAGACGAATTTCAGAAAAGCTTGTGGTTTCCTTGTTCCGATTTTCAAACGTGAAAGCTGCAAACATGAAATTCTATAATTACACACATTTCGTACAAGCATGCTTCGGAATTAATCACCTAGTTCCATTAGGAAAACATAGATCATACAATTATAAAAGATCAAATCTAATTACCAAAAGACTCTAAATCATGCATCATTTCTTCACTTCCCAATTTTATAGCTTCACCACGCAAACTCAACAATTATTTAATTTAGGTAATTACAAAAACACCCCTGAGGTTTGGGCTAATTAAAAAAAACCAAAGGGTTTTGAAAATTACAAAAAACCCCTAGAGATTTGATTCAGTCTTAATTTTAAGGAGGTGACTGTAATATTTCTACAAATGTCAGGGGTTTTTTTGCAATGTTTTTCGCTTATGAAGGTAAAAATATAAAACAGAATCAAACCTCAAGGGTTTTTTTTTTGGAATTTTTAAAAATATCCCTTTTTTTTTGTAATCAGCCCAAACCTCTGGGGTGTTTTTGTAATTATCCCTTTAATTTAACCACACACCATTGTGCATTCTGTTTTGGGATAAATACAAAACACCCCTGAGGTTTGGGCTAATCACAAAAAAAACCAGAGATCTTTGGAAATTACAAAAAAAAAAAAACCTTCAAGTTTGATGTGTAAACATTTTTCCCCTTCATATGCAAAAACATTTCAAAAGCTTCCTTATGTTTATCAAAATATTACAGTTACCCCCTTAAATTTAAGACACAATCAAATCTCAAAGGTTTTTTGGTAATTTTCAACAAACTCTTGGTTTATTTGTAATTAGCCCAAACCTTAGGGGGCTTTTTGTAATTATCCCTTCTGTTTTCAGACATTCAGCACGTTTACCATTACCAAATATTGATAATGATAAATTTCAACCTAAGTATAAGATTGTACTTTTACCTTTGGACGGGTAATATTTGGAGGGTGCCAGCAACGCAATCCCCTTGATCTTGGTTCTAGTCTCCTGCAGAAGGAAAAAAAATATCAGACACTCATGAAAACTTACAGTTGAATGCAACAGTATAAAATATAACCATAGTTACAAAATCACGAAAGCTTCTTTTTTCCAAATAAAGATAATACCATTTAAGACACTATTGGCATAATTAAACAACTATAAAAAGCAAAACATACAAATTTTCTTGTTCCAGCTTTTCAGCAATGGAAACTGCTTTACGCATCGACCATCCGCCATGTTGTGAACATCCCTCTGCATGATGAATCACGTGGCCGAGGGATACCTTGCCTCTAACAAGATCAAGACTCTGATTTCTGTCACCTAATTTTCTTCGTTCTGGAGAAGAAGTTGTAGTAGACGTTTGTCCCATAAATGCACTTTCAGTATTTCGTCTGTCGGAGTCTACCTTACTCTTAGAAAAGTTATATTCTTTCGGAGAAGCTTCAACTTCAACAATTTCGCTCCTATTCGCTAAGCCAGATGAGGTTTCTTTATTTTGGAGTCTTCGGATCTCGTTGTGATTTGCCATAGGCATTCCATTACTTGTGAGAAAAATCGGGTTGCCATCTGAATTAAAAACTGGTCCTGCCCCAATGTCGTTTCTTGATTCACATCTGATCTCAATGGTCACGGGTGATCTAAGTACCGACTCAAATGCTTGTAAGATATGCGATCTATATTTTTCCACTTCGGATTTTGTCAACTGCGAACTGAACAGTAGCTGCACTGTCGGAGCTGCAAAATCACCAAAAATTGAGACATATAAGCTTTGTTATACAATCGAAAGAAAAAGGAAACTGGTGTTAGGTATGGTATCAGTATATGCAAATGCCAAATAGTCCACATTCATTTAGGGATAATTACAAAAACACCCCTAAGGTTTGGGCTAATTACAAAAAAAAAAACCAGAGTTCTTTGAAAATTACAAAAAAAACCTTGAAATTTGATTCAATCTTACATTTTTCCCAGTGATTTTCGAAAACATTTCAAAAAACTCCTGACATTTGCAAACATATTGTGCCCTCCTTAAATTTAAGACAAAATAAAACCTGAAGGGTTTTTTTGTAATTTTGAAACATGTCTGGGTTTTTTTGTAATTAACCCAAACCTCAGGGGGTGTTTTAATAATTATCCCTTAATATTACCTGCACCAAAACTGAGTGAAATCAGCTTTCCTTCCTGATACATGAACTCTTTTAAGCTATTAATCGGGATCTTTTCAAGCACTTCCGACCATATTTCTTCGATTCCCTGATGGAATTTGCCTGGTAATTGAAACTCATACATTTGACTTCTATCATTTGTAGCACTATCCACCTGATCTCCAACATGTTCTTTTCCATGGTCAATACCCTTCAGCTTAGAATTACAACATACATCCCCAGAACTTCCAGCTTGAAAAGCATGCATTTCAGCATTGCTTTTACTAGGTCCCTCTCTCGATACAGAATTATTCAGGATTATTGGACTATGATGCAAAGTAGTATCTGTAGAGGAACCGGGTAGCATGTAGTGTTGATCCGGAGCCAGTTGCAGCAATGCAGCTGTCAGCCAAGTCATCCTGTCATTTGACAACCTCAGTTGCTTTTCTGCTTCCGACAATGTTTTCAGTGCTTGACGCAGTTTTTCCATGTCGTCTCTGGACACTGTTAAGAATGTTAACAACATGCTTTCTCCATCAGTCACAGAAATGGGGAAAAAAAGATTAAGGGAGTGTTTGCAAACACTTAAAAAAAGTGATTGTCATCTTTTGGCATTCCCGGGGGGTGGGACGGTTAGTTTTTAGTGGTCTCAAATGTCAATTTATGGTTCTAATTCTTCATAAATTAATCAGAATGTAGCACGAGGGGGTGCTTTAAAATTCTGATTCTGCTTCTAGTTTCATTATAAATTATGTAAAGTACTTTTGCAAATTATTCACTAAACACTCTCTTTAACTTAATCAACTTTCAACTTCTATTTGCAAACACTACCAACTTCAAACTCTCAAGTGCTTTTCACTTCTAATAAAATAAATCACTTTTCTTTAAAAGCACAAGTTTTTTGTAAACACTCCCGAAATCAAAAATGAGAAAGCAAATAAAAGTTCAGCAGCTGGCCTAAACTACAAATATGAAATGTTCTAAGTACAGGTGCATTTTACGTTGAAGTAATATGAAAAGGCGAAGTCAATGATGCTGCAGTATACTCGATGGCATTGATCAGTATCAACATGTGAAGATCCAATGAAATTAGCCGAAAATACTTACATGCTTGCTGCTGGAAAAACTTCCTCCGAGGCCTTTCTTTCAAGATATCATAGCTTCCAGCAAGAATATCAGTTATGACAGTAGCAAGCTGCGACATTAGTGCCAATGGCTCAACACCAGATTCCATGATATCTCTCAGATTCTTCACTGTGTTGACAGTGTCAGCAGATAATGCTAAATCGAGTAGATCTACCAACTTCTCATCTGAAATAAGCCCAACCTGACAAGAAACCAAAAAAAAAAAAAGTATTTACACGTTTAAAGCTTTCCACTGACTCACTGAGTTAGAAAATGCAAAACAGACAACCAAGATGATACATACTACATCACAAAACAAAAGTAACGGTATATCACAATTCATTGATTGCATAAAGACCAAATGGAAGAGTACATACCAGTTCTTGCACCAGGCACAGAGAAATTTTCTGCCCAAGTAAACTCAATTGATCCAAAGTCATCACAGCATCCATCATAGATCCATCTGACCTCGATGCAATAAGCTTCAGGGCATCCTTATCAATTTCTAAATCTTCTTTGGTTGCAATCCACTGCAGAGTATATATTAAATCTGCATCCTTTAATTTAGAAAAAACAAACTTCTGGCACCTAGATATTATTATATGAGGCAAGACATCAAGCCTTGAGCAAGCAAGAACAAAAACTACCCGTCTAGGGGCTCGATCAATGACCTTCAATATTGCACTCCAACAATCGGGAGAAAAAGTATCGCATTCATCAAATATGAAGACTCTGTACTGAGAGTGATGCTGGCAGGCAATCACATTGTCAAAATCTTCAATTATACTTCTGAAGTCAATATTACTAACCGGGCTTATTTCCCTTATGTTGCGGCTCTTCCCCGTGTCATGTGCAACACAAGAATCACAAACTCCACAAGGTTTGGGATTCTCTAGAGACTGGCAATTTAGAGCTCTAGCGAATATACGTGCACAAGTGGTTTTACCAGTTCCATGAGGCCCATAAAACACATATAATAATCCAACCTTCTTTTTCATAATAGCATTTGAAAGAGCCTGTACTACCAAGTGCTGACCCACCAGATCCCTGAATGTTCTTGGCATGTATTTCTGAGTGAGATTTTGATGTCTATTAGTGTGCTGTCTTCGAAATCTACGCTGCTCATGATATCCACCCTCTGATGCAAGATCAGAGCCAATTTCCTGCTTTAGCAGATTGTCAGCAAAAATTCCTAACTCGCCCGAATAATCATGACGCCAAGCAGCATGATCCATACTTCCCTGAGATCCAGAAGCATCAAGCAGTAGAGGAAATGCTTCTCCATCGGATTTTGTAGATGAACTCAAGTTATCTGACATGGCTGGCATGTCAGAGATACCCCTTCTAGAAATAGAACCTTCTTTTTTCAACCGTGATTCGGATAAACCACAAGAAATGCTCCGGCCAGCCATGTCAATAAATGACTTTCCTCTATGATGAATTCTTGACCAGTTCCAAGGAATACCACACCCATTTCTTGGAACACCAGTGACATTGTGACCGTCATACTCTTGGGCAAAAGAGTTAGAGGCCACTGACATTTCGTTTTGAGTCTCAGCATCTCGGGTAGCTATAGAAGGGCGATTTCTTCTTGCACCTCGAGATTTACGCCTTTTTTCCCTATTCGTATTGTTTCCATGACTGCCAATGTTTGCTCCTATTTCCTCAGCAATTTCTTCTACTTGGGCATACCTTCCATCATGATTACAAGATAACACTAAATCATCACTATCAGCCGGGATATCATTTAACTGTTCAGAAAGGATTTTAAGGGGCCAATCTTGTTTGTAACCTCCATTTGCTATAAACCTTTCACTTGATTCATCTCTATTGACTCTTCTAAGCTCATGAATTGCATCCTTGATTCTACCGTTGCTCACAGCTGTTGCTGCCCTATGATTATGACTACTTAACTGAAGAGTAGCTGCTTTTGATACAGGTGGGCCAACAGGGGAGCTTTCTGACATCTTTCCACATTCTTTGGGATGTTTTACGTTAACTGACCGTCTTCCATTGACCAAGGCATCCCCTTTCCCTCTTTTAAGAAGCATATCAACGACAGAATGAGAATGCCATGAGTGTGAACTTGCAGAAGGATCTTTTAGAGACCTCGACCTCTGAAGGACTACAAGGCCCCTCATGAGGGCCCTATCTGCCAAAATTGGACTATGCTTATGCATATGGTTCTTCAAATGAATGCAATTTGTCAAATGAATGTGATTATGTAGATGATCACTTATATTACCATTCACATCCTTAAGAATCCTGTCGCGGGCAATCCTAGTCATGATCAGAACACAAATAGATCCGCTGGAAATGTACTTGAATTAAGCCAAGCTCTTAACTTATGACTGTCCAAGAGCTTCTGTGTTTATCTTATTGCAGATACAACATAGTCCGTTTTACGGAATGACTTTGCCCAAACCCAAACAATTAAACATTACAAATGTAAATTATCAACACTATCCTCACAAATACACTTTCTTACTATAGTTACAATCATGAACATCCCACCCAAGCACAAACCCTTCAAAACATATATTTTCCCCTTTGAGGCATCTGATGTAATACAGAGCAAACCCAAGTAAATTGCAACGACATTAAATGACAGTCATTAGCTCAACAACTCAAAAGTCTTTTTCTTTTCTTTCTCACTAGCTTTGCGGGTCGACACTATGATGGGTGAATCATTTTATCAAACAGGTGATAGACATTGCAAAAGGGTAAAGAATCTTTGAGTCTTTAAGGACAAAGAAAATGGGAGTGGAGAGTAGACAGCATTCACCTGAATCTTGGAGTTAGAGGCAACAACTACTCGCTACCGCTTTTCATAAAGTGTCTTTCTGTGTTACTCTCTCTATCCCAGATCTCTTTCTCCATTGTTGCATATGAATTTCAGGAGGGGTCCTTTCAGAAAACTATAGAACACAGTCTCAAAAAGGAAATATTTTGCCAATTGCGACTCGTATGTTTTGCAGTACAAGGTGGGCTTTGGCGTATTGCATGAAACGGGACTATAGAGAATATAAATAAAGTAGCAGTACATAGTTTTAGCAGAGAGAGATAGAGAGGGGTGGGGGGTGGGGGAGGTGGTGGTGCTAACGACATATTGCATTGGAACAAAGCAGTTTCCAAGAACAGTTGAAGAGATTGTTAGATGCGTAAACGAATCGAGTCAAGTCAAATATAATATTGCTCAAGCTTGTTTAATTTTTTATCGAGCTTCGAAAATTGTGTTTGAGCTTGGTTTGATTATTAATCGAATCGAGCTCGAACGAGGTGGCTTGACAATTTTACATATATTTTATTCCTTTTTACTAATCGAGTTGAGTTTGAACGAGTTTTAGTCTTACCGATCATGAATTGAGCTCGAGTAGCTTGACAATTTTGCACATATTTTAATCTTTTATTATAATCAAGTCGAGGTCGAGCTGAACTTTACATCTTATCGAATGAAAAAATTTGTTCAAGTTTGATTCATTATGTTAACGAGCCGAGCTCAAACGCACTTTTAACGATCGATCTCGAATTACGTATCGGATAACTTGGTTCATTTTCCAGCTCTTGTTTTTATATCAATAGGGAAAATCAGTACGTAGCCAATAATCAGGCCTACACACTTGTTTCGACAGCCAAAAAATTGGGGTGGAAACGGCAAAAAACGGTAAAAAAAAAAAATAATAATAAAAAAAAAATAAATGAAAATAAAATAGAAAAAAAGTATTATTTCTAGCTGCCGTCTAGGTAGCTTAGGCACTAGACTACTGTCCGACTAGAGTCTAGCGATTTCTACAACCTTTACTGGCTGTAGATTATAAATAATTTTACTGGGAATCAAATGAAGTTCATAAAATCATTTTGAAGCTACTAAGTCACGTGTGTAACTAAGAAATTTATTTTTTTAGTTTCATATATATTTATTTTTTTATAGATAAACAATGAATGTCTTTTTGAAATATTGTGGGATAAGAGGACCATTCTGATTCAAAATACCGTTGAGAGAGATGCCGGACTTTTAGAAGGGTAGATCAGACATTTGCGTTTCATTCAATTCGGTCTCACCAGAAAATTAAGCAAACATTATTACTGTACTAATTGTTTTGTTTATCTACAACAAATTTATTTTTAATTACTTGTGAAGAAATGAAGTACTACCAAACTCGGGGATAATTTCAGAATTGGTACCTCAACTTTACTTGTTTTTTCTTTTGGTACCCCATGTTCTCAATTCATCAATAATGGTCATTAACGTTACGTTTTTAATCACTTTTAGTCGCCGTTAGTTGACCGTCAACTTTGACCAGGTAACCTGTTACAACAGGTAAAAATGAGTAAAAAACCTGATAATTGCCTTTTTCCCCTTATTTTCACTTGTGTTTTAATTTCTACAAACCCACAAATCCTAAAATATAAAAACATTAAATTTATTATGAAAAATATTATTTTTTTATAATTTTAATTTTAATCAAAATTTTAAAATCAGAACCATGGGTTCCAACTCCCAAATAATTCTAAACCAAAAGCACTAAACCTTCTTTTTTACTTTCATTATTTTTAACAATATAATTAATCTTCAATTGAAGTGAAAATTCAACTTTACTTATCCTATAAATTTATAAAGAATAAAATAAATTATAATTTTTTCTCTTGTAATCTATATTTCGAGGTAGAAAGTAATGATTCCAAAAGCTTAGTGGATATTTTACAAGGCAAACGGATACCCAAGATGGGTGGAGACATAGTTGCAGAGGATATGTTTTTCCCAGAATTTATAAAAATTTTGGTTTTCCCTCGAAAATAAAAAAAAAAAATTGTATCCAAATACTAACTTAATCATAAACCCAAATACCGTAAATGATAATATTAATAAATGAATCTTTACCCAAAAACCCAAAAACTTGTTTAAAGTAGGAAAAGATCACACATTTCAACCTTCAAGAACCTACAATGTCTTATTTTCTTAATTTTAATTTCCATATTTTTTCAGATTGCTCAATTTTCACCATTCCTTTTTTCATTTTTCATTTTTCCATCAACTCATTCGTTTAATTGTTGAAATTTCACCAAATTCAGTCAAAAAAATCCAAAACTAAAAAAGGATAGAAAAAAAATCTGCTTGTAACCTTAAATCTCTGTAAAATTGCGATCTTCTTCGGCCCAGTTTTCCAATCAATTCCAGCATCAATGCACTTGGAACAGGCTGGGGAATCAAGATCAAGAAGTTGATTGGAACTTGAATGGAGATTTTGCATCAAGATTGAACACTTATGGGCGATTTTCGAACAACAGATTTCGATATCCAGATTCTTGTACCTTGTTTGG
The DNA here is from genome assembly GCA_016081115.2 of Rehmannia glutinosa. Lineage (NCBI taxonomy): Eukaryota > Viridiplantae > Streptophyta > Magnoliopsida > Lamiales > Orobanchaceae > Rehmannia > Rehmannia glutinosa. The sequence continues at coordinate 254,048 of JABTTQ020002414.1, forward strand.
ATTTCAGTGTGTTTATTCTGGAGTAAAGTTGGGAGTAAAGAATTTGATTAAATTTGTGGGCAAGATTCAATTAGGGTTTGAGATCGAATTTGGGGGAGAACTTTGTTTAGAATTGGAGAAGAAACCGGTTCATTAGGGTTTGTCACCTCCAAACCCACAATTGTAGGTCAATCTGTTAGTCTTAGACGGTTAACTAACGGCCAGTAGTAAAATTGATTAAAAAGTGTAACGTTGATGACCATCTTTGATAAGTTAGGAACATGAGGTATTAAAAGCAAAAAGTAGATAAACTTAAAGTACTAGTTCTGAAATTATCCCACCAAACTCGCATATATAGCACAGAAAACGTCGAGGAAATGAAACAAGTTGTATAATGTTTTGGCTTTTCATTTTGTTAATTTATTATTTTTTAGAAAATAGTTACTAATGACGTGCAATTGAAATATAATAATAATAATTGATGTGGCTAGAGTAAATAAACAATTCTAGTAAAACTAGATTTGTTGATGTAGATGTGCTTTATTTCCTATGGATACAACTCTAGTATACCGTTTTATTCAAAATTCAAGGGAAAAAATGCAATGGCAGGGCCAGAAGACCCTAATATAGTAGGTTGGTACACGAAAATAGGATAGATCGGATAAAAAATCCAAAAAAAAATACAAATTATAACTAATTTTCTTTAAAGAAATATTCTCACTAATTTTTTTTCAAAAAAAAGGGTTGGGTCAAGCTCAGGTTCCGACAATGGAAAAGTGTATCCTTTTCTCGATGTGTTGGACAAAATTTCATGAGAAAATCTTATGTAAGACTGTCTCATGCATCTAAGTCCATGAGAAAGATCCTAAACACATAAAAAAATTGATACTTTTCACGGGTATAGGTTTGGGTCGAAATTCTATTTCAATATAGGATCGCCTCATGGATTATATCCATGAGACCGTCTCACACAAGTTTTGGTGAAGTTTTATTCAGTTGTATAAGACATCTCTTACGGATCATAAACATATATAGAAACAAGATTATAAATCTAGACAGATCTAAGTAATATGTAGAATCAGAAAACACATACTAGTGACGTGAATCATCGAGTACTCACTCGTACATCTTATGACAAAAGCCCACATATTGGGACAAACTTATTTAATTGAAACAAATATCACATATAAAGGACAACACAAAAGTCAACTAGGATGACTAACTTATTCATGAAGGGAGATAAAAACAAGATACATGATCCTTAGCAATAAAAAAAGATAATTACAAAAGATATGAGGTTTGGGCTAATTACAAAAAAACCCAAAGATATTTTAAAATTACAAAAACACCCCTCAAGTTTGAATATGTAATTTAAGGGGATAATTATATTATTTTTAGAAATATCAGGAGGGTTCATTAAATATTTTTTGCTTATGAAGGGAAAAATATAGGACGGATTCAAACCTCAAGAAGTTTTTTTTGCAATTTTCAAAAATCTTTGAGGATTTTTGTAATTAGCCCAAAGTTCAGGGGGTTGTAATTATTCCTAAAAAATATGAGACCAGAAACAAAGGAAAAGCTGACTCAAATTCTATGTATATGTAGCATAAGTTTGATGTTGTTTTCAACGTGTTCCTGTCTGTGCATGCATTCATTCCTGCCAACTTGGGTTTATTTCCTTATATTCATCATGACTAAGAACAATGTAACACATTTTGTGGCAATAATTGGGATCGATAATTGGGTTTTAGACCCACCAGAGATGGACCACATTCGACGGGCCTTGGATCTCTCTTCACACCTGGGCTTTTACCCATGCCATGTGCATGAACCTCCTTTTGTCAGATAGGTTAAATTACTAAATTTCCCCTTTTCTTTGGGCCAGTTTTGGATTTTGATATATTTAAATGGGGTTCTTATTAAATACTATACTTTGAAGGAAAGGAGATGATAAAAAGTCCCATAACAAATGTGCACGACAATATGTATGTAATCATGAATCTTGACTCTTTGAACTAAGTTTTTGTACTTTAAAAGTTATCATTATCGTACTTCTTCAAAGCAAAATAATTAATTTAATGAAAAGTAATAGTAAAAGTTGATGGAACTAAAGTCACTGGAAAAACCAAGTTACACCTAGAAAAAAAACATGATGAACCTATCAATCACCTATGCAATGTGAAAGTAGAGGACATATGAAAACCTACATGCCTAAAACCTTAGATCACGTGCACATGAGTTGTCATTACATTGGATGGCAATATGCATGCACAACTGGCTCAGATGATTAAACCTAATAGCTCTAGGGAAATAACCCTTTGTTAAAAGAAAATGATGAACCCCATTCTTAAGGGTCCCACATAAGATTCCCAGAAACTCCGTAAGAAGGTGAATCAGGGAATATCTCAACGAGTCGAGTCGAGTTCTTTAGATCAATTACCACACAAGAAATCCCCCTTCACCCTATTACCAGGGCAGTTCGAACTTCTACGTTGTGGGTGCCAGCGAAATAGACATCACATCACCCAAATATTTTACCAGTTGAGCTATGCTCATTGGGCAAAACAATAACACCCTTTGTTCGATTTAAGCTATAAATATTATTGAAGGTTAGTTACCTTGTTAGCCTCCCATTAAAATATGTGGGGGTGGACAACATCATACTAGTTTATTGAGAAGCTCATTTATGTCTAGTTCCGAAGAGACACTATCTCGAGTATAAGAGCCCATCTCTTTAATTTTTCTTCCAAGTTTTCTTCAAAACTGAGAATATGGTGACTTAGTTCTCACGCTGATTTACTGTATTTTATTGATATCCCTCACATGCAAACAAAACTTAGGTTAGTCATGGTTTATTTGGAATCAGATATCCTATTCCATTTCTTATTCCATTTTGTTTTTCACTCATTGGATGTTTGACACGTGTATATATATATCTAAAGAATCAACAACACATTTTATCCTATAAACACGTGTTCGTCATCCAATGTAATGAAATAAGAAGTGGAACACAAAAAATGGAACAAGAAATTTGTTCCCGATTTACACAATACCTAAACTCACCTGCCAAGATTTTTAAGATAACAAACATTGTACCTAAGACTCACCCGCCAAGATTTCTGAGGACTATTGACCCACCCCACTCTAGACCCACCTAGTGTCCGCTTTATAAATTTGAAATATTAAAAAGTATATATATTTTTAAAATGAACACCTACGAAAATATTTTAGAAGATATATTTTGAAAATATAATCTCACATAAATACATATATATTTCAAAAAAAAATAAAAGAAAGAATTCGAAGAATAAAGACCCAAGACCCACCCAGACCCGATTTTAAAGTAGGGTTCAGAATGGCTGAGCGGGTCTTAATGTATACAACCATCCCTCCCACGGGTAATGAGATGCTACCCAAATGGATAGTGCCAACCCCTACCCCACCCAAAATATCTAGATTTACATCTTTAGAGACTTTAGTACAATTGATTATGAATACTATAGTTTTACATGTATATTGTTGGACATCGTGTGTGTGTCAGAAGAGGGGAAGGGGTGGCAATTATGAAGAGATAGAAAGGAAACATGAGAAGTTTTGCTCTCATTTAGAGGAGGAAACAAAGACAAATTGTTTCTGCAAAAACCTAAACCCAGAAAATGAAATAAATAGAAACAGCTCCTAAAACCCAAATAATATGACTTCTTTGGGTGTCCAAAATAACTGCACCAAAAGTGCAACACGGAACTAATTCTTTCGCCATGATGTTACTTTGCAGGGCTCAAAATGGGATCAATTTTAGAAACAAAATCATACCGAGACCAATTTACACGATGTACGAAAATTCCTTTTCTTTTCAACTTTCACGAATCAGATTTGTGGGCTCGCTCAAGACATATTTGGGTAGCTCATACTTGGCACCTGCAATGACATTTTTGGATTTAGAAAGAACACCGAAGCAAATTGATTAAAAGAAGCAATAATTAGCACAAACCTCTCTCGTCATAGCAGACGGTTAAATCGGGATTTTGAACAATAACACCAGCACTATCCACAATTGCTTGTGCAAGGCTCAAATCAGCCTCTGCTGCAGCCCGGAGAGCATCCCAGATCTCTGATGACAATGAAGCAAAAGAGGAAATTAAACACAATCTCAATAGTTGCCAATATGGTTCAGATGATAGCGTAAAACTAAAGGCAAAATTTTTTTTTTAGTCCTTTATCTAACACCACTTTGAGATTTCATCCTTTTTCTTTTCGCTTTTGACAAGTAGTCCTTTTTCTCAACAAAAAATTGAGATTTGGTCCTCTTACCGCTATAAAGTTACTTTGACTTTGTTGAGTGATGTGGCATTTTTATTTTCAAAATTTTTTATTTTCATTTAGAAAATAATATTTAAATCTTAATGGCATCCTAAAAATTCGAAAAAACCATTTTAAAATCTAAAAATTAAATTTCTAAAATTTGATAATTTATTTTAAAAACTAAAAGTAGTAAAAACAATATCGAAATTATTTTAAAATTACAAAAAAATAATACAAAAGTTGTTAAAAAAATATAAACTGTCTGAAAAAATCTGATATTTATTTGAAATATTGAAAAATATTTTATTTTTGAAATAGAAAAACTCAAATTTTTTTGAAAAATTTGTTTATAAACTAAACGATGTTTAAAAATATGAAAATTTGTTTAAAAAAACTAAAAAAATTGTTAAAAATCTTACAATTATTTGAAATATTAAAATATAAAATAAAAAAAGTTGAAAATTATCTAAAACTAGAAAATTAGTCTAAAAATCTGAAAATGGATTAAAACTAAGACTTTTAAAATTTTTACAAAAAAATATGAATTATTTTTTAAAATAAATCTGACAATTACGCCAAATATGTAAAAATAATCTAATTTTTAAAAAAAAATTCAGATTTTTTTACTTTAATTTTCAGATTTTTTTTACATATTTGGCATAATTTTTAGATTTTTGAAAAATAATTTATAGTTTTTTTAAAAACAATTCTAAGTTTTTACTCTATTTTTTATTTTATAAAAAAAATCAGATATTTTTTTTTTATAAAACTTTCAAAAAGTCTTTGGTTTTAATCCATTTTCAGATTTTCAGGCAAAATTTCGTTTTTTTGAACAATTTTCGATGTTTTAAAATAGTTTATAATATTTCAAATAAATTTCAGATTTTTTGAAACAGTTTATAGTTTTTTTAACAATTTTCATATATATTGTTTTATAATTTAAATCAATTTCAATCTATTTTTAGTTTTTACAAAAGCTATCAGATTTTATATATTTTATTTTTAGATTTAAATATATGTTTTTGAATTTTTAAGACTTTGTTACAAAAATTTAAATAATTTTTAATTTTAGTAAAACAATTGTCAGAATTTTTAGATAATTTTTTTTTTTCAGATTTTCAAAAAAAATCTTTTATTTAATTAAATTTTCCATCATTTAAGCCAACTAGGATGCCATGTAAGATTTAAATATTGTTTTCTAAATGAAAATTATAAATTTTGAAAATAAAAATGCCACATCAGCTCAACAGGTTAAAGTAACCTGCTATAGCAGGTGAGAGGACCAAATCTCAATTTTTTGTTGAGAAAAAGGACTATTTGTCAAAAGCGAGAAGAAAAAGGATGAAATCTCAAAGTGGTGTTAGATAAAGGACCAAAAAAAAAAATTTGCCTAAAACTAAATTACAGTTAAAAGTGGAGTAGAAAACAGAGATGCTTTCTATTTGTCGAAAGATAAAACACAAAAGCTATCCATTCTCAGGTTTGGCCATCTCTATCTTTCAACTGACAAGTGAGCTGCTGATAATGCCATACTCCTCTTACAACTCGACGACACATGCCATAATAAATATTATACAGAACCATTTCATCCACATACTTTATTTCCAGTATGCCTATGAACAAGAATGATTTATTACTTGCATAGCCTGTGTTCTCCAGGTAACATTTTACAATTTATCCAGCTTCTAACAACCCTGCAGGTCATGCTTAGGTTAACCTTGAAACGCAACAAGTATGTTCACCATTTGCTAATTCATCATGAAGAGGCTAAAAGACATTTAACACAAGTAGATTTTATGTACACCCGCATATAATGTCTTGTTCTCCACAGACACATCAGTTGGGTCAATGCACAAATATGAGGAAATATATGACAAAAGGAAGCTTAGCAAGAGGGCTTTTTGCCAAAACATGGCAAAATTCATAATAATTTGTCAAAATTGTACGTCCATGGCAAGTCTTGACATATTAAACGGAGGCGCAACAAGTGATTGCACCTGGAACAAAAATACAAGTTTGTTCCAGGAGCAATATCTTCTTGCGCCTACTGAAAAAGAAAAAAAAACTTTGTATTCCAGGCGCGTAGTGAACTTGCGCCTAGATGAGTTCTTCTTTTAAAAAAAAGGGTTTGATGAACGTTTTTGTCGTGTGGTGGCCTGATGGATGGGTTTGGGGGAGTGGGATCTTTTGGCTAATTAGATGTATTTTACAAATTGATATGTCAAATTGATAAATGTTCTTTTTTTTTTTTTACAATGATATATATATATATATAAATTCTATCCAATTTCAGTTCTTATTTCAATCTTTCATTACCATACTTTTATTTTTTAAAGTTGAAATAAAATATTTTATTACCCATGTTTTTTCCCATAAACATCATGATATTCATGTTTACATTTTTACGTGCATTAGGGGCTCACCACTGCCTTAAGTGTTATATACATAGAAAGTAATTTTATTTTAATCTCTTTTTTTTTGTACACAAATATTTATACCCTTTTTCAACTCTATTCTATTTTTAATTATCCTATTATTATTTTATGTTTCATTTAATAAATTAAATTCTGTCCATTATTATTATTGACTAATTACACCACCATACAAGTGAGAAATAAAAACACTATAATGAAACATGAGATTGAAATTCTTATATAATTTTGAAAGTAAAATTTAAGATGTGTAATATAAAAGGAATCTACTATTTTATAACTCGTGTTCTGAATGGAAATATTGGACAAAAAGAGGCAAAATTTTAAATTTTGAAACTAACAATATTCAATGATTTGTGACAATGCATCTAATTTGTAACAAGATCCCACTCCCCCAAACCCATCCCACCACCCACCACACGACAAAAGCATTCATCAAACGTTAGTGTGTGTTTTTAAAAAAAAAAAAAATCATCCAGGTGCAAGTTCACCATGCGGCCGGCATACAAAGTTGTTTTTCTTTTCTTTTTCAGTAGGCACAAGAAGAGATTTCGACTGGAACTAAAATTGTAAATATGTTTCAAGCGAAATATCTTTTGCGCCTCCCTTATATATTCTGTATTTCCTGGCGCAATCTCTTGTTGCGCTTCCACTTAATATGTCAAGCCCTACCATGCACATCCTATTTTGACAAATTGTTCTCAATTTTGCCATGTTTTGACAAAAGCCCTAATCAAGAAGCTAAAAGTTGGCATTAGACTTGAAAATTTGTCCTATTAAACCAGTTCGATGGAGCATCAAAGCTCTAATGCAGCATAATTTTGAGGTATTGCTATTCATTCAAAACAAATAGTATTATAACATCGCATAAAGGTCTTATGTTTTACATACCTTTCCTGCCACCATAGTGTGGAGCAGTGTCCCAGAACTCCTCTCGCATCTGCGTTAGTTGTGCCCTAGTTATGGCTTCAGAATGCTTCCATGCCTTGGGTTTCCGTATCTTCTTTGAAGTTTCTGATTCAGACCAAGTGAAGCAAGAAGTTAAGGGCTCAATTATCAGGCAAGCAACATCAAGTAGACTCTTCAAAGTTTTATGATGCAACACATGTTTATGGCATTAACTTAAAAACCAGAACCAAAGCTAAGAAAAGCATCTTCTTTTGTTAACTTTCGAATCTAACAGATAGGACATCCGCTTAGAAAATGAAATTTTCTATGTGTTAAAATTGGAGGTCCTGTAATTATAAAGGATGCCTTTGAGCAATACAATGACTAGGATGTTAAGAAATGAAAATGCGAACCGAGATTCATCTAGAACATCATAAACCAAACAAGAACCTTAACTTGAGTTAAATGGAGCCAAAAGAAAGTCAGAATCTCATTCACTGCGATACACCTAATGTAGGGTAGGTCCATGTTTCTTAGAATAAAATAGTGCAGGACAATCATCAAATATCAGTAGGGGGAAAAAACGATGGGAACACTATCTGCAATTCAGGAAGATAGAAAATAAAAAGCCAAATGAATCAAAAAAAAAAAAAGCCTCAGAACATAAAGCAAGAGATAGCATCAACTAACAAATTACAATTGATCTTTACCTAGCGACACCAAAAATATCTGTGCTGACTGATGCATAAAAAACTAAAGGAAAATGAAACATAGTTGACAACAAAATCAACTCAATAAAAATGTATTACTTGGAACTTCTGGGGAAATAAGGGCAGCACGTCACAAAAATGACATCCAACACAACTAAATTCCCAAGATCAACCAGAACTTTATTAGTAAAAGCTTATTTAATATATCAAATGAGTAGCACAACAAGCCAATTGAGGCCAACGTTGAGAAATTTCATCGTTATTTTCATAAATGAATGATACTTCATCTATTAGGAGAAAATTATTCCAATATCACATACCGTGCAAACTTTTTACCAACGAAGGTATTGAAAGAACTCTTTCCTAATGTTTTTCTGTATTATTTGAATTACAAACTCAAAGTATATAGGTAAGAACTATTTCCTAAAGTTTTTCCTGTTTTCTTTGAATCACAAACTCCAATTATATAGCATTTCCACAAGTGCGAAGCTATTAGTTCACCTAATATTCTCATTCCAGTTCACTTCACAATGGATTCGATAGTAGGAGCACAATTGGAGTTCAGAGCAAATTGCAGTCCAAAAAAAATTATGTATGGTTCCCAGTGTTGGCAAGAAAATTTGATGTACAACGGAAAAAGGAAGTAGCACCACTATGTAAAGGTTCATTTTGAAATGCCACCTTGTCCATTAAATAATGATTCAAAAGCAAACAGTTACATACTATTCTCAAACTTTCAGAATGTGATACCAAGGCATGACACTGTGGCTTAAATTAATCCTATAAAAACTATTCTGATTAAATAACTTTGTACTTATAAAAATAAAAGACAATGTATAAATTAATAAAACAATAACATTTTACCAACCTATAAAATCATTTTATATAACCATTCCTAGGTAATTTGTTCTCCATCACATAATGACTCACGTTACCAGCATGAGTGATGGCAACATGTCAATCCATCCGTAACAGAAGCAAAAATATAACAGTGTGATGTATGCAATCTCATAAATAGAATGAATCAAGATACAACAATATATCAAGGAATCACACTGATAGAATTTGACAGATATAAAATCCAGAAGATTCAGAAAAAATATAGTGTGAAATTCATCAAACTAACAGAGGCACATATGAGTCAGATGGAAAATGAAAGAAACTAATGCCCACGGCTGGTGAATCTCTCAAGGACTTAAAGTAGATTTGGAAATTGGAACTGCATGCCCCATTGAATTTACCAATCCCACATCTCGTAGGCGATTCCACTCACGGACTAGTTATGAGTACTGAATCTTCCATTTTGTTCTACAGGCAAGTCATACTCCATTCAGTTTTCTTAAACTTATCCCCTCTAAAATCAACCGGATCTTGATAGTTGATGAGATATCCAGCATTCCCTATGCAGTGGTTTTTCAAAATAATACAAGTCCTACTCTTTTTGTCCCTTTAACAAAAAAGATGATACTAATAGGATATTTTAATGTATTTGGTAAGTGTAAAGAGAAATGAAAAGTCATCCAATTTTCTTTTTCCCCCCATAGTAACATGAAAGAGAGGCATCAGATATCAAGACAATTCATAGCTAATTTTACTAACAGCAACTTAACAGAGATATCCAAATAGTTAACAATCTGGTCTGAATTCATATTCAGAACTATGAACCAAAGGTCCACAACATATTGCTCAAAAAAGATAACACATGGGGGCAAAAGTAGTGCCCCCTTTGTCAAGCCAGACTTATCATTCTCAGTATGAAACTTCTGGAATTCTTTATGAGTTTTCTTTCTGTTTTTTCTCTTAAAAAGAAGCAGAGAAAGTTTTAAAAACAAAAACCCAGAAACTTAATAAGGAAAAGGAAAAAGAAAAAAGAAAAATATTGGTTTGAAACAAGTCAACAGAACTCAAGAATGAAACTTCAAACAGGGAAAAGGTAACCTGATCATTGTCACAACTGCAATCAAAAACAGTAACAAAACCACATGAAACACAAGAAAAATCACATACTATTTGCCTCGTTATTGATATCGTATATGTTTTACCCGAACACTGAAAAAAGAGTGGTTAAAACACGTCTACAAACTTCAAGAGTCGAAATTACAATATCAAACAAAAATCTTCACAGAAAACACACCACGTTCAGCAACCCATAATCAAATACATACTACTACAAAATGCAGAGAAAAAACAAAACCAAATAATATTCGCCATATCATCATTAGAAAAAAAATACCCTACAATCAAAAACTCGCTCATGAACAACATATCACTCACTACTCAGTAATACCATAAATTCGATAAAGAAGAGTCAAAAATCGAGTCAAAAAACTCAAGAAAACTGTACCATCTACTTTATCACGCGATCCAGCGCAACCCATGTTGTAACGGCACACTATTTCTCTCCGGGTGAAGATTATCAGTGCCCACAATTCGAATATCGAAGTAAAAAATCGGAAAGAAAAAAGTAATGCGAAACTTAGATAGAGGGACAAATTGTCAAATTGCAATTTAGAGTTTGCGTGAGCACGACTTTCTATCTCTTTCCCTCCATCTCTCTCTCTCTCTCTCACTCCGTCTATCTATGTGTGAGAGAGGGGAATCTTCAGTTTTCTGTGGGGGTGAGAGTGGGGAAGGTGGAGATTGGGAGTCCACTATCTTTCAACGATCTGCAGAATTTGATGGAATATATATTGCCAGTTTTGATTAGGTTTAGTATTAAAAAGTCAAAACAGCTAACAATTATTGGCTTATTGCTATTTAAACATACTAATAATTTTAGTTTCTTCAATTGCAATTTCCTTTTTTTTTTTTTTTTTTTTTTTGATAACTCAAAACTGCAGCGCATTGCCCGACTATGTCACGACAACAGCTCCGCTCTCTCATTGCTGCCGCCAAGGTAAATCATGGATGTGACGATCGGGATTGTGCCAGGTGTTCGACGACGACGTCAAACGAGATCCTAAAAGGTAAAGAGAACAATTAAGTTCGACCCCCAATCTACTAATAACGATCTCTCCCGAATCGAACCCCACGGATCTTATTCAAGATGAGTTCACTAAATCTTCATTTCGCATATGCCCCGGGAACAATTTGATGGGGCGAGGGATAAGAACCTCCTCGACCTCCACCCCACAAACAATTTGATGGGGCGGGGATTCAACCCCTGACCTCCACCCCACAATTACTTATTTCCTATTTGTATGTAACACAGGCCCAATTTAATTGAATCGTTCTCACAGGGTTCTTAGAGATATTAAATTGCCTTTTCATGTTGTAGAATTAAATTGAAGTTATGTTTGTTTGATGAAAAACTAGTTTATTTTTTCTAAATAAATCGTGAAAATAGAAAAAAGTAAGTCCCATTAATTTTAAATAGGTTATGATCATATTGATAATTTTATAACGAAAATATTTCAAAATATGTGTCCAAATAATATATATATTACATTTATACATTCATAGCATTATATGTATTTATGTAAGAAGAAAATTAATTTTGTTTCATGGAAAATTGTATTTATTAATAGTTTTTATATATAAAATTATATTTTATATATATTAACGCACTTTCATGTTTATAGAAACTATTTTTTATATTTATCAATGTATTTTGATATACGAACTTTAAAGTTGTACATTTTGAATTAGATATGCTCTGATTTTTGTTTAATTTCTTTAATAATTTTGACAACTATTCAGCTTATTAACGCAACTAAATATTGGCAAAAACTTGTATAGGGCGAATCTTGTATATAAATGGGATTATGACCCCAAACACAAACTCATTAAAAAAATGCATTCTTTTTGTGTTTTGTAAGATTTGTCTCATGAGCTTAAATCAATAAAACGGTCTTATACTAAACCACATCAAAATATTTTGTATTTAATAGGTTCTTTAATAGTTTACAATAATTCATTCTCTATTGATTAATGGTGTGGTTTATAATCACACCGATTTATTTTTATATTTTAATTATTTATTGAAGTTCTAAAGTTTTTGCAATCACTAAAGAATATTTTATAAAACACAGTTCATGCATAGCAGGAAAAAAATACCAAAAATGAGAACATGGATATAGCATAATAATTAAAAGACCCAAACAATATAATACAAATCACACAACAAAATTTCGAAAAACACAAAATTGACTTAACAACGTAAATAAATAAAATATTTTATTAGAACCTACACCAAATTAAAAAAAAAAATATTGTAGGTATTGATGGCAAAAAAGCTTACTTTAAAAGCAATTACTTTGGCAAATGTAACTTCTTTAGGAATTTGCAAAAAGGCACGCACTATATATAAATTTTGTTTGATAAATTACTTTAAAAGCAATTACTTTCATGTCGCCAGCTACCCACTTGGGTGAAAGACCCTTGGACCAAATACACACCCACATGAACATGTATGCTTGTGTGATGATCCAAAGGTGATGAAGCCAGAAACTTCGTGTAGGGGGGCAACTAACATTAATGTAAAAATAAAATATAATATATAAACTCTTAAAATAAAACTATTTATACAATCCAATTTTGATAAAGTCAATTTATTAATTCAGTTACATCTTAATGTTCAAAAAGGAAAAATATAATTCAATTATCACTATGTCATAATATTTCTCTTCTATTTTTCATATTTTGAAATATTTGCATAATAGTATCATTGCTAATATTTCAAAAAGATAATATTGGGGAAAATATAAAAATCTTTGATGGATTTGAAAGAAAATATACAAAAGTTATGATGGGGCAAAAGAAAATATACAAATTTTTTAAAAAGGAAAAAATGAACAAGACTTCAAGATTTTTTTCAAGATTCACAAATGGGAAGGGGAAAAGAAGAATGAACAAATTGAAGATTTGTTTTATTTTTCCTATATTATGTATTTTTGGAGGTTATAAAGTGAAATTAACAAAATACCCGATTTTTTTTTCCAAAAATTTAGGAGGGTCCAAATTCCAATAACTCCCTTGCTCCATAGTGGCTTCGCTATTGGTACCCACTTGGGCGGCATGCAATAGACCCGATTACTATTATAAAACAATAAGATGAGAAATATATTAATAAAAGTATAGTATGGAAACTATTTTTCCCAAAGTAAGGGCGCGATTGTATATGCTTTCATTGTGAAAATTTTTATTTTGCAAAAGAATAGTGGTGAAAAATTTTGGAAGAAAAAAATGAATTTTGAGTGTGTAATTGGATGTGAGATGAAAATATAATGATGAAAGTTGATTTGATTTAAAAATAGTAAAATAATGATTGAATATGATTGATAGTTAGAAATTTGTGAGTGAGTGAATAATGAATTTGTAGGAGAATGTGTAATAATGATTACTGTTTTGTGAAAAAATGTGTAGACGTGATTGATAAGAATAAAAATGAGAAAAAGTAAAAGTGAAAAAATAATATATTTTTTGAAAATTTTCATAAACAATCGCATATTTGGTCAAAAAAAATTATCCAGCGAAACGAAAAACATCCAATCGCGCCATAATATTCTGAAAAGTAAAGGTTGAATGTTACCCTTATTAAAAAAACAAATAAGAAAAAAAGGAAGTCACGCTAAAAAGAGCAAACTGGTCCTGCTGTATACGTGGACGCTTTACTCGGTTTCCAACTGCCCCGTCAGCTCCCCACCATTTTCCAATTTCTCGCTTCCCAATTTTCATTAATTGTATTAAATTAAAATCCCACGAAATTCCCACCTCCTCCTTCATTTCTGATATCAGAATTTCAATTGAAATTTATTTTTGTCAAACTCCAAAACCTCCTCCCCCTTCACCCTCTCCCAAAAAACACCGAAAAGAAAATCGAATTCTCGAACTTTCTTCAAAAAAATTGCAACCATGAATATATTTAGATTTGCCGGTGACATGACGCATTTGATCAGTATTTTAGTTCTCCTTCTTAAAATTTATGCCACAAAATCATGTTCAGGTTAAGTATTTTCACCCTAATTCGATTTCTTTTGTGATACATTCGTTTGTGTGTTTATGTGTTAAGGTTTTAAGTTGAGCTAGCTATAATGGACTTATTGATCGAGTGGCGAGGAACTTAAATTTGATTTTTACCTGTTGCTGTTCTTATTCGTGTATAGTGTAGCAGAATCTGGAATGGGATAGGCTAGGGTTTCATTTTGCGGTGTAAAGTTGTTTATACATGTACGGCGGGATGCAGTTCTGTTCTTGCATGCGCTTATGATGTTCAGGATATTAACTTCGCACTTCTGCTATTTTTCAAAGTGTTTTTGGTGAAACTAAATAATTTTTATTTTATAGAAAAAATATGGTGGGTTGGGAGTATACACGTGACTGGAGCATGTGTGTTTGTGTATGTGAGGTATTTTCATATTCACTTATGAATGCATATATGCCCATTTATGCGCATATGCAGGTGGATGCCTGTAAATTATTTAAGAGACATAGGTCTGCTTAAGTACGCTAGACAAGATTTTACTTCGTTTCAAGTTTATGACAAAAGTACACACACACACACAAGTTTTTCCCTCTTACTTTTTTTTAAGCCTGTTGCACCATCGACTGATTAGTGATTTGGTCACCATCATTCATAGATACAAGTATTTAATTTGGTCTTTAATAGCTGTTGCATATAATAATTTGGTAGCATTTGCAATTGCCTCTGAATTTGGCAATTTAATATAATGCCTTATTGAGAGTAGAAGATTTTATTATCCAGAGGTTTCTGGTGTGGTGACCAGAAGACTCATAGATGCACGTGAATGGCCTATCATTGGCACACTTGTATGCATTTCTTTATGTTTCAGCTTGTGTTCTTTGTGAAAATAGTGCACACATGCAGCTGGGTGGTCATTGAGTCAAATGTATCTGAGCTGGTAAAGTGTGAAATTATGTTGTACGCCCAGTATATTACCACATCTGTAGTATTTGTCTCCCAGTCTTGAACCATTATAGATATGGTAAAAGTGTAAGAAGGTATGAAAGTGGAAATATTTTGATTCACATTTCTACTTGTTCATTTATGCAGTGACTTTTTTTTTTTTGAAATAATATGCAGTTACTTTTTTAAATCAATGTCAGTGAGGTTTTATGAATCAATATTTGATGGAACTGAATATGTTCTGTGTCCTATGTGTACATTGATGTCTGAATTGCCATTTTGCTGGTTTAAATGAAATTGAATGCTTCCATTTTTGGTGCTCATACGCTTCAATTATAAACGCGTTTATGAAGAATTATCATATATTATGACTATATGAGATAGTGCAACTAACAAGCATAAATTCTGTTCAGGGATATCCTTGAAGACTCAGGAATTATACGCAATTGTCTTCTTGGCTCGGTACCTCGATTTGTTTACCGACTTCATTTCAGTTTATAACACTATAATGAAGCTGGTGTTCATTGGAAGCTCTTTGGCAATTGTGTGGTGCATGAGGTTTCACCGAGTCGTGAGGCGATCTTATGACCGTGAACTGGACACCTTTAGACATTATTTTCTTGTTGGAGTTAGTTTTATCTTGGCACTTCTTGTTCACGAGAAGTTCTCGTTTCAGGAGGTCAGTTTAATCTCCATTAGATTGGGATTGTTTTTAAGTTATTTGAACTGAATAACTAGTGGGGCTATGATCATGTTGCTCGGTGTTGGATGTCTTAGAATCTTATGTTTGTTTTAGAGGATTCAATGTATTTGCTTAATATAATTTTTGAATGCCCTGTTTCTTTGTTCTCGTTCTTGGTTGAATCACATTATATGTGTATTTAGTTTCCAAAGATTTTGTATGTTGTTGGTTTTTGTGGTGCTCAATCTTATATCAGATAAAGGACTGTGCATTTTCACTTAGCATTAGAAATCAATTTCTTGTTAATAATATGAGATTTTGCACATCTTTTGCTCTTTTAATGAGAAAATGCAGTATGCTCACACCTAATGTATTAGCATGTGAATTCTGTCAAACCTTGTATTCGACATTTTATGTCCTCATCTCTTAAGTTTTGTGTTATCATTTTTCATGTTGAACTCGAGAACGTCATATATATTGAGTGTATGGCCTGGCCGTGTGCTTTATATATACCGCTTAATTTGGTTAATTATTTTTTCCAGATATTTTGGGCATTTTCAATATACTTGGAAGCTGTTGCAATTCTACCACAGTTAGTCCTATTGCAAAGAAGTGGAAATGTGGACAATCTGGCTGGACAATACGTTTTCTTTCTCGGGTAATTTGATTTTCCTTTTTGGCTGATTGGCGCATGAGAGAAATGATAGTTCAAACAAAACATGATATTTTATTTGTCCAATTTTCAGCATATGCATTATGTTTCAATTTGCACAACTTCATCTCATAGAATAATTAAATGCTGATCACTTACCAAATCGGATTGTCCATTTGTTATTTCTGTTTGTGAGCTTCCTAATAGTTTCATTGTTTGGAGTACCATTTGTTGCATATTTTACCACTGAAATGCTAAATCTTGCATGTTTTTAAATTTTACCCAAATTGAATAATATACCTTCTGACATAGTGTTTGAGACATTTGATATTGGCATAAATATACACGTGGGATTACTCTATTACTGTGCATCAAATGGGCAGGTTCCATTTGGAAGAGAGGTACAAAGAATCTAAAGGAAAACAAAAAAATCAGCTTGTTAACTGGAAGTTACTACCTTCGGACGATATTTATTATATCACCGTTTGCTCTTTCATAATTTCATTACTTCTCCCCGGAAACCTCTTGACTTTACTGCATTAAGTGATTTGATCCTTATTATTATGAACGAATACTTACCTGACAAATAAAGGGTTATGTTTGTAACAAATAGTATTTGAAATAAAGACTCATTTTTCCTCTTCTTGTTTGGTTATCTAAATTCTCAATGTTTATTTGAAAACTTGATTATGGTTTTGCTGGTTTTCTAGATCTTTCTTTGCCTCTTGGTCGATGGGCAGTAAACTATATGCAAAATCTGAAAGTGGATGTTATCTATTTTGTGGATACAGCCTGGCTGTGATATAAACTGTGTATAAGAAATAAGGTGGAACTTTTAAGTGATTATTGGAAGATAAAACATTCCGTGTTTATTTGCCAAAAAAAAAAAAATTCGCGTTTTTAGTGCATAAATGCAGTTGATTGTTTTTATCTTCGATCATTACCCTGAGAACCTCTGTTGTATAAATTATGCATCTCAGATTGCTAAGTTAGTGAAAACTTTTGATGTCGTTTTTGTTTACAGAGCCTATCGAGCATTCTACATTTTGAACTGGATATACCGCTACTTCACTGAGAATCATTTCGGTCGATGGATTTGTAAGTCATCAAGAAGTTGGTTAAATGACTTCTTTGTTTGCTTCGATATCTGATCATGTTTCCTTTTTCCCATCAGCTTGTGTCTCTGGGCTTGTCCAGACAGCTCTTTATGCGGACTTCTTCTACTATTACTTTATCAGGTGATTAGTCCCCAGACATCATATAACCTATCCTTATTGTTATGTCGAAATCTTTTCCAAAATTCAACATTTTACTCTCTTGTTGCAGCTGGAAAAACAACGTGAAATTGAAGTTGCCGGCGTGAAAATAACGAGATAGAGTGGTAGATAGATACGACACGACCTGCATTTCTCTGCTTATGCCCTATCTGTATGTCTGCAGTACTCTCACTTATGATCTGATTAAACTTTCTTGATGGAGTTAAGTTGGCAGTCTGGTATTTAGGACGGGAGATTTATATTCCCAGATTACACCTGCCTTTGATAGAGAAAGAGGCGGGGAAAAAAGGAAAAGAAAAAGCCATGTTCATATTATGCATTTTTACATGTAAAGGCTTGAAAAGTTTTTAAGCTTGCACGGGGTTGTAATTCATGTAATCTGTTTGTAAGTGCAGGTTGTGATTTCCAAGGGCAAGAGTTCTTCCTTTGTATGTTTACAGCTGTGTGTGTGTGTGTGTGTGTGTGTTTTGTGTTCTTTTGTATATGAGAATGAGAAATACGAGATAAGTAAATGATTATTGCTGCTCTGCTACCATGTACCGTTAGAACATAGGTTTTGACCGTCGATAATCAAATCGATTTAGGATTTTTATTGTGATGATAAATGTCCTATTCCATGCGCATAGGATCTGGGCTTGATG
The DNA here is from genome assembly GCA_016081115.2 of Rehmannia glutinosa. Taxonomy (NCBI): domain Eukaryota; kingdom Viridiplantae; phylum Streptophyta; class Magnoliopsida; order Lamiales; family Orobanchaceae; genus Rehmannia; species Rehmannia glutinosa. The sequence goes on from JABTTQ020002414.1 coordinate 272,476, forward strand.
GAAACATGCTGCAAAACTTTATATGCTGGTCATTTGGTTAGAACCCATAAAGATATGGTCTGAAAGATGTGAGCATTGGTTTCCATATTTATTTTTCCTGATATTTGTTATTGTTTTTGAATTGACACCGTCTCTCATGCGAGTTGGGATTAATTAGTACATGTGAAAATAGGAGGTAACAACTCATAATCTTTTCTTTCTTCTTCTTTACATTTTGTTTGAACTCATTTCTCATAATTGGCTAATTGGCTCTGTTGAATCTGTCTAACCTTGTTAAGGAAGAGCGAAATAGGGGTAAATGAGCTGCTAGCCTGCTACCCAAGTGGGTTGGGCGCCCAACCCCTTTGTGATTTTGCTAAGTGTCTCACTATGGCATATGCATGTGATTTTTTTCAAAAAAAGAAAATTAAAATGGGACGCATGTCATAATCCTACGGGAATTGGGCATTACCCACTTGGGTAACATCGACTTACCTGTGCTTTTGTGCCAAAAGAAGCGACCACAATTATGTGGTAATCAGACGTGTCCTCACAAGGTTAACAAAGAAAAAAAGTTTGAATTGAGATCAATATATTTGACCACAAATACCAAATCCGAGTTGTTTTCGGATTGTATATAAATTTGAAATCGAAGACCCTAAATACCAATTCTACTTAGAAGTGGGTCGAAACTTTACTAATAGGCCTAATAAAGGCCTTATTTGGCGTGAGATGTACAGAAAAAGAGTGCAAGGTTATTTCCATAATCAATTTTTGGAGTTGAAAATTTAATTTTTAAAAAATTCATTAATTTTCGTATGAAAATTGAAATTATGGTTGGATGAGTGAATGAAAACTAAATTGTATATAGGTTTATAAATGAAAACATATTTGATTGAGTAGTTTTAAGTGAATTTTAAATACAAAAATACGTGACAACAATGTTATTTTAAGTGGGGAAAAAAAAAAGAAAAATGGTAATTCTCAAATAAACATGATTCTATTTTTTTAAATTGTATAAATCCGATATTCTAATTTTTGTTTTTCCAGCTAGTATGAGAAAATATACAATACTAGGACACGTCATTATTAGCATCCCATGAGTTGAAATTTCATTGGCCGAACCTCGTGGCACAAACCAACTAATCCCACCTGCCACGTTCACACCCAAAAAGCGAACACATCGAAACATATTTTTATATATGAGACCAATTCCGTTAAAGCATCTAACGCCTGTACTACATTACGTTAGCTAAGAACCCGATCGCCCGACCCGACTCGACCCGGTCCGGCCGAATAGTCTCCCATAAGAACCCTTCCCTATTTCAGCCATTCCCACAGTAAGGCTTCGAGCTTTCAGATCTGTAGCTTCACTGTGAGTTTCTTTTCTTTTTTGTTCTGATAATGGCTGTGCATGCGACTTTTTGTTTGCGTGTAATCGGAATCTGCAATTTTTGCGTACGGTTTGATTTATTTTAACCTTTAATTTTCCGATGCGCATGTTGTTTAAGGTTATTTTATGATGAAATTAATTGATTGTTCCAGAATCGGAATTATGGAGATGAGGCTGTTTTCGGTACTTTTGATTTGGTGTTGAGATCTTATTTGCCTTATTTATGGACAGGACGGTCAATGCTTATTCATTTTTTTCGTGAATTATTATTGATGTTCGTTTTGTAATTCATTGTTTCTTTTTTCTTGTTGTTAATCACACTGATTTTAGTATTATAGGATGCATTTTATTATTTGTAAATTTCTTGGTGATAAGAATTTCAATCACTACCGAAGCTCTCTACTGTGGGTTTTGGTGTTTGTGATGCCGAGATTATGTGTAATTTATGATAGAGCACTAGAATTATTTCTGAATGCCGTTTGTTTACAAGATTGACATTGTTTTGTGCGTGTGATAATTTGAATTAATTGCTCATGATATCAAATTAAGTTGTAAAAAATTGTTTATGAACTGCTTGAAATTTGCATCCAGTTGCCCATGTCAGGAGCTACTCTGTGTATCATTAGCTGCTTTTGTTACCCCCTATATATATGTTTTGTTTTAATAGTTAAAAAGTTTTGCAGTCCAGGCTTTTGGAGTTCTGGAGTGCTGGTGCTATTTTGTCATGCTTGTTATCTAATACATGCTTTCTATTTCTTTTTTTCACAAGTTTTGAGTTACCTGCAGTTTATGATGGAAGTTAGAACCTCATATTACAAGTGGGATAAGGCACACTTAACATGTTCTTTCTGGTGTCAAATGCAGGCTTGAGAGGTTGTGTTTGTGTTGTGAAATATGGGAGGAGGATTCAGGGTGCTGCATCTTGTCAAACCATTCCTTTCTTTTTTGCCCGAAGTTCAAAATGCTGACAGGAAGATTCCCTTTAGAGAGAAGGTCATATACACCGTGATTTCTCTTTTTATCTTTTTAGTGTGCAGCCAGCTTCCGCTGTACGGTATACACTCCACTACCGGTGCTGACCCTTTCTACTGGATGCGTGTTATTCTTGCCTCTAACCGTGGAACTGTCATGGAGTTGGGGATCACACCCATTGTGACATCTGGACTGGTGATGCAACTCCTGGCTGGGTCGAAAATCATTGAAGTTGACAACAATGTCCGTGAGGATCGTGCGCTATTGTAAGTTTTATGTAGTATGCTTTTCTCCAATCTTTCAATATGAAATTGGGTGTTTTACAATTCTTCTTATACCTTCATGATAGATTAGTCTTGATTTTGATCACTTGATTTTATCTATATCACAGAATCTGTTTAATATTCACTTTCATTTTCATTGTCCTTAGGAATGGTGCTCAGAAGCTTCTGGGTATCTTGATTGCGGTTGGCGAGGCTGTTGCTTATGTTCTCTCGGGAATGTATGGAAGTGTCGGTCAACTTGGCGTCGGAAATGCTATTCTTATTATTCTTCAACTAATCTTTGCCGGTATAATTGTGATTTGCTTAGATGAGCTTCTCCAGAAGGGTTATGGTCTTGGTTCTGGGATATCCTTATTTATTGCTACCAATATCTGGTAACATTGGGACTTTTCCAACTTTTTAATTTGCTTAAACTAATCGTAGTAGTTCTTTAGCATCATTGCTTATGGCTGTTAGCAATGACTGTTTAATAATAAGCTCTTGATTGGCGTTTTCAGTGAAAGTATTATTTGGAAAGCATTCAGCCCTACAACTATCAATAGTGGCCGAGGAGCTGAGTTTGAAGGCGCTATCATTGCATTGTTCCATTTGCTTATAACCAGAACAGACAAAGTTCGTGCACTGCGAGAGGCGTTTTATCGCCAGAATCTTCCAAATGTGACTAATCTTCTTGCCACTGTATTGATCTTCCTCGTTGTGATCTATTTCCAAGGTTTTCGAGTGGTGTTGCCTGTGCGATCTAAAAATGCCCGCGGACAACAGGGTTCTTACCCAATAAAGCTTTTCTATACATCCAATATGCCTATTATTCTTCAGTCTGCACTTGTTTCCAATCTTTATTTCATTTCTCAGGTAACCTACTGCATGCATGTTACTGATTTTCTATTTTTTTATGTTGTACCTATCTGTTAGTCGCGTAATAACTTAAACTGTCATCATACAGTTGTTGTACAAGAGATATGGTGGAAATTTCTTGGTCAACTTGCTGGGCAAGTGGAAAGAATCTGAATACTCAGGTCAATCGATTCCTGTTGGGGGCCTTGCTTATTATGTTACTGCTCCATCAAGGTAAACAATGTGATGTTTCTTGAATTATGATCATCTCCTTGACAGAAAATTCCTTGCATCAAATCAATCGTCGATACCACCTTTTCTAAGGTTCATCGAGTTATTAAGATTCAAGCTAATATGGAGTGAAGTGTGTGAGTCGTTTTCCCCACTGATACGTGAGGTGTATCTGCTATAAGTGCTTATTGTTTTCCTTTCTTGATAATCATTTTCCAGCTTAGCAGACATGGCAGCAAATCCTTTCCATGCACTTTTCTATATAGTATTCATGCTCTCTGCATGTGCCCTGTTTTCAAAGACCTGGATTGAAGTTTCTGGATCTTCCGCCAAAGATGTTGCCAAGCAGCTCAAGGCAAGTTTTGTTAAACTTTACACTTATCTTACTAGAGGAAATATGTAGCATATCAGGGGGGACCTAATTAAGATACCTGCTTGTGAAATCCAATATGCTTGATACTGCAATTCTACATATGATCATTGTTGCTTTGTCAATGATGTTACATTCCTAAATGTAGTATCCATCTTTAAGGTATATTATATAACTGCTTGAACAGTTGGAGCCTCTCCTGCCTAATTTCTCAATTGTTTTAGATCCTTGTGACCTGAGGAAACTGACCAACCAGAAGATCCAATAATGTGGTTCTACAAGTTTTACTTAGGGGAAACCAAAGTAATGTAAAACTGTATTTAAAGTGTATAATTCCATACCCTCTTGATTTTATTTTATTTTTTTGGTCGGGGTGTGGGTGGGTGGCCTAAAATACTTGCAAATCTCTGATGTTGGGGGAATGCAATAGAAGAGGATTTGATCTTGAATTCCTTTGTGCTTTGATTGCAGCATCATTGTGCATGCTTGTTTGAATGTATTCTGGTTGTCTATTTTTACATTTTCTTGCACTTTTGCTATATGATCAATCGTGGGATATGATGTACTCATTGCATAAGTAGAATAAAGCTCATCATAACTTCTTCCGTGTTTCATTTGGGTCTGAAATCCAAACAATTTGCTTCTACAGTTCCAATGAACATAGCTATGGTAACCAAGAAAAATGTTTATGATATTATCTTGCTGATATTTTCCAGGAGCAACAAATGGTTATGCCTGGGCACAGGGACTCCAATTTGCAGAAGGAACTGAATCGCTACATACCAACTGCTGCAGCTTTTGGAGGAATGTGCATTGGTGCATTGACAGTGTTGGCAGATTTCATGGGTGCTATTGGTTCAGGAACTGGAATTCTTCTTGCTGTTACCATCATCTATCAGTATTTCGAGACGTTTGAGAAGGAGAAAGCAAGCGAACTTGGTTTCTTTGGCTTTTAAGCTGTAGCTTAGCTTTTCAGATCTCCTTGAAGCGCTAGTGATGGTTTTAGTCAAGCGAGATGTACGTTAAGTATAGATAATACTGCGGAAATTGTAGGTTCAAGAAGAACTCACTGATGTCCTTTTGATTTAGAGTCGGAAAAACAGTTTAAAGCAAATTCAGGAAAGCAAATGTGGTTAAAAATTATACTATCGAATTGTAAAACTTGTAGTGCTTTTCTGCATTTAGTAGAATTTCAGACCCGAAGCTAAAGATGCATCTGGGTTTGTTTTACCTTCGAGGACTAAATCTGTGCGGCAAATTAGCACTCAGGTTCAAAGCTTTTGCTAATACCATTCTTTTTTTGGTATTTTGGCTAATTTGCAATGAATATATTTGGTATTTTAATTTGGCTTCTTTGGCTAGAGCCAATGTCGCATTGATGATGCATTTAAGCCGCTGATCTCTCTTTGGTGATATGACAGCTGTTTTGCATACAAGTTTTTCTTGTTTCGTCTCATAACATTATTTGAACCCTTCTTTTCAGGAAATTGTCCTTCAAATTGGTAGGTACAATGTGGTCACTTGATCTTTAGTCTCTTGGATAGCATAGTTGGAATTTAAGCATCTTTTTTCCTATTCTGGGATTTGGAGTTCTATCAATTGTCAGCTTCCAAAATTCAGAAAAATTGATGCATATTACAGTTTGAGCAGGTATCTGGTAAGATGGTCCCATGGTGAGACAGATTGCATTTTTAGTGTAATCTGAATAAGTGTATTTAGACAAGATATTATTTTTTTACACTAAAAGTATCAGTTTTTACACTGAAAGTATTACCCGTCGCACTGTGCGATCGTTTTACACAAGTTTTTGCCTTACAGTTTATTAATCAATGGTCTAGTCTGTCTCAGACCAGGCTTTGTGCATTTAGCTGTCCTTTTTAAGACTCGAGGTACACAATTTTTGTGGAATTTTATTCTTAGTATGAAATTAATTCGATTAATAATGAATATTGAAAGAAATTACAAGCCAGTTTTGGTTGAAAATGGAAATCAGTAAATATTTCCTATATAATTGTTAGCCGAAAGCATGCCAAAAAAGTAAAGACTCTGGATAGAATGGAAATTGAGTACCCACATCCACACGGAGAGATGATGGTTTTATCTTCCTCTGGCCATGAACCATCATTTTAGACCCAATTTCATCATTTTGTAAAGAGGTTAATGCAATTCTTCACTCTTTGTGAAATATGTCAATGTAAAAACTGGTACCCAACGTTACAGTTTTGCTTTTGATACCCCATGTTCCCACTTAATCAAAACTGGTACCCAACGTTACATATTTTAATCAGTCTCGATACCTACCGTTAGTTGACTGTCAAATGCAACCTGGAAACTTGCTACAACAGGTAATCCTTTGTTTAAAGCTTGTTTTTTTGTCCCATAAGTTCATTTTGCATTTGTTCTTCATTTCTAAAGCCTAACAATGAAGAAATCCTTTACTCCTAGTTCTTCTAAATCTTCACATTCGATCAATACGGTCAACAATGAGGGAATGCATTGCAATTGTGGAATGGATGCATTATTGAAGACTTCTTGGACGAAATCAAATCCTGGTAGAAGATTTTGGGCATGTTCAAGATATGGGGTAAAAATTAATTTTTTCTGTTTTTCTTTTTTTTTTTTTTCTGTTAATTCGATTTTTTATGAAATATTTTTAAATTCTACAGCAAAATGGATATTGCGGGCATTTTAAATGGGCGGATGATGAAATGTGCTCTAGAGCCAAGCAAATCATACCCGGATTGCTTGCAAAAATTAACAAGTTACAAGAAGAAATCGAAGGTCCAATTATATGCATTTTCATCCAATTTTTTCAAATCATCCATTTTTGCCTTAAACTCTTCAATCCTAGTTGCCCTAGATGCAGCCCAAAGAGCATTTTTTATTGATTGACCTGTAAACCCATCCCTTTTCATATTTGTGTGCAAGTGTCTCACACAAAATCTATTTTCTGCATCAGGGAATAGGCACTCAAATGCTGGAATGAGACCCTTCTGTTTGTCACTCATGAAGGTCCATGCATATTGGTTATCAATCTCTAAATCATTCTCTAACAAGCTTAAAAACCACTCCCAACTATCCCTGTTTTCATTCTCCACCACAGCAAAAGCAATTGGAAACATGCAATTGTTGGGATCAACCCCAACTGCAGTTAACAATTGCCCCCCTTGTGGACCTTTCAAGAAACAGCCATCCACACCCACAACTTTTCTACAATGTTTAAAACCTTTCTTGCATGCATCAAAACAAATATACAACCTCAAAAATGTAGGTTGCCCCCCTCACTCTCACAGTTTGAAAGCTTTAAGACAACTGTAGAACCTGGATTACTCCTAAGCAACTCTTCACAATAATCCCTAATCTTGCTAAATTGTTCTTTTAAAGTGCCCTGAAGAATTGACAATGCTTTTATCTTTGCCCTATATGCTTGTTGCCTAGATACATTAGCTTTAAGGGTTGTACAAACCTCATTTCTGAACTCAGTTACCCCTAACTTTGGATTGTCTTTGAATTTTTTAACAAATGTTTTCCCAATCCAACTAGACTTGAGAGTGGGGTTATTGTAGTTCCATGAACACTTATTGTGAAATGAATTAAACCCTTTCACTTGCCATGAATTGTCATTCTGCATAGGTGATACATAGATATACCACTCACACCTCTTTTTGCACACTCGCTTTTAATCTTCTTTTATCATTGAATACAAATTTGATTATCATTTCCCCGAGATCAGAGTATGTCTCAATAACTTCCTTTGCTTCCTTTTTTGAACTAAAAACAAGTCCAGTTTTAGATTAGGACTTTTATTATCCTGTCTTGGGATTGTATTTAATTAACTTTGTAACACTACCCTCATCGGGATGTTTCTTTTTCACTCTCAAAGTCATCTTTCCGCATCCCCTTCTTCAACTACCCCATCCATCTTATCATCGGTTTGAACATTCTTTCCCTTCCCTATTACACCATCCCACTCAACATTATGATCTACATATTTTTCAAACTCTCTATCATCTTCATCCATATCATATTCGATCACTATAAAATAGTGATTCTCAAGACCGACTGTAAGATGAAGCGGATGAAGCATTGATTTTTGATTCTCAAGACCGACTAGAAGATGAAGCATTGATTTTTAGGTGATTCAGGGACATTATCAAGGAAAGAGAAGTCAATCACAGTTCAAATCGTATTTAGATTTGAGTACTCTATGTTGGAGGGTTGAATATCGTGTTCGGACTCATGTACACTTGGTAGGTCCACAATATGCTCTAAGTAAATCTCTTGCTCCTCTTCCACTTTGTTTGCTCCACAATCCCATATACATCGTAGTCGGTTTCAAAGCACCCCTCGCCCATATGCAAACTACTCCCAAATTGATGCCAAAATCTAACCTTCTCTTTATCATAGCCTAATTGCCCCACAAAGTCCTTTAATTCTATTAACCCAAATTCATCCCCATCTACGGTCAAAAAAATTAAACTGTCCACCCGAATAATTCCTCACGGGGTATTCCTCATTATACCACCATGATAAATTTTTAATGTAAAAAGCGAATTTTGCCCAATCGCCTCTACATTAACAGAAAAAAAAAGCAAAACTCAGATAAAATTCATACAAATTCATAAAAAGTTTCAAACTTTCAGTTAAGAAACTCAAAAATACATAAAAATTACAAAAATCGAACATACCATAATCGGGACTAGGTTGAAAGTCTCCTCTTTTGGCCATTGTCTTCACCTTCGAATCTTGGTGCAACTTCACCTTCGAATCTTGGTGGAGCAAGAGATTTTACGAATTTGGACAACAATCGATAGTTCGCCCGATTTTGATTATGAAATTGAGTCAATTTATGGGTAGGATTAAGAAATTAGGGTTTGGATCGAATTGGGGGAAAAAACAAGGGTTTGGATCGAATTGGGGGATGTGTTTTGAAGAAACCGGTTGAATAGGGCAAACACTCCCTTTACCCATCAGTAGCAAGTCATTCCGTTAGTCATTGACGGTCAACTAACTAAGTAGGTATTGAGACTGATTAAAATATGTAACGTTGGGTACCAGTTTTGATTAAGTGGGAACGTGGGGTATCAAAAGCAAAAAGTAGGTAAAGATGGGGTACCAAAACTGTAATTTCCCCTAAAAAAAAAACCCATCTAAATAAACTAAAAAAGTTTAATAATTGTAACAAATAGAGATAAATTGGGTATCGATTTGTCATAACATGATCAACATTTACAAAATGTGCAAGTGAACCACACGGGATATAAAACTTCTGTCTTTAGAATAAGTGGTCTATTGTAGCAGAAGTTAAAATAGTTGAAAATCAAAGTTGGTAATATTTGCAAATAGAATCACAAGTAGAATCAGAAGTTGAGAGTATTTGATGAGAAAATTGTAATCAAACCAAAAGCAAAATTGGAAATCTAAATGAACCATCTCCCTACTTTAAGATTCTAATTAAATGAAGTAGAATCAGAAGCATAAGTTGATATTTGCTATCACAAAATGGGGTTTTTAAGCCAAAAACTGATAAATATTTTTTTTAGCAATTGCAAACACTCCCCTCTCTCTCTCTCTCTCTCTCTCTCTCTCTCTCTCTCTCTCTCTCTCTCTCTCTCTCTCTCTCCGTCTTTCTCTCTCTTTTTTTTTTTGATAACTTAGTTTCCAGAGCTTAAGCCTGAGGACATCAGCTCCGACTTCTGCCCCAATGTAAATTGCGGGATGTGCACACACTGATCAGTGTTATAGTAGGGTCTGCTGACGTACAATCAGATCCTCCCAATTAAAGAGAACAATTATGTTCGACCCCCAAATCTAATAATAGTTGATCTCTCCCCAAATCGAACCACACATATGTTATTCAGTATGAGTTCCCACCACATCTTCACCAGCTTGCATATACCCGGGGAAGCAATTTTATGGAATAGAGGTTTGAACCTCTGACCTCCACCCCACAAAAGACATTGAGTCTCGTGTGGTGACCAATTGGGCTAAGTCACCTAATTCTTCTCTTTTAAAGGGAAGAAAGATTGTGGGTTCTTTTGTCTTTGTTTAGATCTCCAAAGACGAGAGATGATGGTTATTTCTTGCATGCTTAGCCCTCATACATGTTTAAGGATGTTTGCAAGATTAATAATTATGAAATTGTCCACTGATAATTTGTGTTCTTTCCTCATTGGTATCCTCAATTTTATCCTTCATTAAACTCCATGTTTTTTCCAATCATTAGGAACAGGTTGACACATAAATAAACATAACACAATAACTCATTAATTTCAAAATTTATTTTGCAGATATTGTAGATCTGGTGAATATGGAGACATTTGCTTGACGTAAAATCAAAAATGTCTACCCAACCTATGACCAAAATAGTAACGCAGAAGCTGAATAATTGATTATTATTATTATGATTATTATCATTGCAAAATATAGGTACTAGACTTCATTCCCACGTTAATCAATCTGATCCTCAAACTTAACAATTTTTGTAACATGGTAGGCCAGACTATTAATTTAACTATTTGTTTCATAATTGCAGACAATGACATAGTTACCACAATCTAATTAACTGTGTTCATGACGCCTAAAGCAGTTGAAAAAATTGTCAAATATTTTGACAAAACAAGTTTGTGAATCCCCAATAGCACCTTTAATTGAACTATATATAAATTTGGCTTAATTGTAAAGTTAGTCCTGTAATCAGTGTTCTAAAAAGCGTTAGACGCTAGTTGGGTGATAGACTGGAGTCAAGCGCCTAGGTGGAGCCTGTGCGGAGTTAGGCAGGACCTGAGCGGGGTTAGGCAGAGCCTAATCAGAAGAAAATGTAGACAGACAAAGGGAGCTTAGTGCTTAGATGGGGACTAATCGGGGCTACGCAGAGATTTTTAGAATAATGCCTGTAAATATAGGGCCTCAACAATTTGAGGCGTGTAAATATTTTAGGTAGTAATTTCGATCCTGTAAGGTTTTGATTATGTGCAATTTTGGTCTTACAGCGGGCGTAGTGCCACCTACCGGCTACCCTAGCCCAAAAATTTTTTCCCTCATTTTCCCCCTAGCTCAATTATTTTTTCTCTTTAAAAAAACACATATAATTTTTTTTTTAATTTTTTTTCCACTGAAAAAACGGGACAAAAAAAAATTTGGGGTATGCCGGGGGCCCCCCTGGCCCCCCCTATCTACGCCTCTGCTTACAAGTTTTGATATTGTACGATTCGGTCCAACTGTGTGTTTCAATATTTCATTTGTTCTCACAATAACCTTTTACTTTAGCCAAAATACCCCAAATATCTATGACTTAAACAAGACTAAATTGCTTTTGATGAAGAGTAAATCGTCAAGGACAGAACTTACCACATCAAGAAGTTACCGGTTTAAGATTGTCAACCCTATAGTTAGAGGATTAAAATTGTAATTAAGCCTTTAAATTATTTATATCTATTAAAGAAAGACAATGATCCACAACCAATGAGTCTTAATTTACACAAAAGGAAGATGAAACAATCATTTGTATTCATTGGTTGATAGACCATGCCAGAGAATTTCAACTTTTTTTCAAGCACTGCCTTTTGAATTAATTAAATTGATAAGAAGCCCTAGTTGTCTGCTAATGATGTCCACTCCCACTTTAGGTTAGATCCATCAAACGTATTTACTTAGTAAAATTCTTCATTTACCTCTTCGCATAGCTCAAGTAGTAAAAGACTTGAGTAACGTGTTGTCTGTTTGCTGACATTCGCAGTGTGGAGGTTCGAACCTCCCTAGTAAGTGGTAACATGGTAGAGAAGGATTTTTTGTATGGTAATTCAGTCCATGACAGATCAGGACTCTGACTTGTTGAGGCAGATCCCGTGATTTATTTCCTCAACAAAGTTATAGGGAAAAGGGAATGGGAGTCCTAGTTCATCCTTTAGTAAAATTCTTCATTTCATACAGTCAAAGGTGACAGTGACCACCAATAAATTTTGTAAATTTTTAATATATGATATAATTCCTTTTAATAAAATTATGGGTTCAAGTACCACCACATCAATGAAGTGGTGGTAACCCATTGCTATTTCCTTTATAAAAAAAAGATATTGAACCTATGACAGTGGGCCCCTAACGATTAATTGAGACTCTCTATTGTGAACTTGTATTTTATTTTACCAACATAAGATTCGAATTGCTATATTTTTTTTTTTGAAGGTGAATTGCTATATGATATATGTATTTTATGTAAACAACTCTAGAAATTTTAAGATTAAGATATGTAGACAAGAGATTTCGTTTACAAAATTCAAAACTTTAAATCATCTCCATTAGTTTACACTATTTTATTGTATATTTTACACTATTATGGTGCAAAATTTGCACTCAATTTTCAACAGTTTGCAATAAATTCTACACTAAAAATGAATATTTCACAATATTCCATTTTAGTGCACATATACTAATATTATTAATTTAAAATAAAAGGAAAAGAAAAAATTTAGCGCAACTATAATGTTGTACTATTTTTTGACGATAATCGCTGTTTTCATATTCAAAATAAGCGCAAGATTTGGTGCAATGCGACAACAAGTTTTCTTTCAAAGATAGAATCTTTCTTTTAGAATCTTTATTGATAGATTTAATATTTGAAGAATAAAAAAACTTATTTGGAATGCTTTGGTAATGGGGTATAGATAGATTTGATTGAGCCAAACAAGGCCTGGGCAAAGATTCGAGAAACTGAAAAATAGCGACAACTAAAGGGCGGAGTAAGGGGGGACCACTCCGGGCCCCGGCCCCCCATTTTTAAATTTTTTTTTTTACACTAGAAATTTTTTTTCAAAAAGGATTAATTATAATTTATGTGATTTTTGTGTATCGGCCCACTCCGTTTTTGTGTATCGATTCACTCCATTTTAATTCTTGGCTCCGCCTTAGGGCGACAAGTATATAATCGAAGCTTTTTTAAAAAACCTGACCTGGAATGTTTGTAACTTTATGTGCGAAAAAGAAAAAATGGACCATTTTTTCCTGTAAAAAAAAAGAGAAAAAGGTGTGAATACTGGGACTACGTGATACATCACTTTCACAAAATTGTCTGTAGTAGATAATAGATATATGCATGCACTGTTAAATGTTGGATCTCTTCTTTACAATATTTATTCATTTCATATCATCTTTTCCATTTCGGTCACACACAACTCGATGCCCATATTTTTTTATTGGGTTTTTCTGTTTTGATTTTGATTTTTTTTTATAACCGAGATTCCATCTTTTCATATGACTAGTTTTCAGGGAAACAACCTTCGTCCTTCAAATGGCTCTCAGGTAGTTAATATCATCAACTACCCTACATAAGGAGTCATATCTCAAGTGATTTCGCTTAACCATATTGGACTCTTTTCTTTATCCAAACATTGAGACTCACCGAAGAGATCTCCCTGCTGTTTCAAGCCCTCAATATTAATTGTTCCACCATTATTATTACCAGCGTGGGTTTTGTCACTAATTTCGTGCAGTGTTTGAAGTTCTTGCGTACGCCTTAGTAATTGTTTTACATGTTTTTGTGTGTTTTTTGTGCGATGATTTATACATATTTTTGGCGTGTTTTATTTGCATTTACATGTTTTAGTGTTATGTTGTGTTATTTTATTGATTTTTTAGGTTTTGGTAGAAAAAACAAGTTTTGGAGCAAAAAACGTTAAAAAGTCATTTCGCGCAACTGCGTCAGTCATCGTAATTTGGACGTAACTTTCACATCCAACGTCCAATTGACATGATTCATATACCATTGGAAAGCTAAGACAAAGTTCTACAATGTCTATTTCTGCTGCAAAATGCAAATGAAGACGTTTGGATGTGTTAAAATCATGTGCAAGTCAAAATAATATGTTGAAATTTCGGGACACGTCTTGGTATTTTGGCCATAACTCTCTCTAGAAAATTGATATTGAAATGATTCAAGTGGGTATGGAAAGATAAGAGATAGATCTACAATTCATAAGAAGACATCAAGACGAAATTCCGACGTTTAGAGATCGGTCACGCGCCGTGACTTACTGAACACGAAATTTCCGATTTTTTTCCGATTTTTGGCTCTTCCACCTTGTTTAGGACTATAGGCTTATAAATAGGACCTGGGGAACCCCTATTTCCGACACACCATCATTCATAGCACTTTTAGACTTTAGTTTTTGGTATTTTTCTCTTCCATTCAACATTGGGATTGCTTGGATTCTTCCCCTTGAAGTTATTTTGTTTCTTAATCAAAGAGTAAGATTTTTTCATCTCTTTTGTCTGATTTCAATTGTTGGGTGATTATTATTGCATGATCATGTTTATGATTGTTTTCTTTCCTTCAATTGATATTATGATCCCATCCCCAATTATAAACTAATTTCCTTATTCTAGGATTATGATGATTTGATTCAAACAAACAAGCATGAGTATTGATTAATTGTTCTGCTTTCCTGAATAAATTGTTTTACTTGTTGATTGATTGTTTGGCCAACTCTTGATTGTTTAAGGGGATAATTGAGATCGATCGAAGATATTATCCTTGAATTAAATTTATTCAGGGGGTTAGATATGAATCAGAAATGTATTATCTAATCCTAGGTTTAATGGAAATAGCAAATTATGTTGGGATATCCCTAATCTGTGAATACGAGAGTTATCAGATCTAGACCTAGTCTTTACATGATTGTTATATTTGTTAACCGCATGATCAATTAATTGATATTCTGCTTATAAGTTTGATGAGATGAATCCATAATTCTAGACTTTCTTCCATATCTTTTTCTCCAAGTTTATTCGTGCTTAGTTTTAATTCATCTTTTTAATTGTTTTCTTTTAGTTTATTTAAAACCAACAAATCTGGTTAGAGTGTTTAGGATTATTTTTTGTTTATTGTGTTGCATAATAATTATTTGCCGGCTATGTTTTCCTTGAGAGACGACTTGTGGTTAACTTGCTACCCTACAATTGATCTCGTTCTCTTGCGAGGATTGTTAGACTTTTATAGGTGTTTAGCGGTCGAACAATAATGACTAGTCGCCAGGAATCAATTCCGGCCGCCTCAGAAATTGCTCCCGAGTAAACCGCGAGGAATGCATTCTGACTCTCAAATCCCTAATACCCTCAAGTACCGCGCACAAGGAGTCGTCCCCAAGTGATTGCTCCATGCTGGACCGAAGCTATCAAGCCGCAGGTTCCCCCCAAAATTCAGCCTCTCACACCACTGCTTGAAGCCCTCAATATTAATTATTTTACCATCGTACCTTCAATAGGGCTCGAACCCATGACATTTGTTTGTGTTAATTTTAAGAGATCATTTTTTTCCTGTAAAAAAAAAATTCCTAATTAGATAAATAAAATATAACTACTTAAATCTTATATAATCGACATAGTAACATAGTCAATCCACACAACTTAATTTGCTAGATTTTTCACTTGAAGTGCTTCAGTCTACTTATAAGGGAAAGCTTAAAAAAAAGTGGAAAAAGTTGATGGATTTAACAAACTTTGCATTTAATTTTATTTCTCTATTTCAAATTATATTTGATGTTAAAATATACATTAATGATATCATTTTGAGTTGCACTTTTACAGAATTGACATTTTATACTACTCTTTAGACTCCTTTTGTTTTTTTGATAATGTTCCATTCAAAACTCTTTCCAGATTTTTGCACAGTGGGGCAAATCTTGAAATCAACTTTAACAATTGTAGTTCAAACTTTAAATTTTGAACATCTTGAAAGAAGAACATTTAAGCAGCAAGTACCAAGAATTATACACAATTTTCACTTTTAGACCCTTTTTTGGTTGTAGAGCAATAAAATGGTACTATTATGCTTTTTTTTTTTAAATTATTTTTATGCCCACATAATTATGATACTATTATGCTAATAATAGTATTATGTTTTATGGAATTTAAAAATCAAATATAGTTGTTGACAGGTACATGGATTCCTTAATTCTCCAGCTTTGATGAATTATGGTCCTTCAATTTTAAGTCTGAGGTATTTATCAAATTACTTTTTCATTCAAAATAATTATGAAATCTTTCTGATAATGCTTCGTGGGATGAGTCTTTTCATACGGGCACTACTAAAAGTAATCTGGCTATATCATTTTTACTCAAGTACTATCAACTATGCTATACAATTCTCGTTTCTTACCTACTAGAAAAAAAAAAATGAAAAAAATGGTAGTCCACCAACTACCAGTCTTCCATGGAATTGAAGCCCAATACTTCATTTAATGTTTTTATTTTTATTTTTAGTTTTATTTTTGGGTTAATTACAATAATATTTAATTACAAAAAAGAAAAGCCAATTATCTTCTAAAATTACAAATACGCCTTAATATTTATTTATAGTCTACAAATTAGACAAATTACACTCTCAAGAGTCAAGAAGAAATATTTGTTAAGTAAATACAAACCTCAATAGGGTGCTTATAATACCTTAAGGAATATTAATATTTCCCAAATATAAATGAGAAAAAATAAATTTTATAAAACTCAATAATACAATAAAAACGTAATATTAGTATAAAATCGAACTGACATTTTATAGCCTAATCAAGAAGCAACTCTACACTGTCGGGCAGGAACACAAATGAGTTGGTAAGTGATAAGGTAATTGGGGTAGAAATACTATGATGTCACGGGTTCGAATCCGTGTGGTGATAATTTTTTGCTGAAATCTTGCAAGGGCTGTTGCTGGGTTCGTGACCCGTTGGTCTCTCCTAGTGTCAAATGGGCCGGCACTGCCAAAGCAAAAATTCGGACCGTGTGGGCCAAATAGTAACCGGACCATTATTTTTGGAGCTCAGTCCGGCCCAACACAAGAAAATACAAAGAAAAATCTAATCGGCCAGATTTTTCGGGCCTAATGGGCCGGGCCAAAAAACGCGAGTCATTTCAGGCCTAACAAAGTGCAACCCAACCCGACCATTTCTGGGGCCGGGCCAAAATCGACAATTTCTATTTGCAGGATCGCCACTCGCAAGATATTCTTCGATTTACATCCCGTCTAGCTAAGGGCCTCTAGTGGGTTCTATCTTCAGGACTTTCCCTCGTAAAAAAGAAGCAAACTCTACACCCATCCTAAAAAACTCCCCTGAAAATGATAAAAATACACCTGAAAGTTATCATCCTCATACTGTTATACATCATAACATACGTATAATAATTAGAATCATAATCTGCGCGCATGAACAAATGTTCAATCTTTTCTCCATTTTTTTTCTCTCTGTTTCCCGCCAATTAGATCTTTGCTTTACTCACCTCAGCAACCCTAAAACCACACAGTCAAAGTAGTGTCTCTGCTTTTTCTTCTTCTTCTTCTTCTCTTTCATAGTCATAGCCTGTAATTTAACTCCTTTATTTTTCTTCTTTTCTCAAAAAACCCATTTCAATTTTCCTTTCATATTATCTCTCTCGAGTTTCTATAATGGATTCATCCGCCAGGCCCTCTCAAGCTCCAAACAAAACCAGCAGAATAGCAAAAACGTTTCAAAAAGTGATTCATCTGAAAAAAGCCACAAAAAACCGCTCAAACCCCGGATTTTGCCTCCTCATCCCCCAGGAAAAACTCAGGTGCTGCGAATCTCATCAGTTCGAGAAAGAAGATGCCGAAGAAGCTAAAGAAGATTCCAGAAACAGAGATGCAATGGAGGCCTTCGTCGTTAAGCTATTCGCGACGATTTCGTCTGTTAAAGCTTCTTACGCCGAGCTCCAAATGGCTCAGTTTCCGTACAACAATGAGGCCATACAATCCGCGGATCGAGCCGTGGTCGACGAATTAAAATCACTTTCAGAGCTTAAATACAGCTTTCTGAAGAAGCAGATCAGTTCTTCCCCGCCACACGTGACGCTAATGCTTGCAGAAATTCAAGAGCAGCAGTCATTAATGAAGACTTATGAAATCACCATGAAGAAAATGCAGTGCGAAATTGAAAACAAGGAGTCCAAAATCGAATCTCTGCAAAAACAGTTGCGAGAAATTGTTCAGAGCAATAAGTCCATGGAAAAGAAGATGAACGCGAGCGGATCTTTCTCGATTCTCGATAATGTTAAGTTTTCTGATGTGAATCCCAAAGATTTCATCCTTGTTTTGCACTATTTACTGAGATCTGTGAGAAATTTTGTGAAATTGTTGATTCGAGAAATGGAGACGTCTAATTGGGATATTGAGGCCGCGGCTAATGCCATACAGCCTGATAATATCGTTTTCAGAAACAGGGATCATAAGGCTTTCGTTTTCGAATCGTTTGTTTGCAGAGAAATTTTCATGGGTTTCAACGATCCGGATTTTGCCGTACAAAACAATGATAATAATCAGTTTTTGCAAGGCGAAATTTACCAGAGGCGTGTTTTCTTCTTCGAGCAGTTTAAGAGATTAAGGTCAGTGAGTGCGATTCATTTCCTGAAGCAAAACCCTAATTCTTTATTTGGGAAATTTCTGAAATCGAAGTACCTTCATTTGGTGCATCCGAAAATGGAATTTTCGTTTTGTGGTAATTTAAACCAGAGAAAAATGGTGAATGCCGGTGAGTTCCCGGAGACTGAGTTTTTCAAGGTGTTTGCTGAGATGGTGAGGAGGGTTTGGATTTTGCATTGTTTGGCGTTTTCGTTTGAACACGAGGTTAGCGTGTTTCAAGTGAAACAGAATTCGAAATTTTCTGAAGTGTACATGGAAAGCGTGACGGAGGATATTTTCGCCGCGGCGGTGGCGGAAGGTGGGTTTAAGGTGGCGTTTACGGTGGTGCCGGGGTTTAAGGTTGGTCAGACGGTGGTGCAGAGCCAGGTTTATTTATTTCCTGACATTTCTCCGGCTAAAAGTTAGTTCAGTATATGGGATTTCGTTTCACGCTCTCCCACGCGCCGCCGCAGATTGGCTTTCCAAATACTCTTTTCAAGTTTAATCTTGAAATGGGATCCTCTCCACTTGATCTGATCTAACTCAAGATATTTGTTCTAAAAATTCATGTCTAACTCGAATTAGTCTTCACTTAGCCCCCCGTTTAGCCCTATCTAGGCTCTAGACTCTTCTTGTTAGTCTACTTTATTTCCCGATTAGGACTTGCTTAACCCTATTCAATTCCCGCCTAACTCTGTTCAGACTCTACTTAGCCGACTAGCGCTAGTTCTTTTAGAACATTGCTCAAAATGCCACAACAAAAAAAGGTTAGAATGTAAGAGGATCCCATTTCAAGAAGTTTAAACTGACCTGTGGTGGAAGGACCGAACACGCGGCGGCGCGTGAAAGTGCAAACAACACAATATATTTGTATTATATGGGCTCATGGGTCATAATAAAATGTGGAAAAAACAAAGCCCAAGAACAGTAGACAGACAGCACTAAAGGGGCAATTTGGGCCCACACTGGGAAATGAATTGAAGCAGAATATGAACTGGATTTTGGAGCATAGCATTGTTGAATGTGGGCCCTCGGGCAAAAAAGAGATTATGATATTTTGGTAGTGCTCTCCAGTATTATCCGTTTTCTTTAATGAAATCTAAAGAAAAAGACAGATCAAAGCCTACAAGTTGTATCCAATAAATAATGTTATGTACATAATAAGTTATTTATATATAAGTGTATATGAGACTATGAGTAGATGAAACATGATTTTTATCTTTGTGTATTTTGTTTGCTGCAAATTAATTTGTGTTAATAATTTTATTTTTAGTTTCTAGATTTATCAATTGAGTTGATTAATGAGGTGAAGTTGTCAATTCATCTGTGTAATATCCCACATACAAATAATTTATGATTCGGCAGTGATCAACTTAACTATCCATTAGTATCAAATTGTATGATAAATTCTTCCTTAAAATATCAATAGGTCAAGTCACATGGGGCACTTTGAGTTAGGGTTTGAATTAGATCTTGAGTAGGGTGACAATTCGGGCCGTTTTTAGGCGAAATCGACACCCACTCACTTTAAGGGTAATCTCAGATGAGCTCAATATGTGATTTTCTTTAATAAGTTGGAAAGAGAAGAGCGAGTCAAAAATCGTCACCCACTCACTTCAAGTTGATCTCAATTAAGCTCGATATGAGATTTTTTTTTAATTAGTTTGGAAGGGAGGGGATCAAAAAGCGAAAGAGTGAGGTTTGTATCCTTGCATTGATCAATACCCTTATAAAGGGTGATCGATATCACTTGATCTGTTGATCTCGACATGTGAAATTTCCATTGGAAAAATGTCTTGGATATCTCAAACGGATGGGAATATTTGTATGTCTAGTCCATTAACTCGTGGTTTTTGGAATAGGAAACCCATGTGGAAAAGCGCCGATATAAGGGGTGCACCAAACATATGTGGGTAAAGGAGGGATCTATGTGGGTATCGAATCCAAATATACGTTTGAGTTTTACAAATGCTTTACTATTAAGCTATCGAACGATTCCCCACCAACTGTCAACATCTTAACAGGGATTATTTATGTATTTTCACTGGAAATATTATACAATTACTATTTTTCTTATTTAAATAATCTACAATAATTATGCAATTATTGTATAGTTTCCATCTCCACTACAATTTAAATGGATCACGATATTTTAAATGGCCACTTCATTGCATGATTAAGGAAACAATTTATTTGCGTATGGGCCCTGTATTTAAAATGGACCCTGTATTTTATAATTGGACGACCATACATATGGGCCATTTAATTCACTATTAAGGCCCATATCGGCAATAACATGGGCTGTAAGGTGCATGTACCTGTTGGACCTTTAATGGGACATGGGATCTAGCCTGATACCCCTGAGAATTTTTAATCAAATTTCAATAGCATCTCTTGTTCATATAATTGTATGCCAAATTACTGGAAGTTTTTGAGTTAAAACATATACAGTGTAGTTCACTTTAAATTATTTTTTAATCTTATGCAATCTACTAAATGAATAGTAATCTGGAAGAAATCTGCAAAAAGACGATTTTTCCAGCTTCATAGAACTAAATAACAACATTCTTAATGGGATGGAGCTATTTTCTTAAAAAAATAATAGCTCTATTTAGAGTTGTCAATTTAGGCCTGACCCGATAAAGTAGTTGGCTTGAGCTGCGTTTTCTTAAGCCGAAATGAACCTGGCTTTTTGGCCCGACTCATTAGACCCGAAAACCGGGCCAACCCAATAGGTCCGGTTTTTCCTTTGTGTTACCGTGCATTGGGCCCAAAAATAGTGGCCCGATCACTTGTTTTGATCCGGGCCAATCTTTTGCTTTGATCAGTATGTTGGCCCGACGCGTTTGACACCTCTAGCTTTATTGTATGGAGTCTAAAGATTACTAGATTTTAACTTAAAAATAAAATAACAAATAGTTAGCGAAGCCCGATTTTCCATGGCTAGATTAATTTGGGCTAGTTACATACCAGAAATCCATTCTTAATTTCTTATATATCATCTTGGAATATTATGACCATTAATGTAATTTATACTTTGTTGTTTGGTTGCTTATGGGATCTATTCTTGATCATCAATTCATTCCCTTGCATTGCATATGCAGTGCCGTCATATTTCCCTGCGACTTTTCACAGGTTCGTTAAATTGTTACATTATCATTATTATTCGGGATAAATAATAATAAAAAAAAACCCATGAAGTTTGAACTAGTTATAAAAAAAAACTGGAAGCTTTTGAAAATTGCAAAAATTTACTTAATGTTTAATGTTATCTTACATTTTCTCCCTTGATAAGCGAAAAATTTCAACCCCCCGGACTTTATTTAAATATTACAGTCACCTCTTTAAATTTAAAACAAAATCAGATTTCAAGGGTTTTTTTCAAATGTAATTTTCAAACTAAGATTTTATTTTAACAATTAATCTCCTTTAACTTTGATCATTTTAATTATAAAATGTCATCACTAACATCAAATAAAGTCATTTCATTTTATTTTATCAAACACTTTAACCACTTATTTTTAAAATAATAATTAATATCTTATAAGCTAATAACATATCATAAAATATAGGAGCGCGCTTATAAGATGTTTTAAAATAATTTCGCCAAACACCCTAAGTTGATAGGACGAATTATAGAGATTATCCGAGGTTGATGTTGAACATTATATTATCTTTGACCTAAGGCGATTTGTTTTAATCTTAACGAAACGTAGGATGTCTGAAAGTCGTCATATGATTAGTGAAATAACTGTGAAAATACATGAATATTTCAGAAATTAGAAACGTGTCTGCACTAATCCTAACAAAGTGAAGTGATCATAGACAACGACTTCTTAGGATTGCTTCACATGAAAGCTATATAGACTAATAAGACTTAGACAAGACAGTTTTGTTGAGGTGATGAATATAAAATTTGGAGACAGTAGTCCACAATTTTAGTCAATTATTCAACTATTTTAAAACCTAATCCATTATACCGATTCATTTTTCATTAATTTGCGATAATGCAATCTTAAATTTGGAATTTTACAATCGGACCAATCCCCAAGCAATCACATTCGAATGTTATCTATGAAGCACTTATACGGATACGAGACACGGGTACAGTAGGATACGGGTACGAAGATACGACATATTCTAAAATTTTAAGGATACGGGTACACATATATATCTTTATATATAATTATATTTTTATATTATTATAAATATAGACGTACTAAGTACAATAAAAAAACCGTGTTTCAACATTAAAACAATAAAATTTCATGAATATTCAAATATAACAATTTTTCTCATTTATAAACATACAAATACAAAAAGTCTGGCATAGTACAATTATAAATTTCGTATCTAATTGACAATATTCAACAATTAATTATCATATTTGCATAATATCATTACAACATTATTAAAAAATATAGTCAATTTCTTTCTTTTCAAAAAGTTCGACCCCATAAACTATATTGTACAACATTTTGTGAAGAGGAAATGACAAGATAGGTGAATTCACTACTCCACCCTCCCAACCCTTCTTTCTCATTTTTTCTGTTTGTATCTACTTCCATTGTTTCTTTCATTTATAGAGAAAAAAATGAAAATTGAATGGTGAAGACTCAAGATTGAAGATAAATTAAAGGTGCATAATTGATTTATGGAAGAGAGAAGGATCTACACAGCAAATAGGGGAAACAACATCGCGGCTGAGGAGATGGATGATAACATCGCGTGGTGTTTTTTGTTATTTTGTTCTTCCCATCTATAGATCTACATGAAATTTTGAAGGATAAGACTTTTCCATATGTAGATTTACACAAATTCTAGAAGGATACAAGTTTGTTCTCTCAGACACGGGTGTCAGGGTGTTTTTTTATTTTTTCTTTTTTAAAAAATTTAAACACTTTGTGGATACATATTTATACGTGTCCAAGACGTATCGGTATCCGGAGCGTATCCGACACAGATACGTGAATTTGAGAAGGGTGTCGGTGCTTCATAGAATATTACTAATGAATTATATATATGGAGCCCTAGGCCTTATATGGGGCTAGAGCTGTAAATGAATCAAGCCGTGCGCTCATGAGTTGATCGAAGTTCGTCTTGATAAAAGCTCGTTTGAATTCGTTTAATAATTAGACTCGTTAAGATAAATGAACCAAACTCAAATTTAGAGATATTTGGTTCGTTAGTTTATGAGCGAAGCTCGTATAAATTACAGTAATAGTTTGACTTTAATTTTAACTTTTATATGTTTACTATGATAAATATAAAAAATATTTGAATAAACTTATTCACTTGAATAAAATTATAGTTTTCAGTAGATATATTATGTGCTTTATATATATAATTTTATTTTTATAATAAATTGAAGAATAATATAATTTATAATTGATATTTATTAAGCTCGGTTCGATTAAGCTCGAAAAAGTTTGTGAACCATCAATATCTTCGACAAATTCAAGCTTGTGTTCGACTCGATAATAAACGAGCCAAACTCAAACTCTCAAAAGTTTGGCTTGGTTTGGTTCGATTGCAACCTTATATGGGGCGATGCACCGAGTTGTACATTTGTTAGGATTAGTACTAGTTTAAAAAATGAGCTTAAATTAAATTTCTTTACTGAACTGTTTTTTAAGTTCCAAACTCTGGCAGTCAAAGAAGGGGAGGTAAGTTCAAATTTGGCAACTTAGGAAAACAAGAAGATGTGATGCAAATTCGTGCTGGTTTCTCAATTCTGTATTTTATTTTAAATTAGTAAATGAAACTATATAAAATAAGATGTATTTAAATAAACATTTAAACAAATGCAAAGTGAAAAAGGCAAATCAAAATGCTATTTTCCAATTACTTTTCTTGCATGTGTCAGACTTTACTATTACTTTGTTTTTATTTATTTATTTATTTATTTTAAGCCCTTTTATAGTCTTTTTTCTTCCTTTTTTCCCCGAATTAAATTGAAGTGAACAAACTACTCTAATAAATCCAACATTTTATGCGTAGGTTTCGAAAAAAATTACGTGCACCTAACTTCTAGCAAGAGTAATTTTGAATTTAGTTCACAGATAATGTTGAGAACGTGTTTATGATGGCAATGTCCTATCCAATGTTTATTTAATGCTTTAAATTCCAATTTCCATGAGAAAAACTTTAAATTTTACACGTTTCTAAAATTGTCCGTTTCTATATTTTTTTTTCTAAGAAAAATACATAATTATTCTGACGCAATTTGGTTAACAAAGTCAAAGAAACCAGTCTTTCATTGTACAATTTGGGACTTAATGCAATTACTTGTTTGATCGTAGGTTGAATTTATATCCCACGGGCATGTGAATGTTATGTTCCTGGAAAATGATGTATCAAATAAACTAGCTAAATATACGGTAAAAAAAAATGCATCCTATGCTTTTACATATGTAGGTAACTATCTAAATTCTAATGCTTGCTCTATTTTTCTGATCTCTTTATCGTCTATTTAGTAAATTTTATTGACAAAATTGTTTTTTAGTCTTCTAAGTGGATTGATTGTAATTTTTAGACCCCACTTACTAATTTGTATGATATTAGTCCTCTAACTAATTTTTTTCCATATCTTTAGTCTGTTCACCGCTATACCCGGTCAAGTTAACCCGGAATCTTTTGATGTGGCTTTTTTTCTTCTAATAAAATATTTTTTAATGAGCAAATTGATGACTTGGACATATAGTTAGATGATTTTGGAGGAAAACTAGGTTTTGGTATCAAAATGGAGGGAAAATTGATATTTAGTTATAACTAAATATAATTTAAATTATTTTTAAAAATAATAAATTATTTATAGAATAATTTGGTATTATTTTTTTAATTATTTTTTTTTTCGAAATAAATAATTTATATTATTTTTTTTCGAAAATATAATTATTTAATTTCTTTTTCAAAATATAGGTTTTTATATTTTATAACTAAATATTAATTTTCCCACCATTTTGGTACCAAAACCTAGTTTCCCTCCAAAATCATCTAACTATATGTCCAAGTCGTCAATTTGCCCATTAAAAAAATGTTTTATTAGAAAAAAAAGTCACATCAGCATTCCAGGTTAACTTGATCGGGTATAGCAGGTAAGAGGACTAAAGATCTGAAAAAAATTTAGTTAGAGGACTAATATCATACAAATTAGTAAGTGAGGGCTAAAGCTACAGGTCAGTCCGCTTAGAGGACTAAAAAATAATTTGCCATTTCTATTTATCATAAGTGAACACAGAATTGACATAACCACTCAAATTTATTCCCTTAACTACTTGTTTTAACTTATATTTTCAATTCGTTAATTGCATTGACACATGTTTGAATTGCAGAAATTATAGGCGCTAATTGAATAGCAGCCCAACGCCTAAAAACAATATTATTATTTTTAAATTCTAATCTACTTTTGGCATTTAAGCCCGATTTTCGACCGACATTTTGCCCGAGTCAATTTTCCACCAATTGAACATAATCCCCTCAGTCTAGGGGCGTCTAGCACCTCGATCGGCCGATTATAAATACAACATTGCAAAATATTTTATTTCCTTGTACCATTCTTGGTGGAGCCTTTGTGTTGGTTTGGGCCGGGCAATGCAATGTTAGGTGCTTAAGCAAATTCCGTGACTGCGAGCATTTTAGGTTCATTGATTGAGCAATAATTGATCTCTATTTTCATAATTGTCAATATTTTAGGTATTTGACTTTATCTGTGGTCCAAATTTGGAAAATAAACTATAATTAATCTGATTAATTATTTAGTAGATTTTGTCTCCAATTCATAATTCACCCATGTTTGTGAAAAATGTCAATTTTTTTGTTGTATTAGTTAACTTGTTTCTCTAATTCTTTTTCCGGTAATAATCATTAGATCAAAACTCATATAAGACGGTCTCACAGATTAATTTCGTGAGATGGATCTTAAAATGACCCTTATTAGCTTTTTTAAGTGATTTGGCCATCTTACGTGATCCTTGGACCTTGGTCCAAATCTATCCAATGGACCCGGACTATCAAATAAGTTCGTAATGATTTTTGCTTAATTATATATTGTGTGGTCTAGTATTTGCTGTTAATATTTCTATTAAATTTCAACTTCATGTAATTTTTTTTTTTAAAAAAAAATAGATACTTGTGCATTTTAAAACTAATTATATCTCTTACACATGCATAGCTCAGAAAACTGTTGGAAAATAAGTGTTGGGAGTGTTTCTAAAGAACTCCCATATCCCACATAGAATAGGGAATGAAGTTTTCTTCACTTTATTAATGGGAGATTCATATGGGCTTAGTAAAAAATGAGCCAAGTGATTAAGGGGGCCTCGCAAGACATAAAAAGAGTGGGCCAAATTAGTCGATCAGTAGTGTAAAATCGACGATTTGCCCCCCTCTGGTGGCGATATAGTCGCGGCTCGGATTAGTTTTGCAACTTAAAAATTATTTTTTTTTATTTTGCTAATTTAAATCCTTACCCGAAAATACATTTTTCTACCTTACCCAAAAATATATTTTCAACCTTACCTCAGTTATCCTATTTTAGCCTAAATAGAATTACTATATTTATCAGATGTGAGCCTACCTATTTTTGATAGGATGGCTATGATCGGCCCTTTGTCCCTCTCAACCTATAGCCGAAAGTTTGTCTCCCTTAAAACCTATGGCCGCGTGTTTGTCCCTCTGCTCTAATCATTTCATTACCGTTGGAAGCATATGTTATATGTATGTTGAGCTCACTCGACTTGAGGAGGACAATTCGTAACCAAACTTCCTAACACTTTCTTGACTTGGTGATTTTGGGTTACATGTTACGATTTTGTTAGTTCATTTTTGTTCCGTTGAATCCTGGGGGATTACGAAAATAAATCCTTTAGGACAGTGCCACTCTTGCACGCCTCGGAAATTATTTTGCTACTTCAAGCTCCGTACTGAAATTTTTGCCAACATTCTAAAGGATTTATCATGGAGCTTCATAATAATGATGGCCAACTCAACGCACCTCTTCAAAATAATGTCCCTCCACCTGTTGCAAATGTCGCCGCACTGGGCCCCTTGTTCATTGCCCCGCATACGCCACCATCCCCGTACGACGCCAAGCCATTTCAGACATCTCCAAAATCGAAATGTTTAGCGGTCAGAATTACAGACGATGGCAAGAGCGGATATTTTCCATCGTAGACATGCACGGTGTTGCTAATGTACTGACACAAACCAAGCCTCGAACCTTTCGATGATCCAAAGGAAATGGAGATGTGGATTTATGCTAACAAGGTTTGTAGACATACGATTATTAGCACTCTTACTAATGATTTGTTTGATGTCTACATTGCTCTTACAAGGAAGCCAGGGATATTTGGGAGTCTATGCATTTGAAGTATACTGCCGAAGATGCTGGAAAACAGAAGTTCGTCATCGGAAATTTTTACAAATGGGAAATGGTGGATGGGAAGGATATCAAGATACAGATCAACGAGTATCACAAGCTACTGGAGGATTTAAAGAATGAAAATATCACCCTACAAGAAGAATTCATGGTTTGGTTTCTTGATCGAAAAGTTGCCAAACTCGTGGAAAGACTACAAGCAGCAATTAAAACATAAACACAAACAACTATCTCTTGCTGATCTAATTACCCACATTATAATCGAAGATACCAACCGGAGGGAACTCAAAGTGAGCAAAGGAAAGGAAATAGCTACAACTGCAAACATGGTGCAAGGTAATTTTAATAACAAGAATGTTAAAAATTTTAATCAGACTGATTACAAGCCTAAAGTGAATAACTCCATCAACTTTAATAAGAAAGGAAACTATTATGTTTGTGGAAAGCCTGGTCATCATGCACATCAGTGTAAACATAGAAAGAAAAATGGCAACCCTCAAAATCGAAATGGAAATCCTCCAAAGCCAAATGCAAATTTGGTGAAGGGGATGATATTATTCTTCGGTCGTCTTTCTCAAGTTAATCTTGTGGTGATGTGAAAGAATGGGTGGTAGACTGGGGCTACCAGCACATTTGTGCAAATAGAGAAGCCTTTATGTCCTACAATTACGTGGGAGATGGAGAAGAACATGTGTATCTCGGGGACTCTCGAACTGCATAGGTTCTTGGTAAAGGCAAAGTTATGTTGAAACTCACATCCGGCAAGACTTGGCTCTTAATGAAGTACTTCATGTGCCTACTATTAGGGCAAACTTGGTTTTGTTTCTTTGTTAGGAAAATTTGGAGTTAAAGTGTCATTTGAATCGATAAAATTGTAATGACAAAAATAATGTCCTTGTGGGCAAAGGCTATTGTAATCGTGGTCCTGTTTGTACTCAATGTTTTTGATGTTATTAATAAAATCGCATCTTCTTCTGCTTATATGATTGATTCTATTGATTTATGGCATGCTAGATTAGGACATGTTAGTACGAGTTATATTCGTAAAATGCAATTACTTGGTTTAATTTCTGGAATGAATAATACTTGTCTGAATAAATGCGAAATATGTTGTGAAGCTAAATTGACTAAGAAAACTTGTTTTTCGGTACATCGAGAATCTGAATTGCTTAGTCTAATTCATACCGACTTAGGAGACTTGAAACAAACTATGACTCGAGGAGGTAAAAACTATTATGTGACTTTTATAGATGACTATTCTAGATACACTAAGGTATATTTGCTTAGAAATAAAGACAAAGCTTTTAACATGTTTCGGTTATACAAATCAGAGGTTGAAAACCAATTAGATAAGAAGATTAAAAGAGTTAGATCAGATAGAGGTGGCGAATATATTTTATTTAACGAATTTTGTGAACAAGAAGGAATAATTCATGAAATCACTCCTCCATATTCACCCGAATCAAATGGTGTAGCTGAAAGAAAAAATAGAACTTTAAAAGAAATGATGAATGCTATGCTCATTAGTTCAGGTGCTGCTGATAATCTTTGGGGTGAAGCTATATTATCTTCATGTCACTTACAAAATAGAATTCCCTATAAGAAAACCGGAAAGACACCTTATGGATTATGGAGAGGTTATCAACCTAACCTAAAATATTTAAAAGTGTGGGGGTGCCTAGCAAAAGTTATGTTACCTGATCCTAAGAGAAGGAAAATAGGTTCTAAAACATCTGATTGTCTATTTATTGGTTATGCTGATCATAGTGCTGCATATCGGTTTCTTGTTTTGAAAAGTGATGTGCTAGATGTTAATACAATTGTTGAAACAAAAAATGCTGAATTCTTTGAACATATTTTTCCTTTGAAAACTGAGATAATTTCTCGTGCACCTGCTAAATCTACTTCTTATGCTCCTACTGAACATAATATTGAAAATTCTTTTGAGGAGTTAAGAAGGAGTAAGAGACAAAGAAAAGAAACATCTTTTGGAAATGATTTTTATACATATCTTGTAGAAAATGAACCTTTAACATTTTTAAAGTCGCTTTCTTCTTCTCGATTCTTTATCTTTGGAAAGAAGCCATCAAAACCGAAATTGATTCTATTGAGCAAAACAAAACTTGGAGTTTGGTTGATTTGCCACCTGCAGCTAGACATATAGGTTTCAAATAGATTTTAAGAAGAAATATAATCTCGATAGAACCATTAAAAAATATAAAGCTAGGCTAGTTGCCAAAGGCTTTACTCAAAAAACAAAATGTGGATTATTTTTATACTTTTGCACCAGTTACTAGAATTTTTTCTATTCGAGTTTTGATTTCTTTGGCTTCTATCCATAAACTTTTTGTTCACCAAATGGATGTAAAATTGTGTTCTTAAATGATGATTTAGAAGATGGAATTTATATGGTTCAACCAGAAGGATGCGTTGTTTCTTGAAAAGAAAACAAAGTTTGTAAATTAGTTAAATCATTGTATGGTTTAAAACAATCACCTAAGCAGTGGCATCAGATATTTGATCAAGTTTTGTTGTCGATGGTTTTACATTGAAAGAGATAGATGTGTTTATACAAAACTTGTTGATGATGAGCGTGTAATTATTTGCTTGTATGTGGATGACATGCTTATATTTGCACTAAAATTGATTTAATATATAAATCAAAAGAATTCCTTGCTTCTAAATTTGATATGAAAGATATGGGGAAGCAAAGGTGATATTGGGTGTTAAAATTATAAGGAGTGATAATGGCATAATGTTGTCGCAAAGAACACTATGTTGAAAAACTTCTCAAGAAGTATGGACATTTTGACGTCAAACCAGCTGAGTACTCCTTATGATGCTAACACTCAATTAAAGAAAAATTTAGGTGGTCCCGTGGCTCAATCGAATATGCTGATTATTGGGAGTATGTTGCATTTAATGAACTTCTCTCGCCCGGACATAGCTTATGTTGTGTGTAGATTGAGCAGATATACTTGTAAGTCCAAGCGGCTACGATAATCTAGAGGGGGGGGTGAATAGATTATCTCCATCTTTTCAATTTCGCCCTCTTTTAACAATCGAATGCTCAAACAAAATAATGAAGGTGCGGAATGTAAACAACACACGTCGATTTAAAGAGGTTCAACCCACCTAGGGCCTAATCCTCTACCACCCCAAAGATATCGGGATGGATTTCGAAAAGAAAAAGAATTTTATTAATTACCAAAATTAATACAAATTCAACTTACAACACCTTGAAGAGCACCACACTCTTCTTCAACACCACCTTTGAGATTACCACAATCTCTTCTTGAAGATTACCACAATCTCCAACGGCACCTTGTGAAGATTACCACAATCTTCAACCTTGAAGAATACCAAATTCTTCAACACCTCAACAAGAAGATTACCACAATCTTCTTACACCTAACACCTAGATCACCCAAGTGTGTTCTTACCACAAGAACACTCACAAGGATATCTTGTGTTTGAATGACGACCACAAATTCAAGATTACAACTCGATAATTGATAATACAATAGAGTGCAAGTGTAATCAAGAATAGCCTAGACCTCAAAGATGTGAAAGTGATAAGCTAGGCAATTTTACAACAAGAATAATGACAATGAAAGACCAAGTGTTTGCTTGAAGTGTATCTTGTTGTGTTGTATCTCAATTGTTATGTTGGTTGCTCCAAAACTTCCTCTATTTATAGGAGATGATTGATCAAGCATAGGCTCTCTTGGGGATTGAAAATCTACAGAAAAATACAATTAAAATCAAGAATATAGTCATAGAAATCAATCCCACAATTTAAGGAAAGTTTGTCTCATTGTCAAACGGTTTAAATTTGTCTTTGTCAAAACATAGAGGCGACCGGTCGCACGTAAATAGACGTTGGAAAAAGTACAAAGAAAATAACACGGCACGGCCGACGCGTCTACCTCGGCGGCCGACCATCACCCCAACCGGTCCCCCTCATGGATTTTGCAAGGATAAAACGCTCGCTTTCAAAAAACGAAACTTGCAGCGTACGGCCGACCACCATGGCGGCCGGCCGACCGATCGGTCGACGCCGATGCGGCCGGCCGACCGCTGCGTTTTTCTTTCCGTCTCATTTTCTGCTTTCTAAAAACATCTTCGGTATGGGTTGCCTATGGCGGCGGCCGACGACACGAGAGACGTAAATGTTGTCCAATTTTTGTCGAAAATAAAACTCAAGAAATACTCCGAAAATATAGTAAAAACATTTTAAACCGATCGGAAGTATTAGGACAACATTTAGAAACATCGTTTGAGAGTGAAAACCCAATAACGTAAAATCATTAAAAGCGTTGTCCAATTTAGACGAAAATAAACTTTGAGAAAATACTCAGGAAAATATTAAAATCATTTTAAATCATTTAGGAGTATTTGGACAACCCTTTAAAAACATTGTTTTGGTGATAAAATAAAATCATCAAAATTAAGATAAAAACATGTATCAAACAATCTCCCCTTTTGATGATTACAAACCAAAACAATTTTATCCCAAACTAAGAGAGCAATTTTAGAAATGATTTTCCGGTAAAAACATTTGACCGTTTGGAAGCAACCAAAATTTCCAAAAATATTAAAGCAACCAAGTAGGGAGTAAATATTTTCAAAAATAAGCTCAAGCTCCCCTATCCACAAGACATCAAGAATAATGTAAAAGCAATTATCCATAAGCTAAAAACTTAAGCTTTTACAATTTGCTTAGGAGCTTATAAGCTCCCCCGTCACAAAACAACATTAAACAATAATATAGTCCATCAAGCAACAAATGGACTAACAATAAATCACAACTTATGGCTTTTATGAGCCATAGCTTATAGCTTTTATGACAAGCTTTAATTAGCTTCTTTGAGCTAACGAGCCAATTTCCTGTTTCTCCCCCTTTGGAATCATCAAAAAGAATGTTAGTATGATAGAAACATCATAGAAGTATATCAAAGTGCACAAAGAAATGGTTTATCAACCATTGAGCAATTTAGCTTAAAAACCAAGGAAAATGGGAGAAATGTATCATGAAAAGTTCATACGCTCGTTTTGTTTCTCAAAACATGATCTCAATGAGTATTGGGGACTTTTTGAAGCGAGAGAATCATGTAGAAGTTGAAATTTTCATTGCGACATTTTAACAAACACCTTGTGTGTGTGAAAAATAGAAGAGGTTGTATATAACCTTTGTAAATGGTTCAAGCCAAAAAAATTTCATATCATTAATCAACCTCATTTCAAAGCTCAATCATATGCACCATATGCAATAAATTGTTCATCAATAAAGAAGCTCAAAGTAGATTCTCAAGGGTTCAACCCAATTGAGATAAGCTAAGAATGATCAAGGCATTACAAATGCCAAAAATTAGAGCAACCATCAAGTAATAAGTCATGCTTTCAACAATACATGTATCAAAAGTCCCAACATATTCAACTAAGCATAATAAAGCAATAAAAGAAGCACTTTTACCATCAAGTACTTCATACCAATGATCAAACAATGCTTTAGAGTATTTTTACCATCAAATACTCCATCAAAAATCATGATCATCCACAAGTCATTATCAACTTGCAATATTAACCCTTTTAAGAAAAACAAGCAAATATCATTAGTACAAATGAGTTTTACAAAAATTCATCAAAATACAAAACATCATTAATGAAAATGCTAGAAAGTAAAGGGGTGGGTAACATCATTCCTCATCCGAGGAGAAGCAAGATCCGGAATAAAGTCCTTGATGAATTTCTTTAACTTGCCGATAGACTTTTTGCATTTTAGAGGTCTTTTGCTCCAAAGCCTCATACCTCGTCTCATGAAAAGCCCTCATCTCATCAAATTCGGCTTGAGTATACCTCCTAGGTGGTTGAGCACTAAGGTATTACCCTCCGGATTGCTCGGTTCGCCTTCTTCCACCAATCTTGCGGCCCGGCGTCATCAAAGATGTCATTAGGATCGGAGACTCTTGACCTCTTCCTCTTGCCATTTTGGTTGGTCGGATGTCCATATTCTTGCAAGATCGTGACTATTTGGGAGATATTGTCAATGTCGAAGTCATTTTGAAAAACTTCCGAGTTAAACTCCGACGGAAGGGAGTCCCGATTGAATAAGAAGTTTACAAATCCAATTTCCCATAACCAACTTCTTATTACCTTGAGTAATGGACTCGATTAGACATTGAATGAGTATGGCACCAAAGTTAAGTGGTTCCTCCTAGCAATCTTATAAGTCAAAAAGTAATCCATATTGCTAGGCATCTTTCCGACTTACCACAAATGCAATATGCGACAATGACCGATAAAATGCGATGCTCAAGTGTCATTGCCAACAAAGAATACTTAGGCCATACTCCCAAACACGTCTTGACTTCTTTCATTGATACCCCAACATTTCATCATTCCAAGTCCCAAGAGAAATAATCCCAACCACCTTCTCTAACATGTAAAAGCGGCAAATATCATTGGGAGTCCATCTAAAATGACGACCCTTTATAAGTGAATTAACGGCAATCGCTTTCTATCATTATCAAATTGCACCCACATATTAGCATAAAAATGTTGGATAATATCATCATCATACAACACATAAGCATGCTCCCATAAATACATCCAACCTTGCTCCTCAAAAAAACCTCTAATCGTAGGATACTCATTCGCAAAAGAACTAAAACGACACATTTTAGTCCTCGCAATAGATTTACCTTTCATCCCCAGATCCTCATAGTACCATTCCGCATACTTATTGATGAAATTAATAGCATTGCGGGAATTAGGAGCTTGAGTAACAAAAGATTTTTTACCTTTCGCCCAACGGCAATTTTCGAGCGAAATTGTTCGCGAGCTCGGTGATTTGGGCCCGAGAGAGAATGGGATTTTGAACATCATCACCTTCTTGAGCCACGTTTCTTTGAGCGGCTCGAATATCCCTTTGTTCGGCTTCTTCTTGCCGATTTCTTGACGAACCCTCTCCGTCCCTTCTACGCTTGGAGATGGGATTTCGACCGTGGAATTCTTTGGAGGTGCCATATGTGAAAGATTCTTGAGAAAATAAGAAGATTAGCAACAAGAATCGTGAAAAATGATGAAGAATTGAAGATTGTAGGAGAAAGGGGATGTTAGCGCGCAGCAATAGGGTTTGGGGATTTTTTTGTGTGTTCTGTTTTGAAACGAAGACAGAAAGTTATAACCTGAAAAATTGGCCAGGCGGGGCGACCGGTCGAGGTAGGGCGCGACCGGTCGAGGTGTGCGGCGCCGGTCGCCCCGCTGTGACCGCCCCAGGTGATTTTTCTTTCTCCCAGTTTTCCAAAATTCGATTTTCCACCCCAAAAGTTTTTAAAACTTTGCAAAAATATAAGTTTGGACTATATCCAACAAATATGGGTTTTGGGAAAAACATATAAATGATAAAATCGAGACTAAACACGTAGTGCCTTTTAAGAGAAAATATTTGCAAGATCAATTAGGGGCACTAAAGGGTCAAAATGAAATATCTTGAAAGATATGTGCATAAGCATAAAATCGAGTTTATAAGAGTAAGAATAACACAAGTAAACGTACTCGATAATTTATGCCTTTCTTGACAAATAATGACATAAATGGCCATTTGTGAAAATATGTAAATCATACACAATTCTTAAAACATATCTAGCACAAATTTTAATGATAAAAGTGTAGGCTAAGAGATATCACATGTAAGCTCATGCCATAAAAATCCATAAAGGATGATAACACACTATAGTCAAAAAAATGCACAAGAGTTTTAAAAAGATCATATAAGGTCTTCTTTTTTAAAAAATTTTAAAAGCACAAGTATATATTGAAGACCTTAATTAAAAATAAATATTTGAAAACTCATTTTGCAATTAAGACACAAATAAGAGCATGCATAATAACAAAATAAAATGCATATTTAAATAGGGAGATACGAGTTACCAATTACGCCATTTCCATGGGTTGTGTCTTTCCCATTGTTGATGATGATATCTTCCCATTTGGAAGTCACTTTGTTGATGATGACTTCCTTGATTACTCCATTTCCAAGGTTTGTTACCTTCCCATGGTTGATGGTTTCTTCTTCTTTGAAAATCATCTTGTTGATGATGTCTTTGCCATTTCCAAGGATTGTGTTCTTCCCATTTTTGATTATACGCTCTTCTTGGAAATTTGCTTTGTTGAGAGTAGTTCTTCTTTGATCAAATGAAACGTTCATTTGATGTTTTCTTGGTGGCATGAATTTTCTCCGATTTTTTGTTTTGCCGGGTACCTAATAACACATTATTTTGTGGTACCCTCATGTGTTTGGGTCCTTTAAGATTAGCTTTGAGACTTTTAGGTCTCCAACAATATTTAGAGCTATTTCTAGCCCGACAAGAATAAGTTCGTATGGCCCTTTTTACCGCAATAAAAGCATGTAATAATTCTAGGAGCATAATGACCAATATGCATAGTGACTTGATCCTTTTTCATATGATTAACAATTTTAGGCTTATGATCAAGTTCTTTATCACAATTATTAATATCAACAATATTGGACATTTCATTGGTACTCAAGTTGGATTTTAATAAATCCTTTTCATGCAATCAATATTCTCAACAAGAGTACTATTTTCTTTTTCAAGGTTTCTAACCTTGTCAAGTGTGGTGGTGTGAGCACATGATAGTGATTCATAGGAAGTAAATAAACTATCCTTATCATTTTTCAAAACAATGAATTCCTTTTTCAAATTTTTGTATTTAACAAGTAAGTTTTGGAATTCATCTTGTAGTTCATCAAAATCATTTTGCAAATCACTATAATCATTTTGAATAACAATATCATAAGAAGTAGAGGGTTTAAGACATACCTCATTTTCTTCATTGATGCCCATAAAACAATATTCAACTTCTTCATAATTGGAAGTTGTAGGAGGCTTATTCCTTAAATTTG
The DNA here is from genome assembly GCA_016081115.2 of Rehmannia glutinosa. Taxonomy (NCBI): domain Eukaryota; kingdom Viridiplantae; phylum Streptophyta; class Magnoliopsida; order Lamiales; family Orobanchaceae; genus Rehmannia; species Rehmannia glutinosa. Next base: position 309,245 of record JABTTQ020002414.1, read on the forward strand.
AGCTTGTATGATCTTGAGAAGTAGATGCTTTTGTTTGACTCCTTTCATTTGCAAATACTCCATAGATGGCTTCTAATTTTTGCCATACTCCATGTGCCGACTTTATTCCTACAATATGTTCATATTCTAAATTAGTAAATGAACAATATAAAATATTTAAAGCCTTACCGTTTAAGGAGATGATTTTCTTTTCTTCATCATTGAGCTTTTTGAAGCCTTTTGAGGTGTATAGTGTATCTTTCGTCGGAATGGATTCTCCATTAATGACGGTGTTCCAAATGTCGAACCCGCAACCTTGTAGATAGCATTCCATTCTTTCTTTCCAAAAATTAAAATTCTTGGAATCAAATAGTGGTGGCTTGGTGGTGGAAGTCTTGCGGATAGATGATCTTCGTTCGTAGTCGTTGATCGTTTCTCTTCACTCGCGATGTGAAACGAGCTTGCCAAAGAGTTTGGCTTTGATACCACTTGTAAGTCCAAGCGGCTACGATAATCTAGAGGGGGGGGTGAATAGATTATCTCCATCTTTTCAATTTCGCCCTCTTTTAACAATCGAATGCTCAAACAAAATAATGAAGGTGCGGAATGTAAACAACACACGCCGATTTAAAGAGGTTCAACCCACCTAGGGCCTAATCCTCTACCACCCCAAAGATATCCAGGGATGGATTTCGAAAAGAAAAAGAATTTTATTAATTACCAAAATTAATACAAATTCAACTTACAACACCTTGAAGAGCACCACACTCTTCTTCAACACCACCTTTGAGATTACCACAATCTCTTCTTGAAGATTACCACAATCTTCAACGGCACCTTGTGAAGATTACCACAATCTTCAACCTTGAAGAATACCAAATTCTTCAACACCTCAACAAGAAGATTACCACAATCTTCTTACACCTAACACCTAGATCACCCAAGTGTGTTCTTACAAGAACACTCACAAGGATATCTTGTGTTTGAATGACGACCACAAATTCAAGATTACAACTCGATAATTGATAATACAATAGAGTGCAAGTGTAATCAAGAATAGCCTAGACCTCAAAGATGTGAAAGTGATAAGCTAGGCAATTTTACAACAAGAATAATGACAATGAAAGACCAAGTGTTTGCTTGAAGTGTATCTTGTTGTGTTGTATCTCAATTGTTATGTTGGTTGCTCCAAAACTTCCTCTATTTATAGGAGATGATTGATCAAGCATAGGCTCCTCTGGGGATTGAAAATCTCTGTAAAAATACAATTAAAATCAAGAATATAGTGTTAGAAATCAATCCCACAATTTAAGGAAAGTTTGTCATTGTCAAACGGTCGGAAATTAAATTTGTCATCAAAACATAGGGCGACCGGCCGCATTTACGTAAATAGACGTTGGAAAAAGTATACGACAAAATAACACGCAGGCGACCGGTCGACGTCTACCGACCGGTCGACCATCACCCCAACCGGTCCCCCTCATGGATTTTGCAAGGATAAAACGCTCGTTTCAAAAAACGAAACTTGCGGTGTACCGGCCGACCATCGGGCGGCCGTCGGCCGATCCGGATCGGCCGACGCCGACATGCACGGCCGACCGCTCGCTTTTTCTTTCCGTCTCATTTTCTCGTTTCTAAAAACATCTTCGTGTATGGGTTGCCTATGATACCTGGTCGACCACGAGAGGCATGTAAATGTTGTCCAATTTTTGTCGAAAATAAAACTCAAGAAATACTCCAAAATATAGTAAAAACATTTTAAACCGATCGGAAGTATTAGGACAACATTTAGAAACATCGTTTGAGAGTGAAAACCAATAACGTAAAATCATTAAAAGCGTTGTCCAATTTAGACGAAAATAAACTTTGAGAAAATACTCCTAGGAAAATATTAAAATCATTTTAAATCATTTAGGAGTATTTGGACAACCCTTTAAAAACATTGTTTTGGTGATAAAATAAAATCATCAAAATTAAGATAAAAACATGTATCAAACAATACTCATAATCCCAATCGTGACCATTGACTGCAATAGTCGACTAATGAGATATTTAAAAGGTACCATGAACTATGGTATCATATATATCGATATCCTCATTGCATCTTGAAGGATACTGATGATGCGAATCGGATCTCCGATTTAGATGAAATAAAATCCACTAGTGGTTACATATTCACTCTTGGTGGGGGTGCAGTTGCTTGGAAGTCAGCTAAACAAACTATCATAGCAAAGTCTACCATGGAGTCTGAGTTAGCTGGCAATGAGGCTGAGTGGTTGAGAAACTTCTTAGAGATATTCCATTAGGTTCAAAACCAACACCTTCAGTTCTACATGCATTGTGATTGTCAAGCAAAGAATTGCAATTTGAAGAATAAAACCTTTAATGGTAAGAATAGACATATTCGTTTGAGACATAATGTGGTTAAACAGCTGTTAAATGATGGAGTTATATCCATTGATTACGTGAAGTCAGAATTGAATTTGGCCGATCCTCTGACTAAACCCTTGGGGAGAAAATTAATTAATGAAACATCGAGGGGAATGAGACTTAAGCCAACTTGAAAAATTAACAGTGATAGAAACCCTACCTTTGTGATTGGAGATCCCATGAATGAGGTTCATAGGGGTAATAACAAATCACTTGTTAATTCTGCTAGCACAATAATTAATTGTCCGTTCCTATGGTGTGAGAAGTGCTAGATTGCAATTATGTGAGGATGAGATGTTAAGCTCTTAATGAATTTCATATCCCTTAATGGTGGTATATTTAATTGCAAAATATACTTGATGAAATTCACCTATATGAGTGTGGAGTGGGGCCGCTCCTATGAGATTTTGGCATATCTCTAGAGCACTCATGAATTCGTGCACGCGCATGGCCTATTAGCGCAAAACCGCATTGAACGACAAAATATTGAGAGAGTGTAATGTGACTGGTAAGATTTTAACTTGCAATAAGAGTTCTTAGTTCATAGAAGCTACAAGCTTCACTAAAACTCTGTACTTTAAATCTTATTATTCTAGGTCTGGTTCATAGTCCAAAAGACACCAGATGTGATACATCTACACTCATTTTAGTAACCCAGCAAATTCTCTAAATCCTTTTCTTTTCGTTCTTTTGAAACATGTGGGGGATTGTTGGAAAATAAGTGTTGGGAGTGTTTCTAAAGAACTCCCATATCCCACATAGAATAGGGAATGAAGTTTTCTTCACTTTATTAATGGGAGACTCATATGGGCTTAGTAAAAAATGGGCCAAGTGATTAAGGGGGCCTCGCAAGACATAAAGAATGGGCCAAATTAGTCGATTGTAGTGTAAAATTGACGATTTGCCCCCCCTGCGCGGGCGATATAGTCGCGGCTCGGATTAGTATTGCAACTTAAAAATTATTTTTTTTATTTTGCTAATTTAAATCCTTACCCGAAAATACATTTTTCTACCTTACCCAAAAATATATTTTCAACCTTACCTCAATTATCCTATTTTAGCCTAAATAGAATTACTATATTTATCAGATGTGAGCCTACCTATTTTTGATAGGATGGCTATGATCGGCCCTTTGTCCCTCTCAACCTATAGCCGAAAGTTTGTCTCCCTTAAAACCTATGGCCGCGTGTTTGTCCCTCTGCTCTAATCATTTCATTACCGTTGGAAGCATATGTTATATGTATGTTGAGCTCACTGACTTGAGGAGGACAATTCCAGAACCAAACTTCCTAACACTTTCTTGACTTCGGATTTGTTGGGTTACATGTTACGATTTTGTTCGTTCATTTTTGTTCCGTTGAATCCTGGGGGATTACGAAAATAAATCTTTTAGGACAGTGCCACTCTTGCACGTTTCGGAAATTATTTTGCTACTTCAAGCTCCGTACTGAAATTTTTGCCAACAAAAACCATGCATGCATATTTATTCAGTGACCATACTTGATGAAGATGTTAAAGACGTGAGAATGTCACTTTGCACCCCTCCCTATTACTATTAGCCTCACCTACAATGCCCCCATTAACTATAGGTCCACCTTCAATGAACATCTTAAAAGTAGAAACTTTAATTCAGACTCGGATCTAAGCATCACACAGTTAATTTATTATATTTATTATGTAATTGGTTTACATTTCAGTAAAAATAATTACCAAACTTGACTGTCTTCATTAATTTGCGCGAACGCAAGATTTTAACTTTGGGGGCGAAAAACGGATCGAGTTTATAAATTTAAACAATGAAAAAAATACCTATATATTAACCATAATTAATGAGTTTTTATATTGTAAAAGACAACTATTTGAAGTTTTTATCAAAATTTAGGGGGGGGGGGCAAAGTTACCTATTTTAACTACATAAATTTTTTTTTTGAAAATTTTAGGAGGGGAAAATAAAATTTTGGAAAATTTTGGGGGGCAATAGCCCCCCTAGTTCCGCCACTATGTGCTACTCTAATGTAGAAATTGCACTACTTTAGTGCAGAATATGCATTTCATCTCCAGCAGTTTGCAATACTTTATGCACTAAAAAAGAATATTCAATAAGATTATTTCTTTTACTTTTTTATTACATTATAATTGATAAAAATATTATATAAGTAATTTTATTTAATATAAAAAGTAGCATCTTTCTTGATCAAATGAGATTTTATTCCAAGATGGTGTTTTTTTCATATTCAGCTTCCATCAATGAGATGATTGTCACGTGTATAGAAGTTACCATATTAATTTTGGAGCATAAATCACGCCTAAATTGTGGGGTTTTAATATGATAACTTTTATACACGCGACAATCATCTATGCGGTGGAGCATTTAAATACCATCTCTTTAATAGAATAAGATCACATCCTGGCCCACACCACGAAAAGGAAAAAATACATGCAAGTTGATTTTCGTTCCTGATCATGACCACTGGTCTAGTAGAATAAGGATAGTGATTCACCACTAATATCACTATCTTTATCTTAGCAAAATTGAAGGTTAACTGACTTTGCTACCATTAGCCTACCATGACACATGACTTATCGGACTTTCTATGAAGACTCTTTTTGACTTTCCAATATTTAATTATTTATGGCTCTTCAACCTTTTCTAAATTAATTGTGCTTTATTACCACTTAAATATATACAAGGATAATTACAACTACACACAGGGGTGGAGCTAGACCCGTAACTTTGAGAGAGCTAAATAATTTTGAGGGGACTAAATCAATAAAAAATAAATATTTAGTACTAAAAATTAATATTTTAAAATAAAATATACATATAAATAATTAGTTTTCAAAAAATTTGGGGCGGCTAAAGCCCCCCTATGCAAAGGGGAGGAAACGCCCCTGACTACACCCATACGTTTGACAGAAAATTACAAATCCCTTAATTTTAATTCCATATTATATGTTTTCTTTACATAAGCAAAAGACCATTTCAAAACCCTAAAATACTATAATTACTTTTTAACTTTAAAACAAGATCAAACATCAAAGAGTTTTGTGTAATGCTAAAGAATCTTTGGATTTTTTGTAAGTAGTCCAGATTTCAGGGGTAGGGGTGTTTTGTAATGTCAAATATAAAACATCGTTCATGGTTCATCTTACTATAATTTGCATTAATTGTACCCTTTTGCAATAAAATCATTTACTAATACGATTACATATATATTGGGCAGTTCCTGAAGGGCTATAACTATTTCTCCGAGAATTAGTAATGTAAAAACATGAAACCTCCGTATAGAAAAAAAAGAAGTTCTGAGCGTGCGATTTTATTCTATTGATTGAGACTTAATGAACAATTATTGTCAGCTCAAAAAAGGTAAAAGAAACTCAAGATTTTGAAACCAAACTTTACCCATCTGTCACCATATTGAAGCTGGGGTGGATGTGGCCGAATGTGATTGAGACAGCATCTGGCATCCAAGAACTAAATCCTTGAAAGAAATAAGAAATATTTTCATTTAAAATCATCATATATCAATATTTAGCGTATCAAAGCGCTCCTCGATATGAAAAAAAACAATATATTAGTGATAAAATATTCATGGAAAATATAAAAGTTCTAATTAATTACGTTGATTATATTATAAGTATCATGATTATTTATTTTTTTAACAAAAAAAGTTTCACAATCTTGATGTCAAAATTGTGACCCCTCCCCCTGGCCTCCTTTTTTAAGACCACTATGCATTCTCTATGCATGTCACTAAATCTCAATAAATTAAAGTGATAAATAAAAAGGGTGTTAACCAGAGTTCGAACCTTGTATCTTACAGTTTCTTTGGAATTTATGTCCTCTGCTTTAACCAGTACTCCCAACTTATTAAAAATAAAAATAAAAAATAGATATATATCCCAAATTGATATATGTACGTAGCAACTTGAATAGTAATTAATTTCTAACTATTAGCTTGTGAGGTCCATTATTTAATGTAATGAATTAATTAATAATATTATTTATTATTATTAATTTACTTTCATATTATCACTAGTATCCATTTTTTGTATTTAAGTCTAGCACTTTCATAAATGGGTGGCAGCAAAATTGCAGGATGGCTTAATTCTAAAACATTGTTAACTAATCAGTAATCATTTCATTTAATTCTAAGTCTCCAAGCACAAGGTGTACTTAATTGACTCTTAGTTAGCCAAGAAAATTAAATTGGACTAGATTAACTCTGAAATAGAAAAACTGAGTCCACTAAAATTGGACTGAAATTCTTGAAGCATCTATATATGACCAGTAAGGTTTAATCACATGGCTGTCGTGGCCCTGGACATGCATTAAATCTAAATACTTGTAAAGTTAGTATTAAGACCACTCAACCGACATTATAGGGATGGACAAAAGTCTTTAGACACGCATTCCTTAACCTTTTCATCCTCGTTCGTCTTTATTGTGATTCAGAAATCGAATAAAACTTTGAATCAAAATTGCAAAATCAGTCTTGTAAGTTAGGGGTGACAACCAAATTTTGATATAGTCATGTAAGTAATAAAATTATCCAATTTCAATCATATTTTCGCTAGGATTTTAAAGATTTGTCGGAAATGTCATGTGCACAACATTCGGGGACAATCTCTTGCCAATTTTTTGAATTACCGCGAAAATAGATTCAAATAAATTGGCCAATCTTATAACTTTCGGGGCTTGATCAAAATTTCGAGTTTAGGCATGACCAATTATGTCATCCCTAAATTATATGACTAATTTTGCAATTTTGTTGGCAAAATATGTAACTTTGGTGACTCCAATTCTGGTCTGGTTTCTCTTACCTTTTTTTTTTTATTTGAGTAGGTTGCTCTACTTTTAGTTATAATTTTATGGGGTAATTACAAAAAATACCTTAAAGTTTAGGCTAATTCCAAAAAACCCAAAGATATATGAAAATTACAAAAAAAAAAATCGTTGACTGCATCTTACATTCCCCTTATGTAAAATACATAAAAAAAAAACCTGGTATATACTTATTAAAATACTACTCACCCCTTAAATTTAACACAATCAAATCTGATTAGGACCACCATGGAGTATTTTGTAATTTTGAAACATTTCTATTTTTTTTGTAATTAGCCCAAACCTCAGGGGTGTTTTTGTAATTATTCCTATTTTTTTTTTTTTTTTGATTGGTCTGTTCGACTGCAAAACGTATCTAGCTACAATAAAATATAAATGGAATTAGAATTTCTAATGTTTCAAAAGAATTTATCAAAGTTCACAAAAATCGTGGTAACCACAAATCAGATAAACTAGTGAAATTAACTTGATGGAGCACGCACGATGTAGCAGGACCGAAGTCACGATTTTTGGTCCCGATAATGAAAGACTAAAAATAGACCACAAATCAAATAAATTTAAAAAAAAAAGTTGTCAAAAAAAAATTATATATCATCCTATATTTCTATACACTTTGATCACGTATACAAATCTAACCTGTCAACTGATCTAAAAAGGTTTAAATTACCCCTCTCTAAACTAATAATCAACAAAATAAACCAAAATTGTCGAAAAAGATTAAATAAAATCAAAATTATAAAAAAAAATAAAAAAAAATTAGAGTGTGAACTACTAGTGGCCAACTCCGGGACTAGGAACAGAGCGTAAAATCCGATCGACGGCGGCGAGGTGGCGGGCGATGAGCTTTTGGTCAGTGGTGGCGGCGTGGCCTTTCTTGCTCGGAGTGGAAACCGGCACGGTGCCCTTAGGAAGCGCCGCCAGGTACAAGCTGTTTTCCGGTGACGGAACGTATTTATGTTGCTCGTTCATTAATAGCTTTCGTGCCTCCGCGGAGGTCACTAAGGTGTAAGACATAATAATCAACGATATCAAAAGTATTACACCTTTTGAAGCCATATTTATGTTGGAATTATGATGATAAAAATTTTGTAGAGAGAAAGAAAATATTTTTTTCTGGGATTTTTTTTTTTTTTTGGATTGGGAGAGAAAAAGATTGGAGGAGGAAATAATGGGGAGTGGCTGTTGTATATATATAGAATTAGAGATTAGTTAATTTAATAGGAAGGGGTGACGGCTAGAGAGGTGTGCTTGGGGCACAAGGTAGTTGAGCCAAGTCAAATTTGAGTTTCCTTTTACAATTTTTAATTTGTGGGGGACTTAATTTGGAATTACAAGTAAAATTTGGTGGAAATTAGAGCCGATAAATATATTCCACTAGAAGAAAAATTTAATTTACCTACGAAAAAATGTATAGGTAAAATCGCATTTATCAATAAAATCTAAAACTGTTGGTAAATACCTACGATGCTTCTGTTGGTAAATTTAAAAATTGTAGGTGATTTGTCGGTAATTGATCGGTATAGTTTGGAGAAAAAAATAATATTTTTATTTTCTAAGCTGGTAACTGTAAAATTAGTGGCTATGAAGTATTTTGTTGTGAAATAATATTTTATTTTATTAATATATGTTATGCATGTGTAAGTTTATAATATGATTCGTATCGACATAATCCGTGTTAATTAAAATATAAAATGAAATAAAATTTTGCAATAAAATTATCGAATTGAACTATTTTATTTTTCAATTAGGTACTTGTTACATGAAACAATTTTGTACTTCCATGTATATATTGCAGAATTTATACTGATTTTTTTGGGTGAATAATAAATACTATATATGTTTATTTGAAGGGTAATTATTGAATAATTACTAGGAGATTTAAAAGTTGTCAAGATATGGACTCCAAATTAAAAACGTATTAATTTGAGTTTTCATGACAAGGTCAACACGATGCAGTACTAAAGTTGTTATTTTGTTTAATGAAGGCCACGTGGAGGCTGAATTAGGTAAGGAGTGAGCTAAGCCGCCGGCTATTTTTCTTAGTAGTTTCGTGCATGCACCATTCAACATTAAGACTCTGATTTGAGTTTTTACCGTATTTATTTGAGAGCCTGACGGTGGTCTTTGAATTTCCAAATGCCTTTTCTTTTCTTTCTTTCTTTTTTTTTATCTGTATATCCGCATCATATGTATTTAACTGATCAAATTTGCATTCTTTTAAACTATAATATATAAAAACTCATGACATATCTCAATCACATTGTGTACCACATAATTGAATTTTTGTGTACTGCAAAATTGTTAGGCACTTTGAAATTTGAGGTGGTATGGCCAATTAAATTTTGAAGGCTTTTAGTCCATAAAAAGTTGAAAAATCTACAACAACAATAAGTATCATATAATTAAATCTTAACTAAGAAGGGTGTCCCCAACGTGGAATTTGAAGGATTTTTTAATCAATGGAATTTCATAGATTTTTAGGGAATTCAATGGATTCCATTATGGATTTTATCAGATTCTAATGGAATTTTATTCTATGGAATGATGTAGATTTTAATAGATTTTAGTGGAATTTATTGGATTATATAAAAATATAATTAATAATATTTCATGAATTTAGTAGCATAATTCCATGATCATAAAAAAATAAAAAAGTATAACCATTAAAATAAGTCAATAACAAAAAAAAATAGTTTCATGAACTTTTCAATGATATAAGGGATAATTACAAAAACACACTGAGGTTTGGGCTAATTATAAAAAAACAAGAGATGTTTCAAATTTACAATAAAAAAAACCCTTAAGATTGATTTTTGTTTAAATTTTAGGGTGTACATGTAAATATTTTATATAAACTGGGGGAATTTTTGCAAAAGTTTTGCTTATGATGGAAAATATTTAAGACGAAATCAACCCTCAATTTTCAAAAATGTCTGATCTTTTTGTAATTAGACGAAACCAACCTATCATGATGAATTAATGAAGATTTATCAACTAATGATTCCCAACAAAGTATTATTCTGATAGTAACTTTTCCTAATTTTTTTCCTATTAACTTGTCTAGAAAATAAAAAATGCTAGCAATCGAAACAATACGACAATCAACTATACCATGATTATTCACAAAATTGAGGTAGAAGTTAGGTCGAAATATTGAGATTAGAAGACAATATGTGAGAAGTGGTACATGAGAGAAAAATATGTGAGTTTTTCTTTTAACATAGACAATCATTATTATTATTGGAAAAAATGGAATTTGAATTCTAAGGGGGGAAGGTGGGAATTTGTCCTTCATAAATATAGCTTCTAATTCTACTAAATTCCAACCAAATCCATTTATAAAAGAAATCCATGGAATCCATTGAATGTTTGAGGATGCTGGATTTTTGTGGAATCCATTAAAATCCAAGTTGAAGACATCAAGATTTAATGGATTCCATAGAAATTCAAATTGAGGACACTTAGAATGTTATGGAATTTTAAATTCTATTAACTTCCATGATTGCGGACACCCCCGTAAAATGGGCAGGGTTGGCCCCCATCCCTTCGCCAATGGCTACAACTTCGTAATTATTTCGGATAAATACAAAAAAAAAAAAAACTCTAACATTCAGGCTAATTACAAAAAACTCAAGAAATTTTTGAAAATTACAAAAAAAAAAAAAAATTAACTTGAGGTTTGATTCCTTCTAACATTTAGCTCATTCACAAGCAAAATATATTACAAACCCCCCGATATATATGTATAAAAATATTACAATTAGCCATTCGAATTTAAGACGTAATCAAACCTGATAGGACTTTTTATAGTTTTAAAATATTTCTTGATTTTTTGTAATTAGCCCAAAATCAGGGGTTTTTGTAATTATCCCTAATTATTTTATGTAGAAAAGTCAATTAATTTGGATTACCACTTATGTAATGTAGCTAGCTGATCTAGCTGCGAAATTTTAATAAGTAGAAGATATTGTTTCGATTTTTAAGTCAAACTCTCTGCCCCACCAATTGACAAATTTAAGAAATATTGGAATTGCTTTTTCTTTAATTTTTCATAGAAGATCAATAAATTATTTGCTTCAAGTTTTCATTATCACATGGCTCCAGTTCCACCCACTTCACCTTTCAAACATACTTATCTGCTGGAGGACTGTTTTATGCAGGTTTATTTCTTTAACATTATACATTCATTTTCTTTTTGGAGTTCATAATTTTATGACCGGCCCTGATTTTTTTAATTGAAAATTAAGTGTGTCCTCTGACTAGCCAGCTTTAAACTTTGGTCCAATACCTTTTAAATTTTTTGAAATATAGCCCGAGTTTGACCAAAACGGTGTAATTTCATCGGATATTGCTGACTATGAACGGTGAGGTACAAACATGTCAAAAATTTGTGAAATTTGTCACCAAAGCATTTAAATCCTCAAATTTTATGTGTCAATTTTGGTGATTGACATGTAAATTTTCGCACCAAATCACCAAAAAAAATCTAAAATTATTAGACACATCAGCGACCCATTGACCCTAATCAGTAATTCCGATAAAGTTACACAATTTTAGTCAATTCGGACTAAAATGTCCGAATTTTTTAAGAGAGATCGATAAAAATTAAATATGACTACTTGAAGGACTAAATTTCCGAATAATTCAAGTTACATGACCAAAAAGACTCTTTTCCCTTCGTTATATATTCGGCAATAGTTTATGTGAACAAAAAATGTCATATTAAAACATACCAGAAAAATTATAGAGGTACAAAACATAATCCTCACCTGAAAAATCAAGATATAAAAATCCGAAATATATATGTAGGCCCTCAAAATTTTAAATTAAAGTCGATCTTGTAATTAAAAACAGCCCAGAATCCTTCCTTAATTTGTTGCTGGTCGTTGGCATGTAAATGTCCAAATGGTATCGGTGACGTCACCACAGCCCATTCGCATCACCATACAAACAAAATAAATATATAATTATATTTTGTGTATATATATTATAACCTCCAATTTATTGAAAAGGGAATTATATTAATTATATTAATTAGTACTGTTTGTGGGAAACTGCCGACGGAGTATATTCGACATGTTTGGATGGGCTGGAAAATTTTGTCCCTGAGTTTGGTCTGAAAATGCGTCATACTTTGATCTCTTTGAAATTTTGTTGCTTGAGAATTGACACTTGAACGAGTCATTAATCGATTCAACAATCATTGTTAATTAAATAGAGTATATACAGTCGTTTTCGAATCTTTTTTTCTAATAAGTTGGGAATACTGGTTGGAGGGAAGGAAATAAATTTAAAAAAAACTGAAAAATACAAGGTTTGTGGTAGTCGTTTTTGAATCCTTAAATTAAGAGGGATTAGTATGATTTGCAAGTGATTAAATTTGTTCTTCACGAGACCATAAATTAATCCTTCTCAAATGTTTCTAAGGAATATAGAACCGATGGGAACTATATAATTAAGTTGGACTACGTTGTCGAGATGTATATATGAGACTGAGCTCAGGGCATTTATTTGGCCTACATGTTGGATTCATGTGGATAAGTCTCGAGTTGCTATTAATCATGCACAACTCAAAATGTCATAAAACCAATTCTAGCCCGAGCTCTAGGAGGATAAGGGTTGACTCATCAGCAATTCTGTTGCAAAACTCTAGATTCCTCCTAACTAATCCTGGATTTTAAGGAAATTCTAATTCTAAGAACCTATAAATAGCTCACTGAAAGGTATGTTCAGGTGAGACTTCAATACTCATTTTTAATACTTGTATTTCTTTCACAAGTTTCCCCCTTAAAGTCGACCTTGACTTGAATGTTGGAGAAAGTATCGTCGGAAAACCCTTCGACCATCTTTCTAATGCTTGTTTTTGTAGGCTCTAAGGCGAAGTTAGAGTTTAGTCGTATTTGACGGTGCATATTCATTGTCTGACCAAGTAGAAATTAAAAATGGAATTCAATTGTGGGAAATTTTCCTTAAATTTGTGATATATAAGCTATCTATTTAATGAGTTTTGAAGTTGAAATATAAAATTGTAATTTCTATTTGCATATAAACAACATTATTTATTTTCCGTATTGACAAAGGATTTTGTTTTATTTCCGATCGACCTCTTAACCAAAATTATGGTAGGCTAACAAATGCAATAAACATTGTCATATAACAATTAACATCAGCATGCTGGCGGTAACCCATATTTAAAACAAATAACTGTAATAATCAATTAAGAAAATACTTAATTGGACGTGAATTTGATTTTCTTTGACTCGTTCATAAAAAAATGAATAATTAATTTGTTTTTTACTATATTTTTTCAATGAGCAAGCATGCTTTTCTTTTAATATGCATTTTTTTTTCCTATGATGATAAACTATGTAACGTGTCGACCTTTGTAATTATAACTAACATAGAATCTGTACACTATATATATATATATATATATATTAAAGAAAACTCCTAATTAACTACTTTCAACTAGTATTTTATGATGTATTAAAGATAAGCGTGATATCTTGCACGCGACTATTAAAGGTCAATGGCCAAATCTCATGTTTAAGAGGATTATGTTGAGATCATCATTACATTGTTCTTTTTCCTTCTAGATGCATAAAATATTTTTGTCATCTTAATAATTTTGTTTTTAGTTTATTATAAGCACCTAACCTAGCTTAATAGAATTGTTGATATAAGTGGCCCATTGTTAGGCCCGTTTCTGTATGCCCAAAATGGCAGCCAAAGACCAAAGCCACCAGCCCAATTCCACCCATATGTTGACTCGGGTCTTGGAGTCGGATCGCGGGATCCGGATTTATCATCCGCGGATCCTTCTGGCTTAATCTGGTCTGTTGATCTCTGTTGAATCTGAGCCGTTGAATCCTTGTCTATTTAATGGTACTATGCTGAAACCCTAATTCATTATCTTGTCTTCTGTTTCTCTCTCATCTCTCCAGCTCTCTCGATCTTTCTCTGCTTTGTGTTATTCTCTCTCTCTCTAAAACTCCAGTCCCTGGCTGGATTTCTTTGAGGTTTTCTGTATGTGAGAGGTGAGATCTTTGTGTCTGCTGTCTTGTTCACCAACTCTGTGTACAAGATCCTTTTTTCTGAGTGGATTAGGGTTTTGGGTGGTTCGATTCCGATCTAGGGTTTCTTGGTGAAAGGCTGTGAGGTTTAGTCTTGTGGCGAGACTTTGTGGCTTCTTCCTTGGTTCTCTGGGTTGTGATTCGTGGTGACAGTTTTAAAGGGTTTACCAGTCCCTGAGCCGAATCTTTCAATATTCGGATCTTAGGGTTTTATCCCTTTTACAGTTGTTCTTATTTTTACTTGTAAGTTTTAGTTTCATTTTTGTACTTTACATTCTGCAATCGAGTCTAGAGTATATTTGTATTAATAGGCTTCTGATTGAGTCTGTAATATTTGATTATTCAGTACTCCGTGTATCGATCTATTTAGAGGCTGATAGATACCCAACAAGAATATTTAATGTGTAACAAAAAAATACAAAACAACAAGTTGTGCTTTTATTATTAGGTGTCACCACACGCCGAGGTAAGGGTAATAAGATGCTACCCAAGTACGTACAATCCAACTCCCTTTGATTTTGCCAATTATCTCATTATGCGTATGCATGTATTTTTTTTTCTTTTTGTACTTGGGTAGCAATATTAGTGTTCGAATATACACCTAAATGCTGTGGATTTTTTTAAAGTAGGTGCTGTGAATAAACAATGTCATATATATATTTTCATTAATAAATATGGAAGTAGGGCTCTAATTGATTAGGGTTTTTGTCTTGTTTGATTGTCAAGTTGAAGAATTAATGGAACATAAATTTGTGCGTAAGCACAGACTACCATACATGTTCGGTTAAACAACATGCATCCCATAATTATATTGTTAAATATGATATATGTATATGGTCCCCAAGTGTACAAAGTTGTAGTCGTTAATTTCTATTTAATTATTTGAAAAAAAGTCAACGAGATACGTCAAAACGAACAGAAATCTGCATGCATAATTGTCTTCCATGGGAAAAGAAACCCCACATCCGAATTTGCCATTGGTAGAGTGTAAAACTATGAAGGGATAATTACAAAAATCACCTCAAGTTTGAGTTAATTACAAATTTTGAGAGAAGACCAAGGAAATAGACAAATAATTGAGGCTATAAGTCCATCGGTCCACACAATTGTCCATGTACCAGTAGAAGATTCAGTAGCAAAATTTCTCAATTCTAATCGATTAGGTGTATTGAATCGTCCGGTTCCTATAGAAACCTATCACTAAGAGGGGGATAAGACTAAACTGAGCGAAAATGATTTTTCATGATATGGGAAATGTTGCCAAAGGGAGTGGTGATACCATAAGCAAAAAGCTACTAACCAACATAGAATCCACTTTTGCGCCTAACGGTGGAATAAAAAACAGGGCGAAGCAATAAATTGGCTCCCTGGGCTACCCCTAAATTTCAAATTTTTTTCCCCTCATTTTCCCCTAGCTCAATTATTTTTTCTCTTTAAAAAACACATATAAATTTTTTTTTATTTTTTTTCCACTGAAAAAACGGGACAAAAAAAAACGGGGTGTCAAGGGGCCCCCTCGGCCCCCCCCTATCTACGCCTCTGGGAATAAATGTCTCATATGCTATTTTATTCGGCAATAGGTCTTTACATCTAAATAGTCATGTACCTATTACTCAAAATTTCCTTGCCATTATAAAAAAACCTTTTGAGGTTTGATTTTGTATTACACTTTACCTTCTTCATAAATAAAAATATTTCAAACACCCACTTATATTTGTAACAATATTACAATTATCCCGTTACATTTAACACATAATTCAAGCCTCAATGGGATTTTTTATAATGTTAAACATATTTGTGTTTTTTTTAATAAATAATCCTTTCCTCGTGGATAGTTTTTGTAATTATCCCTACTATGAATACATACGCAAGGGTCACGGATGATCTCAATAAGTCTTTTACTATAATATCTTATGAAATCGTTATGCTAAATAATATATACATAACTGATGTATCTTATGAAATACACGACTTAAATGCCATGTTTGGGGATTTTATAAGGTGAGAAAAATTATATAATCGAGCTGGGTCTTGTGTTTGCGGTGTTGGACTTGGGCTATTGATGGATTATGCGCCCATGGATTAATCAAGCTACATTTGGATTATGAATCACAGCTCTGGCCCATTATTCCAGAGATATTTAAAAATTACAAAACGGCCCCTCAAATTTAATTATATTTTATATTTAAGGTGGTATATGTAATATTCTATAAATAATAGAGGTATAAATGAAATATTTTTTTGCTTATAAAGGGGACTTGAAAATGTAATACGAAATCAAAACTAAAAGAATTTTTACAATTATAAAAAATTTCTGATTTTTTTGTAATTAGCCCGATGCTACTTTTTTTTTTTTTAATCACCCCATAACTTGTCTGTGTAGCAAGTCCCACCCTTCTAGCCTCTAGGCTCTATATATGCAATTCCAAAATCAACGACTTTATCCTAATCTAAAAACATAAATAAAAAGAAGACACACACAAACAAACACGATATATACTATCACAATTAATGAACGGGCATATATAATAAGTAAAGAAATGATAGAAAAAGAGTACTGTAGAAGTGTCTTGAAATGGCTGAGTTGTCGGCATGAAGGGATCTCGAAAATGTGATGTTGCCGGGGAAGAATATGTAGAGTTTGTCCATGGCCCATTCACTCTGTTCGCAGATTAGGTGTCTGCCTTCAGACAATATTTCCTTTTTGGACACCGAAAGTGTTACTATTGTCGATTATTGCCCTATTTATGATGCTAACATCTTAACTATAATTTAAAATACAATTGTGTGACTATTTGGATGTGTATGTATAGGATGAGACTCATTCTCATACTCCACCTCCTATTCCATTATACTGACATTTAACGACATAGCAGACAATTATAACATCATCACGTATTAATGGCGTGTCATACATCTAATACAGTGGATAAGTGAAAGTGTGAAACTAGCTAGGAATGACAATTTTGACCCGTCCGCGGACATCCTCCCCTCCCCCTCCCCCCCCGTGACCCGTAGTGGGATGGGGCGGGTCTGGGTATCACTTTCGCTCCCGGGTACCCGCCCCAGACCCCCATAAAATATTTATTCATAAAATGTATTTTCATATATATAATATATATTATAATATAATTTTTATGTATTTTTATATTATATCTAAGTTTCTAACATTTATAAATTGATAATAACAAATTCGTAAATAATATTTTATAAATATATTTTTTTCATTTTTTTTTATTTTTTGCATTTAAATTAATTTAAAATGGGCCAAAACGGGTTGAACGGGTCTGTGTCTTCACCTACCCGCTCCATTGCCATCCCTAAGTGAAGCACAATTGTGGAACAAGAAATCCCAATCCATTTAAGCCACCATGCTATTTATCCCTCAAGTTTCTTTAGTTTATCAAAGAAAATTGCAAACCTTTGTTTCCAAGTTATTATGCATTTCATGTAAATACAAAGGAGTTAAAGCATTCCTAAAAGGCTCTTTAAATTTAAAAAAACATATATTGCAAAATAAAGAGCATATTTAAATTTAACGAGAGATATTTTTTACATATATATTCCAACACTCTCTTTCTATTAAACTCTTAATTTAATTAATTATGGAGAGTGGTTTTGACTCTTCAAATTTGGAGAGTCATTCTCTAAATATAAATGTTACCATATAGTATTTGTTGGAGATGATTTTTGGTGGATGACTATTCAAAATAAAGAAAATTATTCATTTGGAGAGTTTCTTGGACATGCTCTAAGTCGATAATTTCATGTAATTGTGATGTTTATTAGGAAAATATCTTACATCGAGAATGAATCCCATTAATGAACAAAGCTTCATTTGGCAAAGACTCGTGTGGAATATTTATTTACTTTGACAATAATTTATTTTACTAAATATGTGATTTAATTTGGAATCGTTTATTGAACCTAATTAGTGTTTGATATTTTGAGATACTATTTGAAGGATGTAATTAATCATTCTCTAAATGAAAAGGAGTGTGGACAGTAATATTCTTTATGTTATCAATTTATTTTACTTATCTTAAAATTTGTTGATCTAATTAATTATTTAGTATGTTGTCCAAAAAAATATTTAGTATTTTAATGTAACAAATTACTTAATTTTCATGGAGGAAAAAACATTACACCCCTCATTATTTTCCTTAACAAAATTGTATTAAGAGAATGGTCAAGTTGTTGGTTCATAATCATGGCTCCCTTTAAATTCCATGTGAAAGGGGTATATGAATTGGGCTAAAAAGTTTGTAACTGAATCACAAAATTGGAAGGATTTTAATTGGGCTTAAAACGCGTAAGTAAAGCCCAACTGTTAATGTCGGTGCATGTTTGGACTTGGAGCACGTTCTTCTGTCTATAAATAAATGGGCCTATCTATCCAAAAAAGTCATGTTTCTAGGGCTTAAAACACGTAAAAGTCCGATAACTAATGTAGGTGTATGTCCGTACTGGGAGCGGTTTATTCGCTGTATAAATTAATGGGCCTCGTTTATCCACAAAAAACTATGTCATAATTCTAGGGTTTGGGTCTACGCTTGGCCCTTTGGGCTTTCCGCGTATTCGGCCTACGAACAAGAACGCATTCCATTTCACATTTATTAATTCTTTTATGTTCAGCGACTTCAGTTCAAATTGGAGATAATTGAAGTTGAGGCATGGGAGGAGAATTTCAAAGATTACGGTGACTTTTCTTGCAAGCACACTGTAAGTGTTCTAGTATGTGGTGTGCATTGCTCCAGTGATTTCTATATATTTTCAGCGATGATATATATTTGTGAATGTTAATCACTTGAAGGAAATAAAGATGGAGTGTCATTGCCTTTCTACTTTAACTAATCCTTCTTCTTTTTCTTCCTCGAGAATTCTAAACTTTCAGGTATGGCGTAATCTCGAATCTTCTCGAGAACCTTGTTATTTTGAAATAAAAGATATTTTTCTGTTTCTTGGTTTTCTTTTGTCCTTTTTCTTTTTCTTCTTAAAATGTCTTTGTGTAAGGCCGTGATCGTTGTAAACATGGCGGTGAATGGATATAGATAGTTTTGATTGATCATACTATTCCAGGATTGTTTGGTATTTATCTGATTCCTGAATGATAGTTTCCTGATGAGATTTGAAAATTGGAGTTTTCTGGCGTGGACTATTTCGGATTTTCGTACGACATGAACTGCTGCTTATTTATGCCATGCTCAACTGATTATGGGACATGATGCGATATTAACAGGAATGATTTTGTCCTCACAATTATTATTTCTTGTAGAATCATTGGGAGACATTAAGATTCAGTAACATTACAGTTTACTAATAATTCTGGTGTTATTTTATTTGTGTGCATAGCATAATGCTAGAAATATGCTATATCTTGAACAACCAATTCATTTTTGATGTTGCAGAGTGTTTCATTTGTTGGCAGTAAATTACCCAGTTCACCTCCCCTTCCAAATCCTTTTCTCCAGCGTAAATTTCAGCCTTTCGTTTACCAGAAAAAGTTATCATTCCATTCCCTGAGAACCCGTGGAGGCTTCATTGTCTCAGAAGCAGGAAAGCAAGGTTGGGATGTAGGTAGATTTCTGAAAACATTGTATTTCTTTAACGGGCCTCCCTCTCCTGCAAAGGTTCAGCTTGCTTGATCCTTTCTTCGTATTTTGGAGATTAAGTTTTGCACTATTTAATCTGACAAGTTTCATTTCCTGCAAAGGTTCAGCTTGCTTGATCCTTTCTTCGTATTTTGGAGATTAAGTTTTGCACTATTTAATCTGACAAGTTTCATTTATATTTGAAGTTCTTTGAATTTCTGATTGAGAAACTCTCTGGTCCATCACCTAGCGAAGCAGTAAAAGCAATGGAAACCTCTGGGATAATACTGGTTGCTGGAGCTACTGGTGGTGTTGGCAGAAGAGTGGTGGATCTCTTGCGTAGAAAGGGGCTACCAGTTCGAGTATTGGTACTTCATCTTATTTATAACAAATGCTTTTATTTTGTTTCATATGGAACTATATTGATTAGTGACGAGCCAAAGGTGGATAGAAGTTTATAATTTAAGAAAGTTTGGATGTTATCAACTTTCATGATTCTGATCTGAGACTTAACATTATTTCAGGTCAGAAATGAAGAGAAAGCAAGAAGAATGCTAGGTCAAGATGTTGACTTGGTGAGTTTCTGCCTTCTATTTGTTTATATATTTTTTTCTTTTTGCATGGTCTATATGAGAATATTTATGACCTTGATGTTAGTGTTCTGTATATTTCCATCTCCACTAGCAAGTAGCAACATAGTTTTACGATATACATTCTTATATACTAGCTATTGCTCAGTCTAACTTTCAGGTGATGTGAAAAGGGAAAAGTATTTATGAAACCTTATTTATTTTGCTAATGTTTTAAAGAAACCTGCTATTTTTCATTGAACATGTGTTTGATTACTCCCCAAATGGAAAAGGCACTTTCCTCCATATTTGAATTGAAAAGGAGTTTTAACGAGGGCTGAAACATAGAAGTTTTGATTATGTTTACATTTTTAACCTGAAATGTGGTGGTTAGGTCACGTCTTTACTCCACATTATTTTGGACATCTCAAGAGTGAGTAGGAGTTTTCACCTGTGGACAGAATAGAGCATTGGAGATCAGGAAGTCATCAATGTCTAAGATATGAAACGACTTCCGGAGGAATTTATATGACTGAGAAACTGATAAAAGTCTCTGAATCATTAATTTTCTGCAGTTATCTCTTGAAGTTCATGGATTAGAGAATTTCCTTAATAATGCTCAGGCTTTTCTTCCAAAGTATCTTAGAATGCTCATAACGCATGAGGGTTGATAATGTGCTTGTATTGCTGAGCTGTTATGGAAGTTGGCTGTTGTTATCTAAAATTATTTCGATTGGAACAGGTTTCTTATATCTCTTTTTGAGCCTGTTTTATCTTTGCTGTTAACTTGGAATATGGATATAAGGGGCTGAAATTCAGTTTAGTCTTTCTGAACATTTTCTTCGGTGACATATCATAAGCTTGAAGTCACTTTTCTTAAGTGTCAGTTTGCTTGTAAATTTAGTAACGAACAGGATACTGATTGTTATTTATATCCGAAGCTTTATGATTATTAATTTTACCTGTTAAACTTGTTGCAAAAGTAACAATCTGTATTCTGGTACTATCACATTCCCGAATTTCTTGTCAGATTGTTGGAGATATTACAAAAGCAAGCACATTGATACCGGAGTACTTTAAAGGAGTAAAAATGGTGATTAATGCTGTTTCAGTCATTGTTGGGCCAAAGGAAGGTGATACTCCAGATAGGGCCAAATATAGCCAGGTACTTATAAAAGCTCATTATGAGATGAGGAACATTCATACCATGTTAGTGAAGCTTTATGAAAACAGTTGCTTTTTGTTATTAAATTCTACTGTGGTATGTTCCCAACAATGTTGTTGCTCTTGGCTTGACATCTAATCTCCGACCATTGTTCACGCAGGGAATCAAGTTCTTTGAACCTGAGGTCAGTAATTGACTGCCCAAAGTCTTTTTTGTTTGTCATTAAGTGACTCAACTCAATTTTCTTGTTTTACCAGTTTGTCATCCTGAGCAATGTGGTGTTATTAATTTACTTACCGGTTTATTTGAAAGCAGATTAAAGGTGATTCCCCTGAAATGGTGGAGTTCATTGGGATGAAAAATCTGATCAATGCTGTTAAGGAAACCGTTGGACTTCGTAGTGGAAAATTGGTGTTTGGATTCGAAGGTATGCTTGTGCCGTTAAGCTGTCAAATCATGAACATCCTTACATGTTGGCAGAATTAATTCTACACAAGGATGTCGATAAAGTGAATTTGACGATGATCAAATTCTTGGGAATATACTTCGATAGGTGGTTCAGAAATAAAACTGCTCTAGAGTTGTAGCTCTGTATGTTCTGGAAATTTTTTGAAATACTTAAATTCATCTTGTTTGCCTTTGTTCACCCCACTATTTTTAGCACTTGTTTTCACCTCCTATTTGGATTACATAGTTCCATTAACTATGTGCAGACAATTTATCTAGAGAACTTCCTTGGGGTGCGTTGGATGATGTTGTCATGGGTGGGGTGAGTGAAAGTACATTTCTGATAGATCCTAATGGCGGTGAAAATGGTAGACCAACAGGAATTTTCAGAGGTTTGTTTTCAAAAAATCTGAAAGCCTTGGAGAGCCGCTACTACGTCTCTTAATGTGGCTACTGTTTTATTTTAATCAATCTAATTGCATTTTATCTTCAGGAGTTGTTTCCACTGCAAACAATGGAGGTTTTACCAGTGTCCGGACAAAAGTAATTTGTAATTTTATATCTCTCTCCCCCGTCACGTTCTTGCTTGCTGCGTACATTCTTTTAGAATCTTCCTCTTCTTTTTTTTTTTACTTTTTCTGTTTTCCAAATGGGTTGCATTTTTTATGCATCTGGGGGGACACATATCCATTACATGCTTTATGAGAAGCTCATTGCATAATCATTTTTCTGTTTCCCAAGGCATCATGCACATTTCATTACTATAAAAAGGAGGAAGATGCTGAATCCGATGTGAATCTTTAAAACAACTTACGGCAACTGAAGATGGTCACATTTAGCCCCATTGAAGTCTTTTCTTCCTTTCTAGCAAATATCTCACCAGTTGTTTCACTATAGCACTTGTTTCATTATATCCAGGGCCGCCGGTAAATCCACTTTTATTTCGTTTTTCCGTTTAGGACTGCTTTAATGGTGCGTAGTTATTTATGGATACTTGGTCTCCAGTTAAGATTTCTATTAAATGCTGTTTCTAAAGTTGAATGATAATGGCTCAAGTTCTTTTTTCTGCTAATCTTTTGGACATTGCCAACTAATCAAGGACCTAATTTATATTGCCTTTTCGATAGAAACTCAAACTGCAACAGTATTCAACGTGAGTTATGGGTTAAGATTTCTCTGAATTTTCTGCAGAATTTCTCTACACCAGAAGATCTGTCTGCATATGATGGTCTTGAGTTACGCGTCAAGGGTGATGGCCGTCGATATAAACTCATTATTCGAACTAGCCGTGATTGGGACACGGTTGGATATACAACGGGCTTTGACACTGTGAAAGACCAATGGCAGTCGGTTAGCATGCTTATGTATTTTTCCTCAATTCAGCACCAGTGAATCACTATCTGTAGTAACTCTTATAGTTCGTTTTATCACTTTCAGATTCGCTTGCCTTTCTCTTCTTTGAGGCCTATATTCCGAGCACGAACTGTATCTGATGCGCCACCATTTAATCCCAGTGAAATTATATCATTACAGGCACGAATCCATGAAAATTTCCTTTTTTTCTTTTCAAGTAGTCATCTTTATTCTGCACAGTACATTGATATGCAATTATTACAGCTCATGTTCAGCAAGTTTGAGTATGATGGGAAGTTAAACCCAACTTTTGCGGAAGGTCCATTTCAACTTCCAGTATCAAGCATACGGGCTTACATAAAGGAGCCAATCACTCCTAGGTTCAACTACACAACAATTTTTCATGTAATTTCTTACACTTGGGAAATTGAGTGGCACTGATTTTTAACGGTCTTTGTTTCGTTAACAATTTCTCAGGTTTGTGCATGTGAGCTCAGCTGGGGTGACAAGACCTGATAGGCCGGGGCTTGATTTAAGTAAGCAGCCTCCAGCTGTGCGCTTGAACAAGGAATTGGGTTTCATTCTCACGTACAAGTTGAAGGTTCGTTTATCATTTTGTTCTGTTCTTAAATTTAAATACTTTTAGTCAATTATGTAATGAAACCATGCATGTTTGGACATCCAACTTTTCTCCCGGGGGCTTTTACTTGATATCTTGCAATTGTAGAATATAACTTCAGCTAAAATCAGAATGGTGGAAATCATTCATTTCAAATCATTCTTATCCAGTTAAAGATAGGTCATAGATATAAGGGATAATTACAAAAACGACCCCCGAGGTTTGGGTTATTTGCAAAAGAAAATCACAGGGTTTCAAAAATTACAAAAAACCCCGTGGGGTTTGATTATATATTACACTTTACCCCTTCATAAACCAAAATATTTCCAATAAACTCCTCCCCTTGCATTTGTAAAAACATTGCAATTAACCCCTTACATTTAACATGGAATCAAACCTCAAGTTTTTTTTTGTAATTTTCAAACATGTCTGTTTTTTTTTTTTTTTGTAATTAACCCAAACCTCAGGGGTGGTTTTTGTAATTATCCCTAGATATAATCTAGCCTGATTATACCGATGCCAGAATATGGGTAACTTGTAGCTAAAAACCATGATGACTGAAATTTTCACTAGTTGGTCTTATCCAATTAAAAATAGATGTTCGATAATACTAATGCAGCTAACATTCCCATCCATCTAAACATGGCATCTATTTGTTAATGCTCGTATCATTTAGTTATTTACTACAACTAAATCTTTTTTTTTTTTTTGGTTACTTCTAAATCGCAGGGGGAGGATTTGATCAGGGAAAGCGGAATTCCATATACAATTGTCAGGCCTTGTGCATTAACCGAGGAACCTGCTGGAGCTGATCTCATCTTTGATCAAGGAGACAATATAACAGTATGAGCATCGACTGGAAAGCTCTTTTAACACATTTATTATGTTATGGGGTACCATGGTTAAATTTATTTTGGTTAATGTTGGTTTACAGGGGAAGATTTCCAGGGAAGAGGTTGCGCGAATATGTATTGCTGCACTAGAAAGCCCTTATGCGTGTGACAAGACATTTGAGGTTGTAGCTTATAATATTTATTCCATCGTCTCTAAGTTGTTGTGCATGAGTTTCGAGAGTAAAACAAGGAGTTATATGTTTTCACAAGCAAACCTGTGTTTGAGAAATTTTCTCATTCAAGTATTATGTATTTACGTCTTGTGTGCTTTTTCATTTCTTCTTTATTGAAGCTAAAAATGGGTATCTTAATCAAAAGCTTCTTTCTCGATTTTACAGGTTAAGAGTGTAATTCCATTCAGCGAACCATATACAGTGGATCCAGAAAATCCTCCTCCAGAAAAAGACTACAATGTGTACTTCAAAACCCTGAAAGATGGTATTACAGGGAAAGAAAGCTTGCAAACTCCTGTTCCTGTGTAAAACCCGGAATGTGAGTTGATATTTAACGATCTACTTTATATTGGTTTTTATTTTTTTTTTGAAACGACCAAAGAACTTGTAATATTAATAAATCTGTTACAAAGTCTGATTTACAAGCTCTTTAAGCCATAAAGGAAAAGTCTCATATTCCCAAATAAAGGGGGCTGGGGAACAAGAAGCAAAATGAGCAATAGCATGAGCAAAAGTATTATCCTCCCTGGAGACATGGTTAATTACCAAACCTGAGCAGGTCTTCATCAATTCTTTAATTTTCTTAACCCAAACCTCTGCGTAGTTCTTAACCTCCATACTCACTGTTAATGCTTGAACAGTGAGCAAAGAGTCGGACCCAACTATTGACGGAATAAGTCCAGATCGGATCGCTGCTTCCAGGCCTTCTTTAATTGCAATAAGCTCAAATTCAAGGACTGACATTGGAATTTGCAGTTTCTTACCAAAAGCCCAGATAGGAGTTCCTGCGTGATTGCAAATGACCCCTCCCACCCGAAATTTCCTTTCTCCTCATTAACCCGTGCCGATGTCTAATCTAAAGTGATTCTGAGGAGGAGGAAACCATTTCGAATTTTCCCGATCCTTAGCCTTTGATTCATCTAATGTTTCCTGATTTTTAAGTTTTTGAAATTTCCCCAAAAGTTCTACAGCTCTATCAAGCAAACCTTCCCCGTTGAACTTACCATCACCGGGAATAGCCCTCTGTCGCTCTTGCCAACACATCCAAGTTACAAACATAAAGAGTTCAAAATCATTTTTCTCCAACCTCTGGCTCAACCACACACATATATCCAAAGCCGATCCTTGGCTAACTTTCTTCAAAAATGGGGCAAAAGTCGCATTCCTCCACACCTGTTTAGATAGTGGACAAAAAAAGAGAGCATGTGTGGAGGTGTCTGTCCAAAAGCCACACAGCTTACGGTGAGAGACACAAGGGACATGGTGATAAGCCATATTGATCCCGGTAGTTATGATATCATTCGCCATTTTCCATCCAAAGATTTTAATCTTCGGGGGTAGGGTAAGAGCCCATAAAAATTTCCACCATTTGGAAACGGTGACTCCGGACTGATTTTCTGGAGAAGAGAAGAGGCCTACTGACTTTTTATATCCATCTCTCACCGAGTATACGCCTTTACCGTCAAACTTCCAATATCGAGTATCTTCCCCAGGGACCCCGGAAATTGGTATCTCTTGGATACGTTCTGCAATATACTTAGGAAAGGTCGAGGAGATAATATTAGAGTCCCAGATACCTTCGTGAATGAGATCTTTCACCATGTCGGGTTGAACGGACACTTCACTGGGGCGTTGAATATGGTTCTGAAAGTTGGGAATCCACAAGTCTTCGAATATTCTAATTTTACTACCGTCACCAACACGCCAAAACAACCCAGATTGTAGAAGTTCTCTGCTCCACATGAGAGATCTCCAGATAAAGGATGGATTGGAGCCCAATTGAGCTTGCATTATATCTGTGTGTTTAAAGTACCTCCCTTTCAGGACCTTGGCCACCAAAGATTCAGGATTATGAATGATCTTCCATAACCCTTTTGCCAAAAGGGATTGATTAAAAGCAGAGAGTTTTCTAAAGCCCATTCCCCCGAGACATTTCGGCTTGCAAAGCACAACCCATTTACACCAATGCATTCTTTTTTTGGATCCTTCCTCGCCCCACCAAAAATTCGCACAATCTTTCTCAATTTCCTCGCAAACCGAGAAAGGGATACGGAAGCAAGACATGACATATGTTGGTATTGCTTGAAGAATAGATTTAACAAGGACCTCTTTTCCGCCATCCGAGAAAAAGCGATGACTCCAACTCTGAATTTTCTTTAGTACTCTTTCCTTGAGTAATTAAATTGCAGCCTTTTATTTCTCATCGAGACAGTGGGAGAGCCCAGATAAATTTCGTGTTGTTGATTTAACAGATTGACAATCTCCAACTCCAAATGCTGCCTCATAGCTTCTAAGTAGTGATTTAACAGATTGACAATCTCCCATATCCTCCCATATCCGCTCTGAAAAAAATCAATCTATCGTCAGCGAAAAAAAGATGGGAAATTGGCGGGCTAGAGTTTGCGATTTTGATTCCCCATATTTTCTTGTTCATTTCAGCTTGCTTAAACAGAGAGGACAACCTTTGTGCACAAGCAACAAATAAGAAGGGGGAGAGCGGGCCCCCTTGCCGGATTCCCCTATCCGGAAGAAGACTCCCAAATACCTCCGAATTGAGTGCGAAAGAATATGTCACTGATGATATGCACCTGTAAAGTAATTAAATCCACTTTTGTGCAAATCCCAACTTGCTAAGAACCGCTATAACAAAATTCCACTCTACCCGGTCATATGCTTTACTCATATCCAATTTAAGCGCCGCATACCCCTTCTTTCGACGTTTGAGATTTCTCATCCAATGGACGCTTTCAAATCCGAGAATAATGTTATCTATAATGAGTCTTCCCGGAATAAATGCACTCTGGGACTCATCAATAATTTGAGGGAGGATGTGTCTAAATCTATTTGCCACCGCTTTTGAAACAATTTTGTAGACAAAATTACATAGACTGATGGGGCGAAAATCCTTAACTGTAAGTGGGTTTGGATTTTCGGGATTAGAGTTATGATTGTATCGTTCCATTCCTTCAAGGATCACCCCTCATTAAGTATACCCAACACTGCTTTGGTGACGTCGTTCTCAACGATATTCCAGAACCGTTGGAAAAAAATGCCCGGAAAACCATCTGGCCCCGCAGCTTTTTCCTTGCCCAACCCAAACACTGCCTTTTTAACTTCGAGGTTAGAGAATGGTTGACACAAAAATCGTTCATGTTTGTTGTCACTTTTGGTTCAATTGTCAGGACCACCACATTTAAGATATCATCCCCTGCTTTATTTGACTTGAAGAGGTTCTCGAAATAATCCGTGATAATGTCGGTCATACCCCTCCATTCTGAGCAAAAATCTCCATGGCTCGAGATAAGTCCCTTGATGTTGTTATGATTTTTTCGAGCGGATGCCTGTGCGTGGAAAATTTTTGTGTTTGAGTCACCAAGGGCAAGCCAAGAGTTGCAACTCCTTTGTTTCTAGTACGCCTCCTCCTTGGCTGAAAGAGAATCAATTTCTTTTTCTAACTCTCCGATTTTGTTCCAACGTTGGTTCCAACTTTGACTAGTCTGCAGTGCATTCAGAATTTTCCTTTTCTCCCCTAATACTCGAGTTAAGTGTTGGAATCTGGACCTTGCCCACTCCTTCAGATAATCTCCACAGCAAGCAAGCCGCTCCGGAAGGGAACTACGGGCTGGGGATCTAGACCACCCGACCTCCACCCCTTCTTTGAATTCTTCCTCCATTATCCAACAGGTTTCAAATTTAAACCTCTGTTTTCTATTGCGTACGTGTAACCCTCGTAGTGAATCTTTGGGGCCAAGGACCACTTTGATGGGACGATGGTCCGAGTGCAAAAATTCCAGGCTAGACGCTTTTGCTGCTGGGAAAAGATTTCTCCACTCTTCATTACAGACAAACCGATCCAATTTTTCAAAAGTAACTTCGCCTCGAAGCATCCTTCCGACCCAAGTGAACTGGTCCCCTTCGCATGCTATATCTCGTAAGCCACAATCCTCAAGCGTCTCCTTTGAAAACCTCATTTGGGAATAAGGTCGAGGGTTACCCCCTTGCTTCTCACTCAGTAGGCAAATTTCATTTAGATCACCTCCCAGGAGCCAAGGGAGATGGTGTAGGTCTGGGATGATGTGTAATTTCCGCATAAGTTCCCAAGAAAACTTGCGGAGTTGTGAGTCCGGGTTCCCATAAAAACCCGTGAGCCTCGAGACTCTTTCCCCTTCGTCAACAACACAATCAATATGTCCTTTTGAGAATGATCGAACCGAAACATTTACGTTATTCTTCCAAAAAAGCATTAATCCTCCACTTCTACCTTGACAGTCCACCACAAATTGTCCAAAAAAGCCCAATTTGTTCTTCCACCACGTACACTTTTTTGCCTGCCACCTTTGTTTCACTGATAAAAAGGATATTTGGTTTGCGCTTATCCACCAGGTGGCAGAGCTCTCTGAATGCTCGGGGGTTGCCCAGGCCCCGAGCATTCCAACATATGCAATTCATTGTTGTCGGGGCTTTCCTCCATTGCGGTACACTCCGTTACTTGACACCTTCCTTTCCATCCCTTTCTTTTTCCGTCTTCTGAGTTTTAAGTTTGCCCATTCTAGCCATCTTCTTCCATTTCTTCGGGCTTCTCCCCGTGGACTTAACTGTTTCAGAGCTCGTGTCCCCTTCTTTCTCATCTTCGCTAGTGACTTCTTCGTACCCCCTTTGTTCCTTGCCCGCTTCCTTCAAATCTCTAATTTTGAGACTTTCTGATCCCATACAACTGTCCATATTGGTTGTTATATCTGGGTCTTTCCTTTCACTATCTTTGTTTTGCGCTTGAGGTATAATCGGTGGGGTGGAGTTTTGAAACCGTCCAGGGGTTTCCCCATTTGACATAACTTCCTCTGTTTCAAAATTTCTCTTCGAGGGGGTCAGACTCTCCTCCCTGCGTCTCAGCTATATTGGTTTTTATTAATAGTCTGTTCACTTGCAGTTTCAGAGTCAAACTAAATTTGTTGCATCTGAAAAACTTGTACTTTTAAATTTTTTCATTTAAATGTTTCAAAACTTGTTTCTTGATTTTTACATAAATGCTTCAGATATCTTGAATGAGATAATACCTCATTTCATTTCATTGTTCATTGAATGGAAACCCCAACCTAATAGACTTCGCCAGCTTCGATTTGCTATTGTTCGATTTTATGTGAAATAGATTTATGAAATATCAACTACCGTCTAAATTTATTCATAATCGGACTTTGCAGGTTCGTTGTCTTATTCAACAAGAAGTTCAAGACATAGATGAAGATAATAAGCTAGAAAGGGGTGAATCAGTTTTTCTCATGCTAAAGATACCTCATTTATAGATGTCATTTATGACTTCATGTAGAGTTATAATCATAAAGACAAGAGACACAAGAAGAAACAAAGGCAAAGGTAAATATTATGTTTTGTTGAGTTTATGTATTTTCTTAATATAATTTGATTATTTGGGCACAAATATTTCATACTCTATGATAATACTAATGATGTTGTCGTGGAATATATGCGGTTGTCCCTCTAAAATCTTTTTTGAGGCCGATTGATTTTATTTTCGGGTGGCGCTATTGGCACCACCTTTTTTTATGAGTACACCCACCTTCTAAGTACACCACCCTCCACTTTTTCAAATATGGCACAATTGATGAGT
Source organism: Rehmannia glutinosa (assembly GCA_016081115.2). Taxonomy (NCBI): domain Eukaryota; kingdom Viridiplantae; phylum Streptophyta; class Magnoliopsida; order Lamiales; family Orobanchaceae; genus Rehmannia; species Rehmannia glutinosa. Next base: position 340,006 of record JABTTQ020002414.1, read on the forward strand.
TCGCCCCCCCTTTTTTCCAATTTTACCCTTTCATGAAAAACCCTAGGTGGCACATGACACGATGGGCACATGGCATGATGACAAGATGGCACGATAGGTTTTCTGCCATCATGCCACATGGCACGATGGCAAAAACATGGCACGATGGCATTTTCACCATCATGCCACATGGCACGATGGCATGATGGCACGATGGCAAAAATATGGCACGATGGCCCATGTGGCACGATTGGTGTGGCACGATGGCACATCAATTTTTGTCATAGCGGCGTGATCGTGCCTTATATCGCGATCTTCTTATCGCGAAAGATTTTTCAACCTGAAAATTTGAAAAATAACATATTTTATCTTTGTAAACTAAGAATATACGTTTATTATATGGGGATATGAATACTTTATTGTTCGAATCTTCAACAATTTGGGTGTTGGAAAAATCTAGGGTTTGTATAAAGAAAATTTAACTTTCTTCGAGAAGAAGAAGAATGTGAGTGAATGATATGGGTGTATTTAGAGATTAGGGGGCTGTATTTAGAACTTGGCTTTTAGTAAGGGTATTATAGTCTTTTAACTTAATGGCATTTTTGAAATTTTAAAAAGTGGGTGTACTCATTAAATTTGGGGGTGCCAATAGCGCCACCCTTTATTTTCATGAAAATCTTTCAATTCTATTACTGTTTGAAAAGGAAAACCTGCATTTGTTTTGCTCATTTTATCGAAAATATTAGTTATTTCTATTTTAAATTTTTATTTTTGAATCTTTTAATGTTTCATTTATATTTTACACCTACTAATTTTATTTTCAAATGTACTCACATATCGTGTCTTGTCATGCCATAAACTAAATACATTTTTATTTTGTAACTTATAGAAATATAATTAATCCAAAAACATTCTCCTTTTTTTTTCCCCCCTAAGGAATCCTATTAAAAATATTTCAATCCTGAAAAATGCTGGAAATGAAAAGGAGTTTGAAATAAAACCATACAGCTCTATCATCACTCTTAGCTCGGAACTGACTATTGGACAAGGGGGTAATATCCATATTGCCTAAAGAACACGGCCTGATTTGAAGCGCTGTTTTTCAGTTTTAGTTTTTCCTTTTTTTGTGATAAATTAGAAAAATTATCCTTGAAGCTTAATCTAGTTAATTTTTTTAATTATCTTTAAAATAATATAAATATCTCAATTGAGGTAATACAAATACTATCTTGATGGTTCTCTTTTTGTTTTGTTTTGTTTTACAAGTACTGCCTCAATAGGTGCAATTGTGAAATGTATAATTTGAAAACATAACAGAGCGTTTTCGTAACTGGGGTTAGAAAATAGTTTGTCATTTTTCCATCTTTTTTCTAATAGTTACGATTTTTACAAATTTGAAGTTTGGTCTTTCAATTAGTAAAAGAATGTAGTGTGTGCATATGTATTTGGAAAAAAGGATGTTTTACGTTAGAAGGCACTTTTCGGTCAAAAAAGTAACTCTTATAAAATATATAATATTGTTGATATTTTACCCCCTCTATAGCACTTTATACGTTTTAGATGGATCTCCATTCACTGTATTGTGGAACAGTCATTGCTGGCAGGCAGGGACGTACTGAGAGGGGTACTGAGAGGGGACGATCATTTTTTATGTTATATAGTACATACATCTATATTTTATATATTTATATATATCAAAGTTATTTGTCTTCCTAAATATTTAGGATCTCGCTACCCTGTTTCAAATATTTTCAATTTTGCATCCGCCGTGACTGCAGGCAAGATTTCTGGCAAGTAATGAATGTGCAAAACTTTTGAAAATCATGGCCCTTTTCTATTCAAATTTTAAATGTACATAGATTTGCAACTGCCTTGAGCAGACAAGTCAGGCTGTGTTATTCCCTTTACTGCCTCTTGCAGTCAGTAAGTTCTGAGAAAATTTATATAAAAAGAATTGAAAATAGTTTATGCCATAATGCATGTGCATTGGCAAAATAATGGTTCAAACCCCCTCAAAAAAAAAAAAAAAAAAGAAAGGTTCAAACGACCAGTTTTTGAGTCGGAAAATTCATTTGGGCGGCACTAGGATTGGTTTATGTTGCATTTGAATGATGAATTTGCTGAGAGTGTTTGAGAAAGAAATTTCAGATTTGAAATTCAGATAATGGCTCAAAAAATATCTCAAGAATTTAAAAATCAATTGTATTATAGTATTACCCCAAACAAGCTAAATTAATTTGCTATTGAAATCTGAAACCTTTAGTTCAAAATTCTTCCATCCAGATACAATCTTATTCTATTATTTTTTCTTGAAACGATAGCAATATATATCATTGATCACAAAAAGTAAACAAAAAGGGCCAACTGTGCAAGGATTTAGATTTAAATGCTCCGACAGAATCAACGTTTGATTTTCTGCAATGCTAAGACAAAGAAAAAGAGAAAGAAGGAAATTCCTGGAGAAGATAGTTGGCTTGATCAAGACTGCCTTAATTTCTTTGTACGTACCTGGGACCGTAAATACGACAATAAAGGTAAGAACATTTTATGCCTTCAGTAAATACTTCAGTAAGAACTATTTTTTTGTAATAATGCACAAATACGGTTCCTTACAAGACTTTATTATATGCAACTTTGCTAAAATCATTTAAGATGTATAAATGCTGGAAACTAGCTACAGGTCTAATACAATATTATATTTGTAGGTCAGGGCCCCGCCAGGCCAGAAGAAACCAGTCGTTCTTTAAAGGGAAAAAAAAAAAAGCTTATTGATTTTTTAGTACTTGATATAGGTGCTATGCTGGTTTGGTATTTGACATTTCCGAATTACCAATTTACTACACATATTTCACATTTTTTATAAATTGGTACCTATTCACTTTTAATGACGAAAATGTCCAAAAAATAAAAAGAAGTTCCTAAAATATTAAAGAATTTTAGAAAAAATAAAATTTAATTACATTAAATTAGTAAATTAATAAATATAAATTAAAATTTAATTAATCAAAAAGAAAAAAAGTTATGTTCTAATTACATCATGGATCAATTAGGGATCCCAATCATGGATCTGTATCTCGAGTTTCCAGACAACAACAGAAAAAAACTACCCTTAGATTTAGTCTATTTATAGAAAAACTCATTTATATTTCAAAATTACAAATGCCTTGTGTTTACTTAACAAATATCCCTTTCATGAAAATGATAGAGGGTGCATATCAAGGAGGTATTTGTAATTTTGAAAAATAAAGGGGTCTTTTTGCAATTAGACTAAACTTCAAGGGCAGTTTTCGAAATTAACAAAAAAGAATGAAGTGCAGAAGAGGAGAAAGAAATGATCTACGCCCACAAACTTACATCTTCTGTGATTCTACACTGATAATTAAGAATGTACAATTCAAAAGACCATTTTCTGGGTTATTATACTCGGCATCTCTTCGGAGAACACAAGCATGCCTGCACAACAATATTAATGCAAAATCAATAAATAAACATCAAAAAAATTGGGAATTTTCTTTTTTCTCCTTTAATCTTTTTTCTTTGTCTTTTGTATGGCAGAACAGAATAAAAATAAGGGATAATTATAAAAACACCCCTAAGGTTTGGGCTAATTACAAAAAAAAACTCAGAATTCTTTGAAAATTGAAAATAAAGACTTGAAGTTTGATACGTTTTATAATTTTCCCCGTGATTTTCGAAAATATTTCAAAAAAAACCCTAACATTTGCAAAAATATTACAATTGCCCCCTAAAATTTAAGACAAAACGAAACTTGAAGGGATTTTTTGTAATTTTAAAATATGTCTGGATTTTTTTGTAATTAACCAAACCTCATGAAGTTTGGGCTAATTATAAAAAAAGGAAATCAGAGATCTTTGAAAATTGAAAAAAAAAAACCTTCCAAGTTTGATTCTAATTCCATTTCATAAGAAAAATATTTCAAAAAAACCCTTGACAAATATAAAAATATTACAGTTACCCTCTTGAAACATCTATGGGCCTTCTTTGTTATTAGTCCAAACATCAGGGGTGTTCTTGCAATTATCCCTGAAAATAAAAAGTAAAACGTTTATTTATACATACATTAAAGGAAAGTCTGGATCTTCTTCTGCTATGCGTCTCCAAAGCGCTTCTTAGCTTCGCAACCATATCGCGTTCGGTGAAAATCTCCCCTGGCGAGCTCAAAAACACGCTTCTTCGAACAGGGGGAGACCAAAGCCCGCTTTGTGAGTAATCAAAATTGAATTCCGAGACATCGTAGAATTTCGAAAGCAATCTTTCAGATACAGATTTGGATACCAATTGAATACTCTGCGAAGAGACCGAGATTTGAGTTGCTGGGGATGAGATTTCAGAGATGGACATTTGTTTTTAGGGATTTTGAAAAAAACGAATTGAATAAACCTAAAAAAAAAATAGATAATGAAAAAGAATTGGGGAATAAGTAAAAAAGGGGTTGTGAAGATTGGTGGGGTATTTTGAGAAGAAGACAACACAGTATATGTTGGCCTCATGAGAATATACATAAATATGTGTGTGTGTGTTTTGGAGATCAGTTGCAAGATAAAGACGCGTATGGCTGTATGCAATTATGGAATTTGGAAATGGGTAACATGATTGAAAGCCAACATCAGGGTTTTTTTTTTTTTTTTTTTCAATATGTTGAGTTTGGGAGAGACATGTGATGTGCTATTCTAAACCATCTCTCTATTTCATATAGAATTTCGTGTGTCTCTTCAGATTAGGTACGACTATTGGTCTGGATCGCATTCTTTAATCAGTAGTCGTGATCTAGTAATCCGGATCGCACCCGTTGCGAATGTAGTAGGGATGTAAAAGAATCAAATATTCTTATTCGATTCGCGATTCGAATTCGAATATCATGATTCGAATTCGACAAATTCGAATAAAAATTCAAATAAGAATATGTTTTTTGATTCGTATTATTTTGGAATTCGAATCCGAATAACACAATATTCGATTCGATATTCGAATCGAATATTCGAATAATATATATTTATATTATATATTACTCATAAATACATATATATTAGTATTGATATTATATATATGTATATATATTTCATAATTCCTATGTTAATTTAATTTATTACCAACTAGTACTTATTTGATAAGTTTTTTATCATTTTTTTTCAAACGATAGAAATTTTTATTATAACAACTCAATCCGAACATCCAAATACAACGTAGCCAACTGGCTAACAACCAAAATGACTAAGACGACAGCCAAATGGGGAATTGGTCAACCCAATCCAAATCAACATCACTATCTAAGGCCATAAGAGCTAATCTATTACAAGATACAACGTTCTTACGGTCAAGATTCACAAAAAGAACAAAATCAAAGAGAAAGCAAAGCAAATAGATGTCTTCGGCTATCTTTGCGTCAACGCAATCAAAATGAGTTTTGTCGTTGAGGTTGCAAACAATATCCTTGTCATCTACTTGGATTGATAGAGATTTAGCATTCGATTTTGCAGCCAAACAGAGAGCATGTCTAATTCCGAGCAAAATTGTTTCAACTGGATGAACCGGAGCATTCCTAGAAGCAGTCCAAACCCGAATTAAACTCTTATTTCCATCTCTGAGCCACCCTCCCCAACCAGTTTTTTTCCTCTTCACAACAGCAGCACTGACAACTTCCATGTGTCCTACTGATTTTGCAAAGTTTTCATTTGGTACCACGGTCTCCTGGGGACAGAACGACATCACAGGAACCTTCACTCGAGCACCAGCAAGAGCCACAAATTCCATCCAATCCTGAAAGGCTCTGTTCACAATCTCCAATTAGTCACAATTTAAAGAAAAAACTATATAAAATAATTACAAAAATCCGAATACGAATATTCAAATCGAATCGAATATATTCGAATATATTGGTCGAATCGAATACGAATATATTTTTCAATTCGAATAATAAACGAATACAAATACGAATATTCGAATATTAGTCGAATTCGAATCGAATACTGTGAATATTCGATTCGATTCGATTCTTTTACACAGTTCTAATCATGCAACCATGTCACATGGTGGTTGTGACGCCTAATCCGACTTGTTTAAAAGCATATTTTAAATGGATTTTTGGATTTAAAAGTTCATTTTATGTAATAACGATTGTTTGGTGGTTAAATTAGAATGAACTTTTGAATATCACTTCTCCAAAAAAAATCATTTTAGAGAAGCCAGAATTGAAGCCTTTTCGAGAAGTCACTTATTAAGAAATTCATTTTCTAAAATTGATTTTTACAAAAGTGCTCTCACACTTCTGTCTTTTAAAAGTAGACCTTTAGTGGTGTTGTCCTAATTGTTTGGTTGAGATTAAGTCATATTTCTCAAGTTAAGCACTAGTTCAATATCTAAGTCCGTATTTCTCAAAATGAGTTAATGTTGAAATGAGTTAAGGTTGCATTTGGATGAGATGATTTAGATTTAGAGCAAAGATTTTGGGGAAGGATTTCAAATTATTATATCTAAGATGAATTAAAAATCCTCCAAAATGACTCCAAAAATAGTTTCGAATAATTTGAAATTCATTATAAAAATGACTCTATCCAAACAAGCTCAATTAATTTGTTATCATGTATTTGAAATCCTTACCTACCATTACAAATCCTTCATCTTAAGACTTTTTCATGTGATTGGGCTTCTATGAACTGATTTTGATTCGACGATTAGTCTAAAATTGAATTTTATATTTACCAGTTAATACAGCTTGGCATTGTGTACCCATAAATTATGAAATGATTTTTTTGGGGATAACACTATAATAATACTGAGATTTATTAACTCTGTTTGTAATAACCACTGTAAATATAGAATTGGTCTAAAACAGACCAAAGTTTGTGAAATGGGCCATGGTTTGGGCATTGCTATACTTGATTCTCGATCATGCTACTTCTTGTCCAGTCCAGAAGCTATATTTGGGCTAAAACTAGGCCTCATTGATCCAACTGCGGACCAAATAAAATTAACGGAAAACCCACTCAATATCCTTTCTCCTCGTTGTCTCCTCCCAAAACGGCCTTGATTGAAACTTGACAGCAGTCAAAAAGAACACACACAGAAAAAGAAAGCTCAAAAAAAGAAAAGAGAAAAAAGAACTTTTACAGTCACAGTTGTGAAACATAGAAAATATTCAAGATCTTCTTACCAACTCCCTCATTGTATTAATTTTTTGAATTCCCACCTCATTTTTCTTTGCTGAGGAGAGGATTTTCATATACTGGATCTTCATATCTGTGAGAAATTCAAAGCGGTGTAGCAAATGGCGGGTTACAGAGCAGAAGACGACTACGACTACCTTTTCAAGGTGGTTTTGATAGGGGACTCAGGTGTGGGCAAGTCCAACTTGCTTTCTAGATTCACCAGGAATGAGTTCAGCCTCGAGTCTAAATCAACTATTGGTGTTGAGTTTGCCACCAGAAGCTTGAGCGTCGATGGAAAAGTCATCAAAGCTCAGATTTGGGACACTGCTGGCCAAGAGAGGTGACATTTCTTCATCAATCGTTTTTCGAATTATCCGATCCGTTATGTTTACTTTGATTTTCAATTTGCTTACATTGATTAAGTTTCTGCGTGAGATATTTGTTCCAGAATTGCTAAATCCTAATCTAGGTTTTGTGTATAATGTCATGTATTGATGAGAATTAGTGAACTCGAAGCTTCTTCTTGTAGATTCTCAAGGTATTGCAGAGGGCTTGTGAATGATTAGGATAGATCTGAAGACCATTTGATGTGATAATTAGGTTTTAGTTTTGATCTGGAGTTATATAATGAGATGTACTGTTTAAAATTTGTTTGGAAGGCAGATTGTTTAGTGATGCCCTATTCCATTTTATGTTTCATCTTATACTCGTATGAATTATGTAGATAACACGTGCACAAAAATGACATCATCATTTACACGTGTCATGTATTGATACCATTAAAATAGAAGATGAAATACCAAATGCAATAGAGGATCTCAATTGCCTAATTATCTTTGTAGGCTTATTAAATCCTGTTTTCCTCCTATCCGTAATAGCAATTTCGTACTCGTTTGAAGATCATTTATGATTATTATTATTTTGCAATTGGACTCCAATGCGTTGATAAGTGATCTTATAAAATCAAGAAGTCTGTCTGCAAAGATTTTAGTATTGGAAATTTCACCTTTGGTTTTAATGCTCTCAGAATTTTGACGATGCAAATTTGTTTAATTATTTGTATATATTTTTATACAGTAATTGTTGAACTAAATGAGTTCGTAGCTCCTTTGCTGTTTCCTTAGGACCATGAGAATCTGGGATTAGTGTAGAATCTATTTGCCAAAGTTTGCCGTGTTCATTTACATAATCAACATCTTGTCTAGACATTGTAATTGTGGGCACCAACGTGGATCTTGGATATGAGGATCTTTTCAAATTCCGTTTTTGGGTACATTTATTGCATTTTGTCTTTGATCATACTTAATATTGGCAAGTGCATAAATAGTATTTGGTAAAAGACGTTTAAAGCACTTTGATGGTTGGCTGAGTGAATGATCAAGGTTATCCGAGAGAATTGTTTGAACTGATGCTTTTTGTGGACATTCTAAAACAAAATGCATCGCGGTAGCTATGGCACAATGAAGTATATTAGGCTAAAAATCTAACAATTTAGTATTGCAAATGATTCAAGAGTATCAGATTACATGTCAGATATCATGCCTAGTGCCTCGACATAGATTCACGGCCTTTTTAACAGAATATAACTTTTTTTTTTCTTTGTTACACAAATGAACCAAAAAAAGAAAGACTTAAAAATTTAATCAAAAACGGCCCGCAAATGTCCGACTTTAAACAAAATCGGCTTTCAAACCGCCGTTTCCTGTTTATTTGCAGAAGTGTGCAGTTTCTTTTTTTAATATTTAAATTATAATAAAGTCGGCACTGTGTGGCCGACTTTGGCGAATTTGTTTGCAAATTTATGTTTATTATAGTGGCCGACTTTTAGTTTGCAAATTTATGTTTATTTGCACACTTCATAATCATGTCTTCTTTGCTTCTATTCTGAATTTCTTTTCTTTAGTTTTTTATGTCAATTTTGTTGTATAGAATGATATTAAATGGAACTTAAATTATAGAATTTTTGTATCTATGTATTGATCATTTCAACTAACTTTAAATAAAAAAATTATATTATGTGTTAGTTAATAGAATAAATTAAATATATTAAATTAACATGTTTCTAATTTTGTAGTAATATCTATCGAAATTTTGGCGTAGGCTGGAGGTATAGCTGTCAAAATAGAGTTGGCAATAACCCTCTATTGAAGTTAAATCGTAAAAAACTATAATATTATGAGCAAGTCTCTTGTGAGACGGTCTCACGGATCTAAATCCGTGAGACGGACCTCCTAAGGGCTCCGTCTTGAGAACATGAAACATGAAAATAAATTTAAAAATAATAATGAACCATGAAGAAACAAAAATAAACCCTAAAAACATGATCCATGAAGAATAAACCCGAAAAAACAAAAATAAACCCAAAAAATAAAAAATAAACCCTAAAAAAAACTAAAAATCCTAAAAACCCAAATCAATTAAAAATAAACCCTAAAAAAATAAATATAAACCCTAAGAAAAATAAAATCTGAAAAAAAAAACCTTTAAAACTTTGTGTAAGGGCTCCGTCTATTTCCAGTTCAAATGGATCGATCCTGCGAGACGTGCTCTGTTTATTTGTGAAAATCATAAAATTAAATATCCAAGTATTCATATTTTTTTTGTTTTGCGTTATAATTATGTTGCTATAAATATAATATCATCATTATCTAAACAGCTAATTATAACATAATTAATTGGATTAGTCAAAACAATAAAAAAAAATATGTAACAGTTGTTAAATTTCATTTTTTTGTTGTAAAAGTCGGCCACTATTTGGCCGACTTTATTATAATTAAAATTTAAATAAAAATTAATTACGCACACTTCTGCAAATAAGCAGAAAATGTCGCCCAGAAAGTCGACTTTTTTTAAAGTCGGACATGTCCGAGCCGTTTTTGATTATATTTTTAAGTCTTTTTTTTTTTCGGTTCATTTGTGTAACAAGGAAAAAAAAAAGTGATATTCTGTTAAAAAGGCCTAGATTCACTGCCTTGTCAATATGTAAACAGTTTCAGTGCAGGGACCAAGCTTATTAGATCAACATTGACCACAGTCATTATTCCTTATATTTTATTTTAATGAAACTATCATATTTACATGGCGTCACAATTTAGTGTTGAAAATAAAGGGATAGATAAATGAAGAAGATGAGTCAAAGTGGTCTACAAGAATTACTATTTCGATACTTTTACTTTTGTATTTAACTTTCCTGTCAATAGGCATAAACACACAAAAAAAAGTATTTTAGCTCATGTTATTAAAATTTAATTCTCTTCCACTGATATGTTTTATCAGTTCCTGCATATTAAGAAGGGATCATTACAAAAAGTACCCTTGAAGTTTGAGCTAATTGCAAAAAAACTAGCTAACTTTCAAAATTACAAAAAGTGCCCTAAAGTTTGATTCAGTGTTAAAATTAAAGGGTAAACAACAACTTTTTTATTAAAATTAAGGGGGATTTTGAAATGTTTTAAAAAAAGGGGGGTAAATGTTAGATAAAATAGGACCTCATGGCTAATTTTTGTAATTTTGAAAGTTAGTTGTGTTTTTTTGTAATTAGTTCAAACCTCAAGGGTACTTTTTGTAACTAACCCTATTAAGAAATGTAAACTCGGTGATCTCCATTACATATACATTTTTCGCATTTTCTTTGCTCAACAGTTCTGTTTTCACTATGTTCTCTAGGTACCGTGCCATCACCAGTGCATACTATCGTGGTGCCGTTGGTGCTTTGCTCGTATACGACGTCACCAGGCACGCCACATTTGAAAACGTCGAGAGGTGGTTAAAGGAGTTGAGGGACCATACCGATCCCAACATCGTTGTCATGCTCATCGGCAACAAATCCGACCTTCGCCATCTGGTGGCTGTCTCGACCGAAGATGGAACTTCGTTTGCCGAGACAGAATCACTGTACTTCATGGAAACTTCCGCACTCGATGCTACCAACGTGGACAACGCCTTCACGGAGGTTCTTACACAGATATATCGAATCGTGAGCAAGAAGACGATGGAGGCAGGGGACGATGGGGCCGCAACGAATGTACCTTCAAAAGGTGAGAAAATCGATGTTACTAAGGATGTTTCGGACATGAAGAAAGGTGGTTGCTGCTCGTCATAGGTTTTTGTCCCACGTTGATATGATGGCAGCTTGTGTTGTTTTTTTTGCTGCATCGATTTGAAATTGTGATGTAAAAATTTATCCGGTTGGTGTAAAATTTATGCAGATATTAGCCGTAAAGAGAACTTAATTATTATCATTATTAACATGCTTTACTTTTTATTGATTTTTCACTATATGGCTGGGGGACGAAATTCTGCACCATATCCATTTTCATTGCTTCATTCAATTTTTCTTTTTTTTTTTTTTGTTTAATATTCATTACATTTGTTGTTTCTAATGCTTACAACTGCCAAACAAGTTTGTGATTTTCTATTGGGGATAATTACAACAAGTACCCCTATGGTTTGACCTAATTACAAAAAAACCCAGCTAACTTTTAAAATTACAAAAAGTACCCCCGATTTGATTCAGTGTTAAAACTAAGGGGTAAACTGCAATATTTTTATAAATACGAAGGAGGATTTTGAAATGATTTTTGCTTATGAATGATTTAAATGTTAGACAAAATGAAACCTCGGGGGTATTATTTGTAATTTCGAAAGTTAGGTTAGTTTTTTTGTAATTAGGTCAAACCTCAAGGATACTTTTTGTAATTATCCCTTTTCTATTTAGGTTCTTTTTGGATTATCAGGTCTTTTTGAACTGTTAGATCTATTATTATAATGAGATTAGGACTGAAAAACAAACCAAGCTACTCGATTCGAGATCAATCGTTAAAAGCTCGTTTGAGTTTGGTTCGTTAATATAACGAACCAAGCTTGAACACATTTTTTCATTCGATAAGATGTAACTTCGGCTTGAGCTTGACTCGATTAGTAAAAAAAGAATAAAGTATGTGTAAATATATCAAGCTACTCGAGCTCGATTCGTGTTCGACTCGATTAAAGCTCGTTCGAGCTCGACTTAATTATTTTGTGTTCGGCACGATTAAAATTCGTTTGAGCTCGATTTAGTTAGATTAATAATCAAACAAAACCCAAACATAATTTTTAAGTTCGATTAAAATTCAAACAAGTTTGAATAATACCATATTCGGCGTCGCTTGACTTGTCTATACCCTAAATGGGACTCATGTAGGATTTGAAGGGTTTGTTTTGTTTTGTTAATGGGCTTGATATGCGGGGCTGTGCTGTTTATGCGGGTTTTTTTTTTTTTTATTAATGGGCTTGATATGTGTATACCGACTCATATATGGATTATTTTATTGATCCATTTCCCGGTGCTTAGTGGTAATGAACTGAACATTACGAAAAATGTTATCCCATTACGAAAAACCAACTTCTTAATAATTAATCTTAGGGATAATTACAAAGCCCCTCAGTCCGTTCGGGCTAATTACAAAAACTCTAGAAGTTTTTGAAAATTACAAAAAAAAATAAAAAAATATTGAGGTTTGTGTTATATTTTCCCCATATAAGAAAAAAAAACATTTTAAAACCTCCCTTATATTTATAGATATATTATAGTTATCACCTTAAATTTAAGATATAATCAAAACTGAAGGGACTTTTAGTAATTTTGAAATATTTCTTGATTTTTTTTAAGTAACCCAAATCTCAGTTTTTTTTTTTTTTTGGGTGTAATTATTCCTTAGTCTTATTTAGTACCATTAACAAAAACGAGCGCTGGAGTTTATAGGGGCATGCTATAATTGACAGGAAATATCTAGTGTGCAAACATTAAAAATGACATGGTCTTTTGCTATATAGTAAAGTCGTGTGTATTGAAATTTGTCTATTCCAGCTCGAAAAGTCAAAACTTTATGGTGTCTTGTCAGTGGAAGATTGTATGCTGCTCCCAAAGGCCTATTAAGTGAACGCATTAAATGACATTTTATCCCATTATTTGTCAAATGATAAAAGGATATACCTCCTTGTATTTTCAAATTAGGACAACAAATAATGCAATAGCAACCTCAAACTTATATATATGTAAGGAAACTTCCAACCGGTACTATTCAAATATGCACTTGGTAAACTCTCATGCTTAAGTAGTCTGAAAACCATGCAAATCAGGTAGACCGCGCTAGACAAGCCTGATAATAATATATAAAATAAAAATTCCGACCACACTTATGTATATATATATATATATAAATAAATAAATTATCATTGTTTTTATTTGATAAATGATAAATTGAGATCGGTATTGATTATCACTTTTTTTGGTAACACGGAAATAATAAACCTTTTTTGCTACTGGGGTGAAAATTGAACTAAGCTACTTCAGTTTGATTCGTGTTCGTTCGACTAAAATTTGTGCAAAATCGACTCAATTAATAATCAAATCAAACTAAAACACAATTGTTGAGATATGTCACTTGTGAGTTGTCCCACATGGATTGATCAAGGGAAGAGAGTCCACTTTATAAGCCAATTGAGCTACTCATGGGCGAAGCTACCATGAGACGAGTGCGGTCGGCGGACCTTTTCGATCTCGGATGACCTTGTTAAATCGAGTTGGACCGCATGTTGAAAATTCAAGAAGGTCTAGTTCGTATAAAAAAATTGAGTTAAATTTAAAAAACCAATAAATCTTACTATCTTAATTCAAAATATTAAGAATTACCAGTTCGATTAAGATATACTAGTGGATAAATGATTGTATTGTTTATTATGTACAAAGATATATGCTCCAAACTTGATAATGAACCGTTTTTTTTTTTTGCAAGTATTTTTCGAATGACTTTTTGTATATAAGTCTATTCCATAATAATAAATTAATAACAGTTGTTTGGTGGTTAATTTAGAATATATTTTTGGATAAGTCACTTATCCAAAATGTTCATTCGAGAGAAACCATAACGGAGATTATGAAAACCCGCAAAGAATTGTTGTAAGGTACAACCTTCATATTCCTTTTTTTTTTTTTTGTCAAATATCGGTCCAATATTCGTCTTGCCAAAATGAGAAAAAATTCTGACCGCACTGGCCGAAAATCCTGGCTACGCCCATGGAGCTACTCCTCCTATCACCAATTGGTTTTAGGATGGAACCTCACTTGGTGAGCTTGGGCTCTCTTCCCATATGAAAGACTTCATGTGTGTGGGACCGTACCAAGTCCCCCCGAATTAAATAACAATTTTTGAAGCTCGATAAAATTTTTGACAATATTTTGAATAATACTATGTTCGGCTTGGCTCGACTCGTTTATGCCCCTGTGGGCAGGCGGTTTATTTGAGGCCAGTGCGGTCGGTGGACCCCGACCTGGATTTTGAATTGTCTTAGTAAATTTGGGTTGGACCGCACTGGAACTCGGATTGGTTCTGTTAATTTTGGGTTGGACCACACTGAAAATTCAGTTTATAGAAATAATTAAGATAAAATTTAAAAGGCCAAAAGAATTAAAAATCACTTGGCCCAATTAAGGCATTGAATGCTCCAAACTTTATAATATACAACTTTTTGGGAACACTTTTCCAATAAACTTTTGGATCTAAAAGTTATTTTTTCATAATAATAATAGTTGTTTGGCTGTTAATTTAGTATTGGATTTTGGATAAGTCACTTCTACAAAAAGTTCATTCAAGATAAACCGAAATTGGAGAGTATGAAATCGGCAAAAAATTGCTAAAAGTAAGACCTTTATATTTGCTTTTTTTATTGAAATGGTTTTTTATTTTCTGTTTTTTAAAATTTTGGCTCGATAATCGTCCACTCGAAATGAATTTTTTTGACCACACTGGCGAAAAATCCTGGCTACGCCCATGCCTGTGGGGACCTGGCAAATCACATGACACAAAATCTGTCCCATCCGAAGTCTGCACTACCATTCTCTTGGCTTCGCCAAATTTTATTTACTCAATATTACAACATATTTTTGTCTTAACACTAATAATTCTTGGGTTCAAAATATTCTATGTAAACTGAAGCAGTTGAACAAGAAAATTGAACAATGATTGGAAGATACTCCAGATCTGGTCGGATTATTTTATCCTCACTTTTTTTTTTTTTTTTTTCGAAACGATAGAAATATATTCAATATTCAACAAAACTTACACTGCCAACTGGCAAAATGGCCACCTTGAACATACATACATTGATACATGTCAAGGGGAGAACTCCGTACGAGAGGTATAACCACCGTAATTCGAGGGAGCAAAACAAGAAACAACTAAAAAACACAAAACTAAAGAAAACTAAACACTCCAAAGGAAACTAAACCACCTCCAAAAGGAGGACTAAGGCACTCCTCAAGGGAGACTACCCAAACTCGAACAAATCCGGGCACGAGCTACATCACGCACTGCAAGACAGAAATTACTGACCGCCTACGAGTTTCGCAAATCAACCGGTAAAATAAAGACACAAAAAAATACAAAAAAAAAAAAAGACTAAAAAAATACAGAAAAAAATAAAATAAAAAATAGCCTCTCCCTCACCCGATCTACAACCGCAGCCCATCACCTACCCGGCTCCAACTTTCCTCTATGTAGCTCCAACCTCCGACTTGCCTCCACTCACGATCGGAAATTCCGATTACCTCCGAAATACATAAGAAATATGTCTTCATTGGCCCATCATGAAACATGGTTGGGGAGGGGAGGGGATAAGGGGAGGAGGAGGAGGAGAAGGGAGGGGGGGGGAGGCGAAGGGGGCTGTGGCTGGGAGGGGAAGGGAGGGGGAGGGATAAAAGATTTTTAGGGTTTGATGAGAGAAGGAGGAGAAAAAGAAATTTAGAGAGAGAAAGGGAAGTCAGCAATACGATTATTTTATCCTCACTCAACACAAAATAAATGCAATTTTCGTATATCATATATATATATATATATATATATATATATATTTTCATTTATGTGCCCAATGCTACATCGGATAAGATAGAGGAGGGTTTTAGAGTTGTTAATCGATTATATTAAGGTAAATGACGCTATCAAGGTATCGCATCTGACGCGATGACATGCACGTGTAAGTTTGTAACATGTGGGGACAAACTTCTTAACTCACCATTAGGGTTTACTCTTTCAATTACGGCAAAGATAATGAATACTTATCAAATTTGGGGATTATTTAATGATTCAAAGGCCGAATGTGGGTCCCTATTAATTAGGGCATCCATACCTACTACTTATATATAATTATATAAACCCAATTGATAAAATATATATATGATACCAAATTCTCAATATTTTAAAATCACAATGTGTCTTGGTATTTAGATTCATAATGAGCTTGTAATTGATTCAATATTAGCATCGTTAAATTCTTCTTAATTTGTGACATGAATATTTATTGTTGCTAGCTAGCGGTGATACCTCCTAGATATATATGTATGTAAATACTAATGTAATTCTATGATTTTTATAGCAACAAAATAGAAAATAAAAGAAAAAAATGTAAGGACTAGATCGATGATTTTTTTTCTTTCGTTGTTCCTTAACAAGTAGGATTGTAAATGGACAGAAGACAAACAACTCATGAACAAGCTCGGATATGGTTTATTTATGTTAGTTTGCTAAGTTAACGGGCATAATGAACAAATTTTAGAGCTCGTCTAATAAACGAATATGACTTGAACAATTGTATACTCGTTCATTAATAACTCGTGAACAAACTCGTTTAGTGTTCATTTATAAAATGTTCATGAACAAGCTCATGTAGCTTAATTTTAAAATTAAAATCTTACATATAAGTTAAATATAGATATTGAAAAGTTAAAACATATATAATTCTAATTAATAGTAACATAATCTATAATTTTATATAATATGAGAAAGATTTTAAGTTGCAATATATTAAAAACTTATCATTAATATATGAATTAAAATTGAATTTGTTCACAAATATGTAATGAATACTAACTCGTCAAATGCTATTTTGTTTGTTTGTTTGTTTAATTGCAAAACAACAAAAAACAATCTTCATGGACGCAGTGAACACGAACTCAAATACAAACGCATTCATGAATATGTTTTTGAACAAAATCAAATGCTAAATAATTCTATTAAATGAACACGAATAACCTTTTCAAAATCTGAAGAGCGCTCGCTCAAGATGGAGCTCGTATAAAATTAAATGAACATTTGGCAAACAGGCTAAAGCACGATTCGAATCGTTTACACCTCTATTAGCAATACACAAGTGGCAAATTTTTCTTAGCTGAAGTACATGAAGCCGAACAAGATATTTCTTTATAAAAAATAATTTCCTGGGTTAATAGTCAACTCTTGGACGCGTACCGTGAAAATTATTTATTATTACTATCATTTTAATTGCAAATGTTTATTATACAATTAATTGACCAAAGTAATTTTCATGGAAATTTTCAGTTGTTGGAGGACTAATTATAAGCCCTTTATATTTAATTCACTAGGTTCATATCATATGAGCCATTAAACGACAAATTTCAAGAAGATTATTTTCAAGTTTAAATGTAACACCTCAATCCTATTTTGATAATCACTTAATTCTCCAATCATACATGATATGGGTAAATTGCAATTTTAGTCCTGTAACTTTGGGGTAGTTGCAATTTTAGTTCTTTATTTTTAAAAGTTGCAGTTTTGGTCTGGACAATTTTGCCCTTGTGGTTAAATAGCATTTTTGGTCCTTTATCTTTCTAAAGTTAGCAATTTTATAGGGATGACAATGGGGCGGGTTGGCCAGGACCCAGACCTGTCCCGTGCCTAGAACGGGCGGGCCGGGTCGACCCGCCACAGGTCTCGGACAGGTCTACTCGTTCTGCCCCATTTTAAATTAAATTAAATTAAAAAAAATGAATATATATATAAAATATTATTACAAAAATTATTGTTATCAATTTATAAATATTAAATTAAATTATAATATATTATATATGCAACATATATATTAGAATATATTTTAAAACTAAAAATTCAAGGCAGGATAGGGCGGGTACTCGCAGGGCGAAAGTGATACTTAGACAATATGCTACTTGTTTTCCGCATTGTCTCAAGGTTTTCCTATCGGCTCCTGCGAGTTCTTTTTCAACATATTGATTATTCCAATATGTTATCTTGTCCGTCCAGATCCATTTTCTCGGAGAAAATTTACCTCACCAATTGTTAATTATATAAAATAATAAATATAACTTAAAGTTCTTAATAAACATAGGCTCTAATACCATTTTAAGCAAAACACTTAGTCAATTAAGCCAATTCTGTGCATAAGGGTATTCTTGGTATTTTGAAAATATGAAATAACCCAAGGGGACCAATTTTGCAACAACTTGAAACTTACAGGACCAAAATTGCTTAGGTATAAAATATATAGGACCAATTTTGCAAAAACTTTCAAACTTACAGGACCAATTTTGCAAACTCAATAGTTATAGGACCGAAATTGCAAACTGCATATAGTTATAGGACCAATTTTGCAATTTTCCCTAAAAAATAATTTCCTGGGTTAATAGTCAACTCTTGGACGCGTACCGTGAAAATTATTTATTATTACTATCATTTTAATTGCAAATGTTTATTATACAATTAATTGACCAAAGTAATTTTCATGGAAATTTTCAGTTGTTGGAGGACTAATTATAAGCCCTTTATATTTAATTCACTAGGTTCATATCATATGAGCCATTAAACGACAAATTTCAAGAAGATTATTTTCAAGTTTAAATGTAACACCTCAATCCTATTTTGATAATCACTTAATTCTCCAATCATACATGATATCAGTTGTTTTTTTGAATCCTGATTAATTAGGCTATATACCTCTTCTCTCATATATATTGTTAACATCAATTGTGCTACCCCTGAAATATGACCAATTAAAAAGGGCATTATACGAATTTTGATAAGACTCGAATGTGAAGAATGGCGTTATACACAAGAAAAATGAATATAGTCAGTAATATAAATTAATATTAAGTTACAATGATAATTGATAGCTCTCTCAAAGTGACAACAACAAAAATTTAAGTTGGTACTATAAACAATATGTTTTAATCGAAATTTGGGGGCACATGCATGGGCGAAGCTAGGCTAAGACGAGTGCGGTCGGCGGACCGCACTCGATTTCGGAATGATCCTGTTAAATTTGAGTTGGACCGCACTGGAAATTCAACCGAATGTCTAGTTCATGTAAAAAATTGAGTTAAATTTAAAAAGTTAATAAATTTTATTGTCTTGGCTCAAAATATTAAGAATTACCTAGTTTAGTTAAGGTATTTGGATAAATAATTGTCTTGATTGTTATGTACAAAGACATATGTTCCAAACATAATAATGCAGTTTTTGAGTATTTTTCAAATGAATTTATGTATATAAATCTATTCAATAATAATAATAGTTGTTTGATGGTTAATTTAAAATATATTATTGGAGAAGTCATTTATCCAAAAAGTTCATTCTAGAGAAATCATAATTGAAGATTATGAAAACCCGCAAAGAATTGTTCAAGATACAACTTTCATATTTGCCTTTTTTCTAATTTTTTTCAAATATCGGTCCGATATTCGTCCTGTCAAAATGAAAGAATTTCTGACCGCACTGGCCGGAAATCCTGGCTACGCCCATGGGCACATGTATAGCATCAAAATTGTCCATATACAAGATTCGTGAAAATATTTTTTAAATATAATTCTTCTAACTTTCAAGCTTTTTAAAACATTACGGTGACAGAGAATAATTTGATGACTTTTTAATCATAGAATAAGTAATAATTTTCACGTTACCACTAATATTCTTCGGGTGAATTTCATAATAGGATCCAAATTTAAGAAAATCTATCATTTTAAGACCCGAAATTTCAACCTTCTCAAATCAAGACCCAATTGTTATTTTTTTTCTCAAATTGGGTTCTCCCTCAAATTTTGGGTTTTCACTTCAAGACCCAAAATTTCAACATTCTCAAATCAAGACTCAATTTTTATTTTTTTTTTCTCAAACATGGCCCTCCTCCAAATTTTGAATTTTGGGTTCTCCTTCAAGTTTTAGAATTTAACAGAAAGAGAAATATTAATGTAATCTATCACGTCAACCACAAAAATTATTTTTCTTCCTCTTTTCGTTTTTTCGCTCATTCTTTTTTACCTGATCCATACTTATTATCAATTTTGTTTAACGTGTAGAAACTAAGATCTATAAATATAAATGTATGTAGCTAACATGATAAAAAAAGCCATAAAATATTTATCGGTTACTAAAGAAAAACAAGATATACAAAATTATGAATGGAAAAAAAGTGGTAAAATATTTTTTAGTAACTAAAAAAAATAAGATATCCAAATTATGATTGAATTTTACAGTTTAAAACAATTATCGATTAGGAAAAAATGAATGAGCAAAAACATAAAAAGAGAAAGAAAAATAATTTTGTGGCCGGTGTGATAGATTACATTAATATCATTTTGTTAAATTTTAAAACCTGAATTGAGAGCCCAAAATTTGGGGGAGGGCTTGATTTGAGAAAAAAATAAAAATTGGGTCTTGATTTGATATGGTTGAAATTTTGGGTCTTGAAGTGAGAACCCAAAATTTGAGGGAGAGCCCAATTTGAGAAAAATAAAAATTGGGTCTTGATTTGAGAATGTTAAAATTGTGAGTGTTGAAATGATAGCTTTTCTTAAATTTGAGTCCTATTATGAAATTCTCTCATTATTCTTCTTCTTCTCTTTTTTTTTTTTTTTTTTATTTGGATGTCTGTTCTAAAATGCTCGGTCACAAACCTCACGAGTACATTCCATATATATAGGGGTAAATAACGAACCAAACTACTTGATACTTGACTCAAGATTGGTCGTTAAAAGCTCGGTTCGTTAACATAACAAATCAAGCTTGATCACAATTTTTCGTTCATTAAAATATGAAGCTCGGTTCAAGTTCGACTCAATTAGTAAACAATGATATAATATGTGTTAAAATATAAAGTTTCTCGAGCTCGAATTGCGTTCGCCTCGATTAAAGCTCGTTCAAACTCACTTGATTAATAATCAACGAAACTCAAACACAATTTTGAAGCTCGATTAAAATTCTTTTACACCACTAGTTCCATATACCCAAGCTAAATAAAGCCGAAATAAGGATTTTTTTACATGCATGAAGTAGTAATTTTCAATATTTCCGTAACCAAATTAATTTTAATTTTTTTAATCAATAATTTCCAAACCAATAGTTATGCAAATCAATAATAAGTAATTGTTTTAATTTCTGGAATAACAATGTCAGATGAAATGATGCATAAGATAGCAGTTAGAAACCGACGACCTTGGTGCTAATTACAAGAAGATTATGACATCAACCCGCCAATCATTCATTTTAATTATTCCCTAACCACTACACTGATAAAAATCAATTTAAATTACAAGAAAATATGAAAAAAACTTTTCTTAAAAAAAAAAAAAACTAGGTTATCTTACGGCGTACGATACTCGAAAGAAATCAATAATCTGTTCATATAGAAAAGACAAAACGGTGGGCCAGGCACATGGTCTCAAGCAGTGCTCTAAAAATCTAGACGGACGGCAGAGTGGGTCCTAGCTATTGACGGAGCCTGAACATTTTAATAGAGTGAACTAATACACGAAATTGGGTGGGCCGGATAGAAATTCCAAGAAAAAATATTACAAATTATAACTAATTTTTTTTTTAATTCTCACTATTTTTTTTAAAAGGGTTGGGCCAGAGCCCCAGTTGATTCAGCCCTGTCTCCGCCATTAGTCCTAGGCTCCTCGTCTATGCGGAGTCTGAGTGGAGTTAGGTGGGACCTAATCGGAAGAATAATGTAGGCGGACAGCCTAGAACCTAGGCGGTGACTAATCGGGGCTGGACGGAGATTTTTAGAACAGTGGTCTAAGTCCGATCAACCGGTAGTGGCCAAACTAGGCCGCCGCCGTTGCTCCGCCTCACTCTGCGCCATCGCACGGCGGAACACCATCGAGCACTCCGGCAACTCACCGAGATCGGCGAAAAGCGGCTCATCTTCTTCCCGCATTGTGAAAATCATCGCCATTTCATTATCCGTCGTAATCCTATCCTCCGTCGAAATCGGACTCTCCAGCATCGTGCAATTTGTCGTGCAATCAAAATCAGTTAACCACCCAAATTCGCTAGCTTGATGTAAAATCCCCTCACTGAGATTCGTAAATCTGTAATCTGGAATTAATTCGGGCGTTTTATTGGATGGATTATTAATAATTGGTTTCTTCTCTTCTAATTCCTCTTCTTCTTCCTCTTCCTCTTCCTCGGATACTGATGTCGTGACGGTTGGGGTGGCGGTGGCGGCGGAAGTGGTGGTTGTACGGTGGTTGTTCTTCGATGCCGGCCATGGGTGGTTGTGCTCACAATAGTATGTGACCATGAGCATGTTAGAGTCCACTCGACTCCTCTCTACTTGTTTTCTGGCCGGACATCCCTTTGAGCTACTGCACCTATAATATCCTCTGCAATTTCACAAAATGTTAGACAATTATTTCAGTCTTCAAAATTATTTTCCAGGATTAATTTTGTCAAAAATGATTAAATGAATATTAGGAAGAAAAAAAAAGAAAGGAAACAAATTAGGCTTTATTTAATTATACGAAAGTGACACATTTGGTCATGTAAGTATCCTATATAGCAATTTTGGTCCCATAAATTTTTATTTTCGGACAATTTTGGTCTTGTAAATCTAAAAGAGTGACATATTTGGTCATATAAATATCATATGCAGCAAATCCGGTCATGTAAATTTCAATTTTTGTGCAATTTTGGTTCGTTAAGTTATAATTTTGTGTGATTTAGGTATTATGTATTTCGATCTATGGGACTAAAATTGCATAAAAATAGAACTTATGAAACTAGAATTGAGCAAAATTCAAAACTTCCCGGATCAAAATTGCTACATAGAATATTTACAAGAACAAATATGCCACCTTATTATATTTACGAGATCAAAATTACTATAGATAATATTTACATGACCAAATATGTCACTTCGTTATAATTATAATTTATACGAATAAAATTGCAATTAAGTCGACAAATTATTTACCTGGGATATGGGGAACCTTTGATGGGCTTTTGGCCGTATTTTCTCCAGGCCCAAGAATCGGACGGTGGAGCGCTCATGTGATCTCCTTTCAGCCTAAATCCTTCAACGTCTTTGATGGGCACTGACACCACTTTCTTCTGTATGGCTCGCCTACTGTATAATTATTAAACCAGCCCTCTTATTTTTAATTTCCTAAATAATTAATATAATTAAATTCTTCAACTAACCCATATGCATGCACATGAAACTTCACAAAAATTCAATTAATCAAAACATTAAAAATTCCTCACCTTATTTCTCTCGTTTCTAAACAAAGTAGAGATATGCGGACGCAGTATTCGGGACTTGGGAACGAAACTTATTTTGAAGACTTATAGAATGAATTTTTCTCTAAGTGTAATTTTTTTATTAGTATAGACATAAATTTAAAATAAATAACAAGTAGAAAAATTAAATTTTGGAAACTTTTGGGGGGCTTAGTTCCGCCTCTGTATACATAATATACATAGGGGTGATAATTGAACCAAGTTATTCAATATTCGACTCTAGATTGATCGTTAAAAGTTTATTTAATTTGATAAAATATAAAGCACGACTCGAGCTCGACTCGATTAGTAAAAAATATCGTAAAATTATCAGGCTACTCAAACTCGATCCGTGTTCGGATCGACTAAAGTTCGTTCAAGATCGATTTGATTATAATCAAATCAAGCTCAAACACAATTTTCAAGCTCAAACACAATTTTTGATACTCGATAAAAATTCAAACAAGTTTGAACAATACTATGTTCGGCTGGACTCGACTCGATTTGCTTACACATCTGTATAGAGAGAGATATTTTAGTACCTTCTTTTGGAAGATGAAGTAGAGGCGATTTTAGTATCAGCCGACACGGCGGAGCGCGGCGACTCTCCGCCGCAGCTGTTTTCCGGCGAATTCTCGGAATCTTCAAACTCGCCGACAAATTGCCGGTTATTGAATCTACTGTCCATGGCCTTGAGAATACCAACAGTACTGTGTGTTAGAGAGAGAAATTAAAGAGATTGATGATGAGAACAAGAAATGGAGGATGAGAGTGTTTTAATATGGGTCCGAATTTCTGACAGATGTGTAATAGTGTAGTTTATAGAGGACGTGCAAGCAAATGTTGAAATAATCCAAAGTTTTATTATTTTATTAAAATGGTGAAAGGGACCCTTAATGTTTGATTTGTGGGTTGTTAATTGTTATATCTATAATTAATGATGTCATTGATTAGCATCTAATCCCTTGTATTTTATTGACATTTCCCATCCTAACCGCGTCACGATCTGACCTTATCATACGAATGCTTAAACAAGGCAAATTTTATTAATTACTCTTTTATCCAAAATTATTGTTTTTTTTCTTTCTAGGGGTCATTAATTTTGTGTTATCCAAACAAAGCATGACTGTGTGAATTTAAAATATGAACCCAATCCATTGTCTTTTACATATAGTGTGTTTTTATCTCCCTTAAGAAAAAATGAACGCGTCATTATACCAGGGTCGGCACTAGGGTAGTCACCGAGGGCGGCCGCCTAGGGCTCCCAAATTTTAGGGGCCTCAATCTTACATAAGTCTTTATATATATAGGTACATAATTATTAAGTTGTTTTTATAGGGGCCCAAAAAGTAGGAAAAAAATACCAAATATCCTTTTGCTTTCCCAAGTGTACTAAAAAAATTTAATCTAACTTGTAAAAAAACATTACTTTTTTCTTCAAATTATATTTCTAACCAAGAAAGGGGCCCATTTTTTTTGCTTGGCTATGGACCCCCAAAAATTCAGGACCGGCCCTGTTACATACATAAAATAAACTATTGTCATGTTTTATTGCAATATAAGTAATGATCATATTCTAATTTTTCCTAATAAAATCTGGTATTATATTTTTTTAAATAAGTGCGAAATATTATTAAAAAGAAAAATGAAGAGCATGCACAAGCCCAATAGACTAGCTTTAAAATAAGGGTCTCATTAAAACTTATCAAAGTAAAACCGAATTTGTTGATAGGCAAAAGAGTTCCCCATAAAAGAAAACAAAAAAAAAAAACCTTAAAAACGCAATCTAAATGATGGACGTCTATTTCTAGAGGATTTTCGAAATGACATCGTCATTTATTTTTTTGCATGTGCTTGAGTATCATCTTGAAGGTCGATGTATCATGTGGAATATCGGCCTGTGCTCCTCGGGCCACAATTTCCATAGCCTTCATAGCTTTTGAGGAATCAGTGAGCGAAAAGCGGAGTAGTTGAGGAGTCGCCTAACCTGGTCATTAAAACTTCCAATTTATCGCATCAATTTGATCTTCTTCATCCGCCATATCGACCAACGTTTCGGCAAGAAGATCGGCCATAACCTTGAACCCCTCAGACGGATCGTTGGAGCTAAGGACAAAATCATTTCGAATAAGACTATTAGAAACCTTTTCTATTGTACATTGCAAATTAGCTTGTTCATGTTCATCCAATTTTGTTGCAATTACCGAATCCTCAATAACCATTGCGGAAACATATTGTTGAGGTTGATAAGGAACCATGGTCATGTCTGTGTTGCTAGTATTATCCTTCGAAGCCATAATCTGATTCTCATTATCGGATTTGTGCTCCAAATTCGTATTATCACATGCCACGTCATCTGAATCAACACCCAGAACATCAAAAGCATTCTTGGTATGAATACGTGAAGAAGGTTCACCCCCCTTAACATGACCTTGTCGTCCCGTTACTTGCACCCAAGTTTCAGATCCAACTGTCTTGCCCTTTGTAACCGGAATACAATCTCGAACGGTGGAATGTCCACGAACTGGACTTTTTTCTTTGCGCTCAATGTCGTCCTTCTGTTGTACCTCATTGGATTTGACCTGACGACAATTGTTGATATGGTGCCCAACTATGCGACAATTGGCACAAAATTCCGGCAAATTTTCATAACTAAGTGAAACAATTGAACAATGTCCCACCCGTTCTACCATGATAAACTCCTGTAGAGGTTTATTTAAATCAATTTCGACTAAAACACGTACAAAATGTCCCACTTCCCCCGACAACGACCGTCCATCGATTTGAATAGGGGTACCAATTGCACTAGCAATTTTCATAATAAGAGAAGGATGCCAATACTCGATGCTTAATTCATATATGCGAACCCAAACTTGTGTCACCGAAGTATTTATTTTGTAAGGATTGAAATCCGGTACCCAATTTGTAATCCGCATAGTCCCCGGATTCAAATTCCATGAAGCTTTGGCGAAAACCCGATTCCGATCGGCCACATCATTGAATTGTAGGCTATAATAACCTTTGCCTAGGGGAACCAAACGCCATGAATGTTGAATTTTCCACGCAGACTGCAATTTCGATTTAAAGACTTCCAAAGCACTAGGTATGGCCCCCTTAGGAAGCAAGAGACGTCCAATTAAAGAATCACATAACTCCACTGCTCGTTGATGGTAGATCCCCTCATCCATCGTAACAGAATAATAGTTCCCTTTCTTAATTGGTATCGTATCCTCTACAGACTTTACCGTTTGGGCATGAGTATGCTCCGAATTGGGGTTTTGAGATACCCTAGGTAAAACCCCAGGAGAAGGTATCGAAGGGGTTGCTATTATGGGACGTTGAAGAATCCTTATCCAATGTTCTCCTTGACGACATGATGCAGAATCAATTAACTGATTGTGCATAGAGGACTCTAAACCAGGGATGATGAAACATTATGAGAACCCACTTTGGGATTAATCAACGGATCGTCTTTGGAAAGTTCAGAAATAAATCAAAATCAAGGTCCATCATGATGAATATCACAACTAATCTGCGTGAAGATGATTTCTTCAATGAAATCGATTATGGATCCCACTTAGGAGGGGATCCATCGCCCGCCGCCGCTCACATTCGAGTAAAATGAGTAAAAATAAAATCAATCGGCCTCTCGAAAATATCAACATCCATTCTTTCACTTCACCAAACTTCACCAATTCTTAACGAAAAAAATAATAATAAAATCAAGAAGCAAAAATCCCCAACAAGATCAACAACCAATAGCTCAGCTTAATAGACCCCAGGATGTGATGATTGGAAGGAAAAAAGTTCGAGAGAGAGTGAAAGAAAAATTAAATCGGAGTACCAACCGAGATGTGACGGGCGACGATGGCGGAGGCTCGGTGACGGCGCGATGGGCGGAGGCGGAGTGACGAGCGGTGATGTGGATTTAGGGGTTTGGTCGAAGTCTCTCTGGATTTTCCCTGAGTCGAGTCGGGAATCGTGAGCGGCGGGACGAGCGAGCACCGGAGGGGGCGTTGTCGATCGCGATGTGACGGCGGAAATTTGAGAACTTAGTAGCCCTAATTGCACACGACCGCACCAAGCATGTGTACCAAGATCGAAGAGAAAGCAGCGATGGTTGGCGACGCGGGGTTGTCTTTGCAGCGATGGCGGTCGGCGGCTTGGGAGCGGGGGAGTTGCAAAGTGGACGGCGATTATCTTACTACTTTAAGTTTCCCTAATTTTTTGAGATGTTGCAAGTATCCCATTAAAAATCAAATCTGGTATTATAGTTTTACACTAATACCAGTTTTTTTTTTTTTTTTGAGAATACTAATACCAGTTATTATGACAGTTTTTCTCTTTTGCATAGTGAAATGGCCTTAGTTATGCTGCTACCTGGATTTGGGTTAGGTCTTTTTGGATTCGAGTTTTGAATCTCTAAGATATTTAAGTACTTGGATCTAGATCTGGACCAGACCCAAACCCGGGTGGTTATAAGGCCCGCTAAGTTTGTTTTATAATTTGAAAATATTATAATATATATATATTTAAGGTACTATTAAATCTCTCTAAATAATATTTTTTCTATAAAATATCTAAAAAAATTATTTTACGAATTTAAAATAAAAAAAATGGGTTGGATTTGAAAATGAAAAGCTTGTATTTGACCCAAACCCATTTACACTATCGAAATTTGCGCCCATGGGATGGGGCCCGATTTTTACCTGGATATATTGTCATCCCTAGATCCGAGTATTCCAATTGAAGGAAATAATATAGAGTAATTAAGGGTTTATTTCTTTTACTGCTATTGTTGCTTGTTGTTATATATATATATATATATATATATATATATATATATTTTTAAGTGACGACAAGCGCAAAACCACGCCAACCATGTAAACTTTATGGGCAAGCTCGCGCGATGTGCTCGATACTAAATGGTGTGAGGATTCGAACTCAAGACCATTTGGCCTCAAGAAATCAGCTCACACCACTTGGCCACCTCAGGAGAGGCTGTTGCTTGTTGCTATCGAGTTCAATTCGCGAGCGTTGTGCTCAATTAGTGTTATTGCTCATCCTTTACAAGAGTGTTAAATAAGGTACATATAGTATTTAGTTGTGATTCCTTGACCCTTCGTTCCACTCCTTTCTATTTTTCGAGAGAATGATATATGATAAATTATTTGGAAAATAGGAATGAATTTTGAGAGTGTGATTGAATATACGATGAAAATGTGATGATGATAGTAAATGTAATGGTATTTTTTATATAACAGTGATATTCTGATTGGTGATTTGAAAAATAAGATAGAGTTAATAGTATAATTATTATATGTTTGCATAGTAATGATAGTTGATGTGATATTTCTTTGTTTAACTTATAAATAGAGTGATTGATGATTTAAAAAGCGAGAATAAGTTAATAGTGCACTTTTTTGAATTTGTTTTTACAAAAAATCATACTTTAATCCACAATTTTGTCCGAAAAGAAAATGGAAGAAAATCCGCTCACAGTCTAGCACTGACTGAGTCTTTCAGTTTTTTTGATCCTCTGCCTTCCAGTACTCCTCCCAATTTATTTAGTTTGATCCCCCCGTATGCATATGTAGAGTAATATTTTGAATTGAACTTGCATTATGATATACAATCTTGATTTTGAATTGAAATATATCATGTGCATTTTTAAATAGTTATTTATTATAGTTAATTAGTTATGGCATATATGATATATATAACATAATACATAATTCTCCTTCAGAAAGAATCAACTCATATCAAGTATATGGCAACTTGCTAGGCCTTTGTTCACTGATCAGTGGTCACCATATGATATGAATTAATTCACATGGTCATTCGATGCAATAATGGGGAAACAGTAAATGGAGTGCTCATCAATCCATAATATTATAAGTTAATATCTTATAGACATTTATAATAATTTATATGTTGTTGATAGTTCTAATCTTACTTAATTGCCGTGTAATTTCATTCAGTTGCTCTCATATCCTCCTCAAATCAATGTGATCTCATCCGACTATATATAATAAACGAAAAGTCAAATTAACTTGTTTTCTTATTATTTACGTGCTAGGTTTGTGGTTATCCAGTCCAAATTCAGGACCACATCGTTTGTTTTTTAACTAGCATAAGAGTGAATTAAATAATAATAATAATAATAATAATAATAATAATAATAATAATAATAATAATAATAATAATAATAATATAAGTGTAGTATTTGGTCTTTCGAATAATTCAGCTGGATATTGAAGTCAAAATTTGTTGTTCTAATGAATTTTTCTTGTATTCTATTCTATTAATCTGACTCCGCCTCACGTTGCTTTTCAATTAGGGGTGAATTTCAGTTTGTTATCTTTAATTGATGTGCATGATGCCACTTATTTCCTAGTTTTATTCCTCTTTTCAGTATGATTGGAGAAAAGTGAAATTAAGATAATTAGATATTACATTCATATTCACACTTAATAATATAAATTATACAATTAATTTAAAGAGACCGATTATAAAATTATATAATTAATTTTGGGCTTTTACTAATTACTATCCTATTAAGAAAAAGGTTATAGTAACAAGATGCTAAATTGCTAAGAATTAATTTCAAAGTTACCGCTAGTTAGATATATTAAGTGACTTGACCTGATACAACGCGCAAGGGTTGTGTTGAAATTATCATAATCATTAATCAATTAATACATTACTGGCATACATTGGTACAATTGAAGCGTACCCAATATGAACTGGAGAACCTAAGCCCACCAAGTAAAGTTCTATCCCAAAATTATTTGGTGATAGGAGGAGTAACTCACTTGGCTTTAGAGGTGTCACACGGTCGGGCCGGTGCCGGTCCAACAAGCTAAAGCAAAAATTTGGGTCGGGCTAGGCCAAACAGTAATCGAGCCACTATTTTGGGAGCCCAACCCAATCCAATTCATGAAATACAAAGGAAACCCCAGGCCGACCCGATTTTTAGGGCCTAATGGGCCGGGCCAAAAAAGTCCGGCTCATTTCAGGCAAAAGAAAACACGGCCCAACCCAATAATAAATCAACCAATGTGAGTGTTTACAAAAACTTATGCTTTTAGAATATGTGATTATTGTAGCAAAAGCACTAAAAGTAGTTAAGAATAATAAGTTGATATTGTTAGCAAATATAACTAGAAGTTGAGAATCAAAATTTCAGAGAGTTTGGTGAAAATATTTGTAAATTGCTTATTGTTTATAAAAATCAAAACCATAAATAGAATAAAAAAATCGAAAACACTCATCTTACTACTTCTAGATTCTGATTAAATGAAGCAGAAGCAGAAGTTGACATCTGCAAATACTAAACAATAATTTTTTTAGCCAAAAACTGAGAAAACCTTTCTTTAGCGATTGCAAACACTCCCACTAGTGAAAGATAATATAGGGAAAAGAGGGGTTTGGATGTAATCTGTCAATCTTGTGGCATGGATGTGGAAACTATGGAGCATATGTTTTTTGAATGTAGGAGGGCTAAGTTAATTTGGGAATTAGCCCCTGTTAGATGGGATAATCTGGAAAAAATCCATCTTCCTTTGTGGAGTGGTGGAGTGAGTTATGTGCTATGCAACGGAAAGCTGAAAATGTTGATAGAATTGAGCTGACTACCTACTTGCTTTGGTGGTTTTGGAAGACAAGAAACTTTTGGACATTTCAACAGGTTTGGAGGTTGGAAAAAAATGTTATTGAGGTGGCACTTGTTGATTGGATGGAATCTGGTAATTTAGTATAGAAAGGTAGAAGTGGTGGTGTTGCTTTTGGGTGCTGTGTTAGGGGCAGTTTCTTTTGTTTGATGTTATCCTCAAAGCTGGGCGATCTGTCAGTGCTTTGTGGTTTTAATTCCGATTTGCTGATGTTTTGGTTGATTTGTAGTTTTGATAAGTTGGGGTTATCTGTTGGTGTTTTTCTTCTGTGTTGCTGCCTGGTGCTCAATTGATGATGAAGGATTGGGTTATAAACTTATAAGGTGTATTCCAGCTATTGGGTGTACATATTTTTGTCACTTATAACCGTTTTATTCGTATTTTGGGTAGCAGTTTTTCTACGTTTTGTTTTAGATTAGTTGTATAGTCTTGCTGTCATGTTGTTCAACGTGTTTGGCCACTGTCATTGGGTCGGTTTATTGGTCTACTAATTGATGGCTAAATTTGTGGTCAAGAGATTGGACTTTGTAATGTTTGGATTCTGTACTGATAATTGATTCTTGGTGAAATGAAAATCTATATCGTTTCGCTAAAACAAAAAAAAAAAAACACTCCCACTAGTGAAATGACAAAAGAAAAGATATGTATACACTTATTTTAATTGGAACATAGTAGACTAAAGTTCGACTTATTTTAAAAACACCAGTTAGTTACAAAAATTTGAATGAATAGTTGCTAAACATTCATAACTAATAACAGCAATTAACTAATCAATTATCAATATAGAGCATCAAATTAATAATTAAAATGTGGTAGGTCATTAAATCGAAGTTAACGTAATCCAGATCTCATAGGGGTTATAATTTAGAAGTCTGATCCTAAAAAAAATAAAAATGTAATGAAAGGACAGGATGATGCTGCACCAGAACAACAAGGGGCCTAAATCAAGCTCCATTCACGCTAAACAACATAAATTAATCATTAGATTGCATATTTTTTATGTCCTAACATTAATGATAAGACGTTGTCAAAAAAAAAAAAAAAATTAATGATAAGACTTTTGCAAGATATTTACAGAAGTATTCGGTTACTCCAAAACCATGCGGCGATATATCTAATTAGCAGCACATGGTTCCTAAGAATCCATAATCTTTTTTGGGTTTTACATATGTCCCCTTTAATTAAGTCAGAATCAATTGTCACTTATCCTTCTAATCACTTCCTAGTTAAGGCACTTTAAAAAGTCAAATCTCAACTTCGTTAAAAAAAATAAAAAGAAAAACAAGAAAAAGATAGAACCCCATTTCTGAGGACCTCCACTGTCTTGCCATTAGAGTTTCGTAGAAAAGGTAAATCGTAAGACATAGCTTAACGAGCCAGAATTTTAATTTGTTTTAGACTGAGTCACCATACAAGAAATTCTGCTCTAACCTATATATTATGAGGGATATTCGAACTTCTACGCTGCACGTGTCAATAAAGCGGACATCACATCACCCGAGTTCTTTGCACCAGTTGAGCTATGTCTACTTCGTTGGTTATTTGATAGAGAAGTTCAAGAGAAGATGCCAATTTTATTTAAAAGAAATATATAGAAAATAAGAAGAAAGGTAGTTTTTAAAGAACTGGTCTTAAATAAAATGGACTTTCAATATTTGTTAAAATTAAATTATTATTATTGAGAATATATATGTGAGGAGCAAGTCTCTTATGAGACGGTCTCACGGATCTAAATCCGTGAGACGGACCTCCTAAGGGTTCCGTCTTGAGAACATGAACCATGAAAATAAATTTAAAAATAATAATGAACCATGAAGAAACAAAAATAAACCCTAAAAACATGAACCATGAAGAATAAACCCGAAAAAAATAAACCATAAAAAAAACTAAAAATCCTAAAAACCCAAATCAATTAAAAATAAATCCAAGAAACAAAATAAACCCTAAAAAACAAATATAAACCCTAAGAAAAATATAAAATCTGAAAAAAAAAAAAAACCTTTAAAACTTTGTATAAAGCCTCCGTCTCACGGATCTAAATCCGTGAGACCGTCTCACGCAAGTTTTTGCCATATGTGTGTGTATTACACGTCTTTATATTTTTGTTATTTTATTCTTTCACTCAGATACTATTGCGATTGAGAATGCCAATTGGATCAAGAGAAAAAAATAGTATTCAATAGCGATGTATTCTAGACTGTAACAAAACGTTTTTAGTATTGATTTTTATGCATATTGATTTTTAATAGTATGGTCAAAATGTATTTTCTAAAGGTAAGTTCCACGCCACTACTGCATTATATTAATAGAAACTTCCTTGGAGCTTCCTTCCAATATTTACTCTTGGAATTAGTAAATATATTTATGTAATGTTTTAAATTATTTAGCTATTTTATTTTCTCCTTGCAAAATTTCCAAGTAATGGCAAACATGTCCTTTTAAATTGTACTGTATGGGGAAAATTTGCTCAAGACAAGTGGGCAGGATCCTGGGCTGGCCCAAAAGAATAACTGTATAAATTTTGTTTGAAAAGAGTTTTATAGTTGGGCCAGAAGCCCACTTTTTATCTTAAGGACATTCTAATAGCGATATAACAAGAGTAAATAGTGGCCCATATGTTGTATTTAGAGGTGTTAAAATAGGTCCGATCCCATGGGCCGAACCGACCAGCCCGACGAAACCGTCGGGCTAGGCTGTAATTTTAGAGGTTCGAAATGGACCGGGCTTATTTATACTGGTTCATTTAGCAAGTCGAGTCGATGTCAATCATTTCATGTATATTTTCATGGTTTGGACCTCTAAAATAACAGCCGATGGAATTTCACCCCAGTCTGGACCAATTTTCCTTTGGCCCGATGTGCAAGCAACAACTTGGCCCGACCCACCCAAACCCATTTTCACAACTCTAGTTGTAATAACATCACAATTAGTTTATTTGTTTATTATTTTGAAGGTACTTACTTGTGTTTCCGAAAATAGTAAGGGTATATTTCTTTTATGATTGAAGATAATTGGGGGAAGTTTCTGGGGAAGGAGAGTTTGATGTGATATATTGAGAAATGTGTGTGTTAGGGTGGCTATAATGGTAGCTCAAAAACCAACTCCAAAAGAGTTTGAGCAACTTAATAATTTAACTCCCATTGTGGGGGTGGCTTTGAATTGCAAAAGACAAAGTTGGGCTTGATTTTTCAAACTCAACTTAATAAAAAAAACCTGCAATTTAGGAAATGAGGAAGTGGAGTATACGCATGTTATTCATTGGATGGTGGGTTGCACGGTTGAAGCACGCGGGTTCAGCAAAATGGTTATCAACCATATTATCTTTTTTTAGAAATCAACCATAATATATTATATAATATTGAATGTAAATTATGTATGAGAGTCACTATTTAATATATACTCTTACATTAAAATGTATTAATAAGTTAATTAATATTTATTATTAACAAGATAAAATATATTATATAATAAAATATATACTATTGAATGTAAATTATTATATGAAAGTAACAATTCAATATATACTCTTATATTAATATTTATTATTAATAAGATAAAATATATTATATTACAAAATTCTGGCAAACATATTTCTATTTATTTTTAGTAAGTGAAAATTAAAAATAAATATAATAAATAAAAAGATAGATGAATAATGACGTGTGAATTGATAGTAGGATCTTATAAAATTGTTTTTTTGGGTTTATGATTGTAGAGATAGGTTTGTAGGTGTATTTGAGTTTTTTTACTTTTGATGTGGCAGTGAGGTGTCATTTTCAAGTTGTTTTTTGGGTTGTACCATTGCAACCACCCTTAGTATAGAAATGCATTGAAAAGCGTAATATATGTTTGGATGTTGATTGTGGGAAAAAGTTGAGAATATATGAAATATTTCTTGGGGAAACTAAACAAACATACTCAAATTTTTTTCGAGCAATATATAAGTTTAAGGTACTTGTTTTCATAACTTGTCCCCCAAATTAAATCTTGAGAGAAGTATGTTAAGCACATTTGAGAAGATTTAAATCCATTATCAAATAAATGCTTTTTCATTATCAATATTCGGATTGGATTATCAATATAATATAATGTATTAAAACGGTTGGCCATTCATAAAACAAACCCCTACATAATTAACAATAATCTAAATTCAACAACATATAACTTTAATTTTCTTGTTACTCTGTTATACCCTGGAGTAGCACTTTCTCACTTTTCCCACCTCAAAATGAAAATGCCCTTTAATTTCTTACAAATTTCCAACACTTATAATATAACATAATAAAAACACTAGGCAAAAATATACAACACTAGATCAACAAATAACAAATCAAGTGCATCTTTTTTCAGTCTGCCTTTGGATAACCTTGAGAATAGCCTCATTCAAGATTGATGCATCAACATCAGTTTTGACAATGGCTTCCATCCCAAAAAAGTGATTGGAGGTAACCCTAGCTTGCAAAACATTCAAATTCATTTCTTCAAATACTTCCAAAATTGAGACCAACAAGTGTTCACCTTTCTTGCATGTTATCCTCACTACTAAATGTCCTGTCCCAAGCTTCTCTACTTGAACTTCCTGTTCAGTTTCCATGCACATTACATATCTTGCCATCAAAATTATTCTTGCAAAAAGCCAATCAATAGAAGGGATAATTACAAAACTACCCCTAAAGTTTAACCTAATTACAATAAAAGCTCGTAAGTACAAATAGTCTCTTAACATTTGTTTCTATCCTTATGGTGTTCGCAACGGATTGAGATTTCCTATTCCACTATCTATTTCGTATATTGGATAACTACATGTATACAGTTGTGACATCATCATGTACACGTATCATTCATTTAATATATATAGAATAAACAGTTGAATAGAAAAAGTGGAATAGAATATCTCATTCCGTTTGGAACACTTATTTATAATTTTGAAAGATAAATGTAGTTCTTTGTAAGTGATAATTACAAAAACACCCCTAAGGTTTGGGCTCATTACAATAAAAACCAGAGTTATTTGAAAATTACAAAAGAAAAGCTTGAGGTTGATTCCATCGGATGATTTTCGAAAATATTTCAAAAAACCCCATGACATTTACAAAAATATTACAATTACCCTACTTAAATTTAAGACAAAACGAAACTTGAAGGTTTTTCTTTTAATTTTGAAACATGTTGGTGTTTTTGTAACTATCCATTTTTGTAATTATGATATAACTTTAGGGTAATTTTTGTAATTATCCTTAAAAAGAATACTAACATATTTATATAGGGGTAAGGGGTGTGTGTGTATGTGTGTGTGTGTGTGTGTGTGTGAGAGAGAGAGAGAGAGAGAGAGAGAGAGAGAGAGAGAGAGAGAGAGAGAGAGAGAGAGAGAGAGAGAGAGAGAGAGAGAGAGAGAGAGAGGGCAACCTGGATATGTGTTATTAGGTATTGGTACTCCTTTTTGATTGCTTCAACTTGAAGCCTCAATTTGTAGATGTAGAGGAAAGCATCCATGATAATGGAGCTCTTCTTCACCTTAAAATTAGATAGCCAAATGATATATGCATTAATAACATTGGGTAAACTTAATAATTAGAACAAAGTATTGAACCAAAAATCATAAAAATAACAATTACTGATTTAGATTTGGTGAGAGTTCTCAAAATTTGAAGCTTTTTGTGCAATGCAATTCTCCTATGCATTTTACATGCCATTTCTCTCTAGTGTGTGTCTGTGTGTGTGTGAATTGCTATATATTATTGAATATTGGATAATGGCCGCGTGCTGGGTTTTATAGAGACTGAAAAAGTGGGAGGAATAATGATGGGGTTTTGGGGGTCACGGAATGTTAAGAGATGCACTGACATGCTCTTGTCTCATTCTCAAATTATGAGTAATAAATTTGAAAAGCTCCTTAATTATTAGTACAATAAATATACTCCATGATTGAAAAGCTATTGTGTGTGTATATTGGATAATTATTATATATATAAAAAACACCGCAATTTGGGGTATTTGTCAAAATTTCTAGAAAGTTAATTCCAAAATTATTAATAGCAATTGAGATTTCGTCTTACATTTTTACCAAAATTGTCAGTTGAATTGGCATAATTTCTGACATAACCTATTTCACAATTAATACAACTATGACTTTTCTAAAATATTACAATTACGACGAATTTTTCGTCTCATTTATATAAAGTTATTTGTAGTATTTAGAAGAGTTGAGAGATATAATTGTAAAATATATTTGATGACGTCGGTAATTCCGTCAGTTCAACTAACGATTGAGGTAAAAATATAAGATTGAGTTAAATTAAAATGAGATTTCTATAATTTTGAAACTTCTCTAGTTTTTTTTTTTTTATAATTAACCCAAAACTCATGGTTTTCTTTTTAGTACTTATCCCTATCTATATACACACAACAAGCTTCTTACCCATATATGTGAACTAAAATACCTTTCTTCATCAAGAAATTTTACCTTTAAAAAAATAAAATACACTACAATTACGTATACTCAATTTTTTGTAGAAAAAAGTTGCTTAGGATGCTTTGTATCAAATAATTGGTGTTTTAGTGCCCAATCAGAATGTAAAATAAATTTCAAATGAGTAGTCCTTGTACAGTCCAATACAAGAAGTGTCAATGTCACGCATACATACATATGTAGGATGCGCTGAAAAGAAGCAGCCCCAATTGCAGGATTAATAAGAGACCAAATGCAGGCACCAAAAGCATCAATATTTTCAGATTTTTTTCAGGCCAGTAATATATATAGGGGAACTATTTTCTCTGTAGGTCCTAAATTTGGAGTTTACAAATAGCAATTCCAAATTCTGCAAACCACTGAGGTTAGTCCTTGGCCATG
This sequence comes from Rehmannia glutinosa, assembly GCA_016081115.2. NCBI lineage: Eukaryota > Viridiplantae > Streptophyta > Magnoliopsida > Lamiales > Orobanchaceae > Rehmannia > Rehmannia glutinosa. The sequence goes on from JABTTQ020002414.1 coordinate 378,020, forward strand.
GATATTACTCTTCAGAGAGTCTCTTACTCTGCAATGACATGGCCAATTTTTTTTTTTAAAAAAAAAAAATTTCCAATTTTTGCAATTATGTATGGACTCAGACTCAAAATCATATCTAGCACCTTTCTCAAAAAAAAAAAAAAAAATCATATCTAGCACCAATGTGCACACACATAGGGTTGAAAAACAATATACTCGTTACTCGTTTCGAGATTGATGTTAAAAGCTTAGTTCGTTGGCATAATAAACCAAACTTGAGCAATTTTTTTTATTCGATAATATGTAAAGTTCGGCTCAAGCTCGACCGATTAGTAAAAAAAATGAATAAATTATGTGTTTGGCTCGACTAAACCTCGTTCGAGCTCGATTCGATTAATAATCAAACCAAACTCAAGCACAATTTAATTTGAAGCTCGATTTATTCAATCAAGTTCCAACAACAATATGTTGAGGTCGACTCGATTTGTACACACCCCTATACACATGTATGCGTGTTTTTGTGTGTGTACTTTTTGGCTTTATGATAATATCACGAGCGCCACCTTCTACTTGCGCCCATTGGTATGGCGTGGTTCAACTTTAATTTGTCTTTCTAACTCTTTTTTCCCACTGTCTCTGAATAATCACATGATCTCATATATCTGCTCCCACTAGCGTTACATAATTGATCCACCAATATTGTAAAATTTGTCTGACTTGTTTAGTTTTTGCATTTTGGATAATTCACAATCATGCTCTAAGTGAATCCAAATTAGTAATTACATGATATATAGTTCTCAATGTAAGATGAGTTTTAGGCCATTAGCGAGGTTGTAATTACTATATTGCAATGTTGTAAAAATCGGCCTAGGCGGCCGCCAGGCGCCGACTAGCGCTAGGCGCCCTAGGCCGACCCGATTTTCCGAAAATCGGCCAAAAAAAAAAAAAAATCGTCCTGGGGCAAAAATCGGCCTGGCGCCCGCCTAGGCGGGCGGGCTAGGCGGCCTAGGCGGGCGCCTAGGCGGCAAAAAATCGGAAAAAAATCGGGAAAAAATCGGTCTAGGCGGTCAGGCGGAATAAATCGCCAAAAATCGGGAAAAATCGCCAAAATACAAAAAAAAATAAAAAATTAAGAAAAACTTGGGCTTTTCTAGGCGCCGAATCTAGGCGCCCTAGGCGCCCGCCAGGCGCCCTAGGCGCTAGGCGCCCGGTTGCCGCCCGACTGGCGCCTAGCGATTTCTGCAACCTTGCTATATTGTAGCATTAAATTTAGGGGTAATTATAAAAACTACTCCTCAGATTTAGACTAATTATTAAAAATTTAGTTATCTTTAAAAATTACGAATATCTTCTTGACATTTGCAAATTGTCCCTCATGAGAGGGTTATTTATTAAGTAATATAAACTTTATGGGGTATTTGTACACTTTAAGGGGTATTTATAATTTTGAAAGATATAATGGAATTCTTTGTAATTATGGTAGTTTTTGTAACTATACCCTCATATTTATGAAAATTCACGGGTTGAATTACTGGTTTGATCAATAGAAAATTGTTTCTTTTTTAAATTATATAAAATGATAACACAATATATTTATTATGTACATAATTTTAAAAATTCTACGAGCTTGTAGTTTAAGTGGTATCGTTTATCATTTGAATGAGTGTTAATCAGAGTTAGAATCCTGAGTCTTTTAGTTTCTTTGCAATTTATCTTATCCCTTCCTGCTAGAGGTGTCAAAATAGACCTGATCCGGTAAAAAAGCCGGACTATACTACAATTTAGGAGGCCCCAAAGGGACCGTGCTAATTTGGCCCAAAAAGTCGGTCTTGCTAGACCACTCAGTCATTTTATGTTTATTTCCATGTGCTAGACCATGATGGGCCTCGAAATTAGCGGGCCGGTGAAATTCAGCTCGTCCGACTCGACCCGTCCCATTTGACAACTCTTCTTCTAACCACTCCTCCCAATTTATTAAAAAATGTACATTGTTTTAAAGATAAGAAGATAAATAACCATGTAAAAAATACATCTAAATTTTCCAAATCCAGCTAACTACGTACACAATACAACCAAATACAAAATTTAAACTTTCTTTCAAAACAAATGCTGGTTTTATATTATTTGTAGATCGAGTTTTTGGTTTTTTAAAATCAATCTAACCAAGTGGCCTCTAGTATAACTTCTTAAATCAAAATTTGAAAACATTTAATGCATATAACTCTTGTCACCTCCAAAATTAAAGGGGAAATTGGGGATCAACCGTTTTATTTTTTATTTTTTAAGATAATACAAACGAATCTTGACTAATTGATGAAAACCGTTTAGGCACGAACAATGGTCAAATACAGAAGCAAGAACCGTACTTGTTGATGGGAATTTGACAAGACCTCTCCTTTCATTTTTTTTGCTCTTTTAGCATTCTGCGAAGGCATGCATAGAAAGAGAGAGACAGAATAGCACAAACAAAAAAAGGCAGAGATATAACATAGTGGAACCTGGAACAGTAAGGCCTTGTATGGTTACGTGGAATTTCCACGGACAATTTCTAGTTTTTAGTGTTGTAAATTGAATTTTGAGAATTTATTGGTTTTCGTGTGAAAATTGAAAATATGTTTGGATGAGTGAATGAAAATGAATTTTATGTAGGTTTGGAAATGAGATTGTGTTTGGTTGAGTAGTTTTGAAATATTTTTTAATATATATAATAATTTAAAAAGTTGATATTGGTTGAATATTTTAATTGAATATATGATATAATATTTGTGAGATTGTAGGCTAGTGGGTCCCATTAGGTATAAATAATTAAAAAATAATAATATTTTAAGTTGATTGAGTTGGTAATAGCGGGTCCCATATGTATAATTGGATGAAAATATGAGAATGGTGATTGATGAGTGATGTAGGATAGTGTATAAGGTTGGAAATTGAAATTATAGGCTTGAGATGTAATTTTATGTGAAAAATGGAACGTGAAAATGATGATTTCCATTGGAAAATTTATAAACAAACATGATTCAAGTTTTATGAATAGTTGGAAATAGGTTGTTGGAAACATAAACAAACTAGGCCTAACATATTAGGCAAAATTGCAAAAATTGTCATTTAACTTAATGGGAGATCAAAATTGGTCTTGTCTATTTTCAAAATTTTAACTTGGTCTCTAAGTTTTAAAATTATTCAATTTATCGTCTGTGACTCGTATATGATCCTCTAAAATTTTAATTTTTTTGATTTCCAGTTGTTTTCGGGTGATATGACAGACATTAACCCACATTAATCCTAAAATTGTAACTGTTGATGATGTTGATTAATGTTTGCTATGTCAGTGATGCCAACAAAAATAGTCGAAAATCAAAAAATTCCCAATTTTTGCGGATATGAGTCACATGTCAATTTTCCAATGTTTTTGTGACATTCTGATTACAGTATGACTAAAATGGAGTATTGTTCTAAAAATCACCGTCGAACCCCGATTAATCACCGCTTAGGCGTTAGGCTCCCACTTGTCCACCTATGATATGCTTCGATTAGGTCCCGTCTAACCCCGCGCAGCTTCTACCTAATTCCGCCTAAACTCTAGATCCCAATCTGCCATCTGTCTTGCGTCTAGCACTTTTTGAACATTGAAATTGAGTAATTTTAAAACCTACATGACCAATTTTGATGCACCTTAACTTATAAGACCAATTTTGCAATTTTGGCTAACATATCATGTACCTCCTCAAATCACTCTTGTAAAGCTTTTGTTGTTTAGTATATGTAGGTATAAAAGCGGCCACCCCACCTTTTGAGGATTTTACATCACTTTCTGTCTACTCTTTTTTCGATATTTCAATGTTGCAAAGCTCATCTCCCCATCCCTTTCTTTTGTCTCTATCTTCTTGACATGTCATGAATCTCTCTCTCTCTCACGGGCCCATCTTCCTTTACATAGAAATATAGAATAGTTTTGTCTACATTCTGAGTGTTTTTAAAACTTTTTGTTCGTCTATAGAATCTAGCTAAGAGATATTCACATTACTATACCAACTCTTTCGGCTTTAAATTAGTAATAAATTGAATAAATCATGAAACATGAGGTACCCATTCCTTTTAGATAATGCTTTATAAGTCAAGAAGAAAGAACAATTTAATTTGTTGGGCTAGACGTAACTTTCATTATTTCATTTATTATATCCATTGTAAAGTAATGGGTACGAAGATTTTATATTTCAAACTATGTATCGTGTATTGTTCATAATATTATTCATACACGCTAAGCATGTTGATGACATCATTAATTTACTTAAAGTATATTTAAGATAATTGGAATATGAAATGAAACACTGTTTAGAATAAAGAAGTCGGACTCCAAGCAATGCAAACATGCTAATTCATGCTAGTGTGTCACCAATAGTGTTGCCATCGAAATTATTTCGCGACACTTGACTCATACATATATAATCAATTTGTAGGTGCTCTGAGTGCAGTGAGTCTTGGTTTTGGTGTCTTCGTGTACACTTGTTGACTTCTTTGTAATATCAATTTTGTAGATGAAATTATAGTCGAAATAAAGAAAATCGCAAATTAGAAAACTAAAAAGTAGGTAGGTCATGGACTGACAATCCTCAACCCCTGGCCCAAACAGGCTAACCTGTTTATGCTCACCTCATGTCGGCCCTTAAAACCTCAGGCTAACCCATTTCTTTTGGTCTTTTTTTTCTTGAAATGCTGATTGCCATTGATATCAATCGAGTTATCGTGAATGGTTCCATTTATGGATCGGATAAGCAGATTGGGGTGGACAAGGGAGCCATGTAGTCTGGTAGGGGGAATTTGGGCCAGTCATCCACGTATACCTATCCGCAAGTATAATATTTAGAAATAGAAATTAAACCCATGGGCCTGGCCCATATCTTCCGGCTCTATTAAAACCCAAGACTAATTGGCCTAACATAGCACGATTATGCACATCCAATAGTGGCATAATAATATACCTTCAAAAAATAATAATAATAATAATAATGGCATAGCCGCATAATATTTATTAATAAGTTGAGAGTGCTAGTTACAGAGGATGAAATAAATTTTCAAGAAACTGAAAAAAAAATTTATAAGAAAATTTATAATAAATATTTATTATAAAATCATGTCATACATTAAATCACTTATTTAATGAAAAACTAATATATTATCCATTTTTTATATCGAGGCTCTTGTATTCTACGCCAACAAATGAATCCAAAAGGAGAATACAGGTACAGTGATCGGCGCGAAAATTCGAGGACATGCTCTTGGATATGCCATCAAATAGATTTGAGAGATTTTTTCAGTGTAAGTTTTCTTGAATCATTCGTGTGGCTACTGTTCATACTTTCTCTACTGTTTCATGTTTTTTTGCTTCTGGAATTACTACTATTTCAGCAATTGAAGATATTATGCTGCTTAGTGTTGCTTGATAAGACTTGTTTGGTCGGTGGATCATCTTTTGAAGCTTGTGTGGTTCATGATTTTCATGTTTCAGACGAGTATGAAATGGCGCGAGATTTATTAGACGTTGAGTGTGGTGTAAAATGCATGTAATGTGTTTGACAGAAAGCTACAACAGTCAACAATGATCTAGTTTTGTGGAAATAATATGATGTTTTGTGGCTATTGAAGGCTGAAAAATAAGATAACCTACATGATCTTGAATTCAATATCAAAAGCTAAAAGCATATTTAAACTTGAGTTTTCACAAGCTTGAACAATTTTTGACGTTTGTTTTTTTTTTTTTTCCTTTTATTTGATAGCTTTTGGAGATGAGTTTGGAGCTCGAGTGGTTTTCGGTTCATTAAACTCGTTTAAGCTCAACACATTTAATTATCAATCAAACATATACAACTTCAACCTTGATAGAAATTCACGTGATACTTAGACAATGAATTGTTTGGTTTGACTCGCTCTTTAACTTATACATGTTAGTAAAAGGGTCTATATTGTGTAGTCAGCCTGCTTCCACACCAAGACATGTTTAGACCAAGCATTGATTTATCAGAGAAATTTGATATCTCACATAGAGACGTGATTCGTGAAGGAGGTGCTTAAGATAGCAGCCTTAGTCTAGCTTTCAGGCCATCAAATCCAGCAGACTCATGGAGACACACTTATGTATTTTACACCTAAAACTCTATAAGTTGTTTTGTATTAATGGCATCTGCACTTACTAGATTTTTGATAAGGGCCTATTAAGTACATGTTGTACCCATGGTAATTAATAGCTGTTTCAATCTGTTTTAAAACTCATTGAACAGAGAAACTCTGCTATTTGACAATCATCTGAAGATATATCAAATCCAGACTGCCATGCTGGAATGACCTCATTACACCATTCCGATTGAGTTACATGACAATTAAGGCATGGGCCTCTCTCTCTCTCTCTCTCTCTCTCTCTCTCTCTCTCTTTCTCTCTCTCTCTCTCTCTCTCTCTCTCTCTCTGCATGTCTGTGTGTATGTGTTTTGTATTAAATGCACTATAACCAACACTTGATTCATAAAAACTAAATGCAAGTTCTGTGTATGTGTTTTGTATTAAATGCACTATAACCAACACTTTTGATTCATAAAAACTAAATGCAAGTTCTGTTTCCTGTGTCGTAATTAAAAGCATTGAACATCCACAGGTAGAAAGTACTGCCTGTTAAAAGCTAATAGATTGGAATTCCCTTTCAAGTTTAGTCATGTGGATCTTTCAATGACTATAGAACCAAGAAAAGTAGAAAACCGTCAAAAGTTTCAGGAATGATGAATACATGTAACTGATGGCTCTTACGTTTAGTATCTGTTTACATGTGTCCTAAACCAGGATCTGTCATCAAAGTCCCTGAGCTCCTTTTACACTGATTGAACATGAGCTAAGTCTAGCATTGCAGAAACCCCTCAGCCAGGTAACAGCTGAATGGCAGCTCAATCCATTCTGGCTTAACAGAATTTGGCTCTTTGCCAATTTCCATATCCAGTTCTCATCTATATATTTCCCCACCAAAAGCATTTATTCTTCACATTGGGGAACTTCATAAGTGATACTATGAGAAATTGAAAAAAAGAAAAAAAATTACCTAGTGGCATTTGGAACCATGATTGGAGATGCAGAATGGCAGGGCAATTCTCCTTTGGCAGAAATAATTTCAATTTTACGTGCAATGATATTTTTCTGCCAAAGGAGAACTACACTGTTATTCTTCTCCACTTCCTATTCTGTTTTGCACCTTGGAGCTCCAGTTTTGACTCTACCTCTGCTGAGCTTCAATGGTGGGTTTTTATTCTCGACTATTCGCATCTTCCATGGATATTCTCTGGGAATTCAATGGTATATGCCATGGAACAATGCCTCTGCTCTTTCTTTTACTTTTTTTGTTGCAGTCATGGTCCCCCTTACCTTGCAGGTCTTCTTTTATGTGTCATCACGATAATGCCTGACTGCTGGGCATATCAAGAAGCATAACAATTTTTAGATGCCGTTAGATAGAAAGCTAGTGATAAGTTGCCTAAAACACTATTGATAAGGTTTACACATAGCTAATTTATTTGTGGATATCGATACACTTCTTCTATACAATGCAATGTTTATTTTTCAGATTTTTCTTGTTTCAATAGACACATGCATGTCTTATGACTCTGACACTCATCATGGTTACAAATCTTATGATGCCTGGATATGTACTATCATGCATAAGCCTGATTATTGAGGCTTTCAAAAATATTTTTTTTTTTCAGGAGTAAATTAAAGTTGCATTTGGATGGAAGGATTTGGAAAAAGGATTTCAAATGACCTTGGATAAGATTGATTTGAAATCCACCACAATTACTCACAAAATAGATTAAAATATGAGGTTAAGTTTTTGAAAATCCATTGTAAACTGAGCTTATCTAAACAAGCTCAATGGATTTGAAATCCGTAACTTCAAATCCATCAATCCAAATGAAGCCTAAATGATTTCATCTTCTTATTTAAACCACGAATAATACGATTGGTCAATTCAAAGAAATAACATCATCCGAGTGGAGATAAAAACATGCTCTCGTGATTTTTCTACGAGCAGCATTCCCGTCACAATCATGTAACTCTGATTTTCAGTTGATTCTTCAGTATGCCTTCATGATAATTCTCAGCTGAAGCCAACCACCTGTTGATGCTCGCATAGAATATAATAAGTTGCCGTACCATATTATGACTTTCAATTGAAACACTGCATGTTTCTAGAGGAAGGACCACATGTCTGGAGCGCAGACCACTGCTTCAAGATTAGTCATCTGTAGATGGAATAACTTGGCTCATATGAGATTTTCATGCTCCTAAACATGCACATGCCTGATGGAAGCCACATGGGTGCACATCGGTTTTCGTATTATAATCTATATCAAAAGGTTGCATTGCTTACAGGCGTATGATCGTGTTTTCATTGAGATTTTCCATTTTTACAATTTCCGTTGAGATTTTTGCTTTGTGTTGGTTTTTGTGTGAGAATTGAAAATATGTTTGGTTGAAATTGAGAAATGAAAATATTTATAGGTTTGGAAATGCAATGATGTTTGGTAAAGTATTTTTAATAATGAATTATATGCACGAAAGCACGTGAAAGTGTTCCTAAAATTACCATTTTCATATTTTATTGAGTTGTATTAATTGGGAAGTTGGGGAGATGGTGTGAATGCAATTGAATGACAATATAGGGGAATAGGTTTGAAAATTGGGGAAATAAGTGTAACGTGAATTTTTTAGAGAGAATATAGATTTAGAAATGAGTTATTTCCAGTGGAAATACATCAAACAAACATATTTCTATTTTTATGAATAGTATAAAACTAAAATAGGAGTTTGAAAATGGCAACATATGAGACCTTAGACTTTCCAATTCCATGATTGTGTTTCAGATTTTGTTCGAAAACTCCATTACGGACAAGGGAACTAAGAATTATCCCAACTCCTATCCATATGCTTTTACCTGAATATGATCCCACTATTAAAGCATCTACCGTAAAAATTAACAGTAGCGAGAGGAAAAGTTTTATATTCGATAATTTGGTTTATGAGTTGATGTTGGACAAGGTACAATTAGCTATCAAAACTATATATACCAGTTTTCTAAAATTTTGCTACTTAGTTAATGAGGTGCAGGTAAATTATTGCGCGGTCTCCTTTGGTAGACAGTCACTGGTTATCATTTGATGGGGGAATAGTTCTGTGCATTCTGTGGCTGTCTGCCAAAGGAGATTTGCTCACTAATTGTCCTACAAATTTACTTCCAATCAGTAAGCTGTTTTCAAATTGATCTGAATAGAAACGTTGAGGTGTAATATTTCAGAAGATTAATATTCACTTTTTTTTTCTTTTTTATGTACTTGTCTGAGAATGCTGTACAATTTCATATTAGATAGTTTGATGCTACTTCTTAGCTGAGCAAGTTCAGGTTCTTCTATTTAGCTGCTAGGTTCAGTTGGGAATTGGCTACTTGCTATTTATCCTTTTATCAAGCTTTGATTTGGTTTTTAGTTTTGTTCTTTGTTATACTAATTACTAAGCAGCTTTCTAAGCTTCACATTTTGTTTTTACAGATATCAACTTTATCGTGATCGGGTGAGGTCATGCACATCAATGGGCCGTATCAATTTTACAAGCCTCCAAATTGTGTAAGTTTTAGGTCTTTCTATTGAACTTGAGATTTAAGCAAGTTGACTGTTGATATTGGCACCACCCTATTATCGAATGTTCCTGTGACATTATTTGCTAAGAATACCAATGACCAATGAGACTAAAACTTTAACTGTTTCTTTAATGAGAATATATCTTTTTACATTTTTTTTAATTAATAGAAGAAAAAGGTGTTTTACACAGCTTTCCTTCTCTCATCTTCCATTTAGTAATATGAATCCATGTCCTTAGAGTACTCTTTTCAACTAATAAATCACAAGAAAAATAAACCTACTGGATAAAAGAATATAATTCGGAGACAGCTTTTTGTAGGGAACTGATCAATGTGTACTAAGAAAAACTATACTCCCACTCTATATAAAAAAGAATTAAAACAGTTATTATTTAATATATCTTTTTATATTATTATTATTATTATTATTATTATTATTATTATTATTATTATTATTATTATTATTAGTGTTAGTGTGTTACTATTATTATTATTATCAGATTCCGAAAATCTGGCCTTTTTGGTTTATTTCAAGCTCATTTTTTTTTTAATATTTGAAGGGATTGAGAAATTTTCAATAGATTTTCGTATAAAATGAAAATATGCTTGGATTAGTTATGTTTCTATGTATAATTACACTGATTCCATAATAAAATTGTATTTGTTTGTCTGTTTTCTGCATAAAAAGACATGAAATGTTAGTAGGTTTGAAATGAGTTTTTGGTAGGTGCATGCAATTAAAGATAGGTTCTAAAATAAATTTTAAAAATAAATATAAATTTGTTTCTGAAGAAAATAAATAAGCAACGGAGTTTCAAATAGTAAAAAAAAAAAGAACGATTCTCTTTAGAAATGAAAACAAACTGCCCCAAGCCTTTGGTCATTTAAAGTTGTGCATGTCTAAGATATAAAAACTCAGTCAAGCCTTAACACTTCGTCATGTTGTTACATTGGCTTTTGTTTTCTCTCCTGTACAGTTTCACAAAATTAATCCTGAAAAAAAGGTCACATAATAGAAAATTAGCTGCGAATGGATAACATTACTTACACTAGCCGTATGAAAAAGAAATTCTCGAATAAAAAAAAACCTATATCATAATAGTCATTATGAACGAGTTCGTGAAAATCAAAACCGATAAATCGTTGCTTTCCATTATTGAATTTAAAAAAATATATATAATAGTAATTTTTATAACAAATTGCATAACAAGGCAATCTCATAAATATATACAAAAGTTATATAATATGATAAAAGAATAAAGATTACTCTCAGCATTGTGGGATTGAATGGCAGGGCAATTCTCCTTTGGCAAAGAAATAAGTATGCATGTGCATGTCTTCCCTGCCAAAGGAGAATCACACTGTTATTCTTTTTCCCACACAATCAACTTTCTAATTCCTTGAATAAAGATACATGCAATATATGGAGTTTATTTCATGAAACCCCAAAGACAACGCTTTATATAAGTTTGAGTTATTTCTTGAACCCCAGAGACCAGGCTTTATATCGGGAACCATCCGCGTTTCGCACCTTCATTTGGATATGCTGAAGGAGGAAATGGCATATGCTTTGGGACTATTCCTCTAGGGTTTTTTCCCCTTTACTTTTCATTTGGGGCCATGGTACGAAAAGTTCTAACCTTCAATCTCACCTTTTTTGTTCTATGGATATGCTCTTTTACGTGTAGATGATATTGAAACATTATGTGTACATTTTTTTCCTGTGTCATAAGGAATCTGATCCTTGATTTGCTTTCATAGGAGTAGAAATATAGGATTCCTCTTGTTTATGTCTTTAACATACAGAAGATCGATAGTTTGTTCTCACATTAATAGTGTCCTTTTATGATTTTCTCTTTTTAGTGCTCTTAAGTGATGTGAAATCTAAGTTTAAGACTCAATGAATAGGATTTGAAAAGGGCGTCTGTAGCTGTTCAGTATAGTGAAGGGCTTATTGTACCTGGGGATTACCTTTATATAATTAAAGCTTCAAAAGGATGTTAGAAATTATCGAAAAGTTAAAGGAGTGGGGTCAATATCATTTTTTCTCATAAACCATTGTTGATGTGAATTTTTGTGCTTGTTATATAATTATGACCTGATTATTAATTAGTATGGAACTCTCTTCCTTATTTTTAGAATGCTGGATATTAACCAGAAAATATTAGGGACTGTAACTTGACTAGTCTTAGGTTTTACAATATCAAACACAAGCACGTGATTAAGAACTAATCTAGAAACTTATATACAGAAAGTGGCCTTTCATTCCAGATGCTTTTGGTTTGTGTAGAAATAATAAGAGTATCGTATATAATCCTTAACAGGGACTAGATTGATTGTTGACTATATATGTACAATCTTGTGATAATGACACTCTAAACTCTAATTGGTGATATAAACCAACCTGGAATCAGCATTAGATCATGTCCAAGTCATATAAATTAAAGCTAAATCTATAATCCTAGCAAAAAAATTAGCATGAATGGTTGTCTGTAAATCTGTGAATACTAGAATTATTACTTTTGTCTGAGCACGGAATGGCTATTGTTCTTCTAACTTTCGGGTTTAAAACTTGTCCCTTCATACTCACAACTCTTGACTTTCTCAAGGAATCGATATTCGATAACCTCTAACTTTTCACTAAATTTTTTGTTAATATTTCATGAAATTTTCATATTTTAATATAGGAAAAAATTCAAAGTTAGTCTTGTATCTATAGAACTGTTGTATCTATAGGACTGTTGTGTTATTAGTCCTGTAACTTTTGATTTGAAGCTGCGGTCTTAGTCATGTATGTTTTGTTTTGTTTTTCGCAACTTTGGTCCTAGGACTTGTGCAATTTTGGTCCTACACGTTTTAAGTTTGTACAAATTTGGTCTTGCAGTGCTATTTCAACTTATTTCCAAATGCCCTTGGTAGCCAAATAAATATACCTAAGATCAAGTAGAAAATGGTATAATAAGTAATAACATATGTGTTTTATTTACTTATGAGTTGAATTTGGTTATCTTTTATATATTAATTGCCTAATGAGAGGAGAATTTTAGAATAATGAGTCAGGACAAAAATCAGAGACATGAATTATTTCCTATTTGTGGAAATACAAAAACATGTACAATTAGTTGGCAAAATTTATTATTTTAACAAATAGGACCGAAATTGCCACAATTGAAAAGTATAGGAATAAAATTGTCAAACCTTAAATATTACAGGACTAGAATTGTTATTTTAGCTGAGGAGCAAAATCGCAACTTTAAAAATTACAGGACTAATTATGCAACAGCCTGGACTAATTTTGCAATTTCCCGTTTTAACAAATCCTTTCATACAGCACCCAAATCCATGCTTCAAGAAATTAAAACCTAGTATGTACAGGAAAAAGTACAAATAATTTTTGGATTTCCGTGTGAAAGTGAAGAGTTTATTCCTCTGACTGGTGAGTGTAATGTAAGAATATGCTTCACATATCCATGTAAATTGTAATGTAGCATGTCCGAAAACCATTCGACTATAAATATATGTGAAGGTTGAGAACTGTTCATCAAAGGACCATGAAAAACATAAATAAAAGGTTAGGGATGCATTACTGGGCAATTACTCCTTTGGCAGTAGGCCTGTAAATGCCAATGGCAGAAGTATTATTGAGCTTTCTGCCAAAGGAGATTTGCCCCGCAATGCAACCATAATAATCATTACTAGCAGTTTACAAAATGAGGTAGAGAGTAAATGGTACTACTTTTATTTTGGCTGTTTCTTATATTATGTCCTTTTATTATTATTATTATTATTGTTGTTGTTGTTGTTGTTGTTGTTGTTGTTGTTGTTGTTATTATTGTTGTTGTTGTTATCTTTGAAAAGAACTCTTTCGATTGGCTTATGTGACACTTGTTATCTGAGTCTACAATTATATCACTTTTGATACCTAGTTTCTTGAAAAATTAATTCTTAAACTATACGAGTCCTGTACTTCTCTTAAATGTGACCCTGGATAGTCGTCTCAAATAGAAACGCCCAAAAATCTTAGGGTATGTTTGTAAAGTGAAGGTTTTTGAATTCAAAATTTTTATAATTTGGTTTGTCGGAAGAAAAATCAAAATGGTTTTTGTTGTATGGTGTACACTTGACAAGTCTCACTCTCAGAGATAAAATATCAGTGATAATGTAAACATTGTCAGTATTGAAATGTGGGGAAACTTTGTCATCCATACTATGGCGTTTCTTGGCTTTTTCTGAGCTAATTTTGATTTTTTGTTATATTTTGTCATTTGTTCTACACAAGTTTTACAATTTCTATCTGAGCACTTCAATTGTTGAATTTTTCGTTGGGATTCCATCACATACATGACACGCCTCTTGTTTATGCACTTTTTTTTGGTCAATTCCAGGTTGTTTGATGTGTTCAATTCCAACTATTGAGTTAAGGCTGAAAAGTTAGGTTGTTATTTTTTCCATATAAAACGACCTGGAATTGATCAAAGAACGCACAAACAAGAAGCGCGTCATGCATGTGACAGAATCATGACGAAAAGTTACACAACTGAGGTGTTACATATGGCAAAGTGTAAACCCCTTATGACAAAGTGTAACAAAAAAATTCCCAAAGTGTGAAAATCATTATAATTTGGATGGCAAATTGTTTCTACCCATGATATTGTAATGAGTGAGAACTGGACCCGTCCTAACATTTTGGGGAGCCATGAGCAAAAGAAAAAAGGGGCCCCTATTAAAAGAAGAAAAATATAATCAATTATTTTATATACGTACATTTTGGATATAATTTAATAAGAACTTGAAAATAAATATATGTTATTTAAATAATATAATAAATTGACATAAATATGTCAAAAATAGTAAACTTCAATGTCCCAAAACTAAAGGAAAAAAACACCATTTCTTTTATTTTTGATTTTAGAAGTTAGGTTAATTTTTTGGTAAAATTTTGAAAGCAAAATGTCATGTGGTATTTTTTTTTCATTTTTTGGGGACCCCATAAAAACAACTTAATAAAATAGATGTATCTTTATATAAAGACTTATGTGAAATTGGGATCTCTCAAAATTGGGGCCCTAGGCCGCCGCTCTCGGTGAATACCCTCAGGGTTGATCTGAATGAGAAATGTTATTTTGCCACCATGGGGGCTCTCCTAAACTTTGTAGTGATCGACAATAAAATAACGTTTAAGTTGTCACTAGTGAGCTTGTGTAAATCACTATTGGTATAAAATAAACTTTCTTGTCATTCATATATATAGGTAAACAGAGACAATTTTCACAATATAATAACTTAACATTTTATCACTGATATTGTTTCCTTGTTTTTTCTTTAGATTCCTCACATTATAATTTGCTATATTATTGATGTGTGAGGCCACATCAATCTTCACATTACGTTTTGTCTCAACAGATCCACACTCACGACCTCCACTAAAAGGATAATTTTAACCACACAACACAGAATTTCAATCAACGTTGTAATCTTAACTCACCATCTACTTGTGATTCCTTAAGCTACAAGATTCCAACTTAATTTCCTTTTGCGGGAAACATGGAAATACAACGTAATTTTAGTGGGTTCGTCATTCAAATATGGTAGGTAGAAAGGTAGGAAATAAGTGTTTTAGGTTGTGATTAGATATCCTTTCATTTTGATTTTCTTTTCTGCTAGAAAATAGTGATAAAAAAAACAAATTTGAAAGAAAAATGATTAATTATGCAAGTGTAATTAGATATAAGATTAAAATGTTATAGTGAAGGTTGATGTGATATATAAATAATGAAAGTGATATAGAGATAATGAACATAATGATTGTGATTGAAAATGTGTGAATTGATAATGAATTTGTGAGATAGTGTGTATAAATGTTTGTTTTTTTAACAAAGTATAATAATGATAGTTGATTTAATGTTTTCTTTTAAAAACTAAATTGATGTGTTGGTGATTGAAAAAGTGAAAGTGGGTGAATAGTGTAGTTTATTATAATTTTCGTAAGCATGTAATAGAAATTCTCTATCGATTCTAAAATAAAAGATTTTGCTAGCAAACGTTCATCTGCGCGTAGATAGTCACAAGACTTCCAACAGAGAAAGAGTACAGAGGGGGAAATCGGTACTCGGTAAATTGGAAATAATAAACCACTTATGGAATATTACAATATATAAAATTTGATCATTAAATTAGAGGGAATAATATAAAACGAGCGTAAAGCATAGTATATGAGGATCCTATATAAGGAATATTTAAATGATAGAAATGATGCTCGGCATCGATAATGATCACCAATATGTTTCAAAAAAATGGTTTTATATAAAATACATATGTTATATCCTTGCCAAAGCCATTTGTATCTTCTATTTCATTCTCCGCTTCATAGTGTTCAATGCACTAAATAGGCGCTACATGTTCAATTGTGACATTATCTTATAAACCAGCTGGTATCCATCTGATATGGGTGCCGGGTGGAATACAAGATGGGGTGGAATTAGAATAGAAGATGAAAGATCCCATCTCTTGCCAATGGGTCGCATGCACATGGCTTAGATCCAAACATCAATTCTCTTGTGGACTAATTTGATTGAGTCGGACATTTTTTTGTTTTCTTAATTTTACTAATTTTTTTTATTACGCTTTATTGAGTTGAACGAGAAAGAAAGTGTGCATGTGCATGCATGGTTTCCTATTTGCCATTATTATCCTAACCAAACTCTATCTAAAAACATACGTGCTCGAGTTGCCGCACAAATAAACCCAAAAAAATATATATTATTTTTTATTTATTTGTTTATTCATTGGTGGCCAACAATTTTTTGCGATATGATTTTTGGGATATGCCGGAGAAATGAGTGGCATATGCGGGGAAAATTCTTGCATCAAATTTTAAAATTCCATTTTCCAATTCAAAAAGTGAAAAAATGGGGTCAAGGGTATCAATTCTATATGTACCACACAATACCCTGTTCCTCATGAAACACCTATATATGGAATCTTCACAATTCAAACCTGTTTTTTTTTTTTTTTTCTCTTCTTACTTTTTTGCTTTATTAATTCAATGTGCTGCTGCCACGTTTCGTTCCAGCACGTAAGCTCTGTCTTTTTTAGAATTGATCATAAATACTGATTTTAAAGTGAATATGTCTCGGTCGTCCATGGCGGAGCCTGAGACATTAGCAGGATGGATCGATACACAAAAATGGGACGGGTCGCATAAAAAATCCTAATAGAATAATAAAAATTATAACTAAATTTTTTCAAAGAAATAAAATTCCTCACTATTTTTTTTTTTAAAAAAAAGAGGGTTGGGCAGGGCCCAGGTTGGCCGGCCCAACCCTAAATCCGCCAGTGTTGGTCGTACACTGCAACGGAAAAAAAAATGTAAAAAATAATACTACTAGGGTTAAACATATTCGCAGACTACCCTAAACGTATAAATTTTTAAGTGTTACTTTTTTTTTCGATACGACCATCTCAACAAATTTTTTGCATTTTAAGATTTGTTAAATGGCAGCATTAGTGAAGTACTTTTTACAAGCGCATAGAAAAATAGAGTCATAGTATACAAATATAATATTAGATTGTTAAAAATTGCAATCTTAAATGTTGAAATTTTCATAAGTTACTGTGCACTGATATAAATTGCTGGCAGAAAAATTTCCCTTATTTCCCTCTCTCTCTTTCCTGTATATGTTTCTAAAAATAGTGGCCAATTACTACTTTAGAAAAAAAAAAAAAAAAAAAAAACGAGTATCCGGAAATATATTCTTGAGAATGTGCTGTGGTATTATAATTTGTTATTTTAATTTATTTCCTATGGTTATATTTTAGATTCAACAACTTGTGGGGAAAAAAAAGTGACACACAGGCTGTAGATGCTTAACTTTGAAACCCTTTTAACATATTTGCCTTCTTCAATCAATTGCGCCCCTTTGAAAAATAAAGGGTCAATTCTTCACAATTCTTCATCCCTCGTAATTTAACTGCAACATAAATTAAATATTATGATAAAATTATATTTATTTTTTAAAGAAATAAGGTGATTTTTTTTTTGTACATGCATATACATCCTTCCCTACTTAAATATCATAATATGATTGGCATATTTGTATAATTAGTAAAAAAGTTATCATAAAATTTTGTGACATAAAAGGGAAAGTTTTTAGGGATAAATTAAAAAGCTATATAGTTAAGTAAATTGTGGACTGGTAGCCAAACCTTTTTCATTCATTATTTTTCACAAAATTATAGCATAAAGAATGATTGCAGAATATACTATTTGTACGAAAAAATGAATTAAAGTACATATTTCCCAGGCACCCTATATATATACACATTTGGAGCCTCAATGTTACTCATCAGAAACAGGCAATCATATGTGTATATACAAGCATTACAGGGCAATTACTCTTCTGGCAGAAGCTAAAATTACTGCAAGCAATTAATACATTTGCAGCAGATTATAATTAAGCCACTGCCAAAGGAGATTTGCCCGGCAATGCAAATATACAAACTTACACTTTAAATTTTCAATTTTGTTATTATTATTTTTTATTATTTTTTGTGCATATAAATCCAGTGCTTCTTCATGGCCTCATGGGCATCCAATAAAGCATATATAAGAGGTAATAGTTTCTTTTGAAACCCCCTTTAGTTATATGGAAGTCTTTGGCATATTTTTGTTTTTATTTTACATGGGAACTTTTTTTCTCAAGCTGGTCTTATGTGAGACCGTCTCATGGATTTAAGTTCATGAGACGGATTATACAAAGCACAAAAAATATGAGTCACTTTTATGGGTTTGAGTTGGAATTTTATCTACATATAGAATCCATCTCATGCACAATGCCCATGAGACCGTCTCATACAAGTTTTTGCCTTTTTTTTCTTACAAAAATATTGTGGTACGTAAGAATGAATTTGTGTTTGATTTTATGTTATGTAAGTGGTTTTACTTTTATAGGTGTATAATTTTTGAAGTTAGTAATGGTGGGTATTTAAATATTTAAGTTATGATCAATGTTTTGAAATCCGGACATGGACCGGTCGGTTTAACTGGGAACCGGTCACATGTCTAGTCCGATTTTGTATTAAAATCGAGTGGCTAAAAAATTGTCGCACGGTCAAACCCGGTAAAAGAAAAACCAGAAACCCGTGACCCAGTTAACTCGGTTCATTTTTTTAGGCAAATTTTTCTTTGTTTTATTACCAAAAACAAAAAAGTATTTGGTAAATTTACATATAATTTTTCCTTATATTCGATTTATATGTATATTGAGTATTATAATTTTCTAATTTTTTTTATTTGTACTTGTTATTTTTTTACATATGTACTTGTATTTATCTTTTACATGTGTACATATGTATGTGTATGTATATAGATCAACCGGTTTTATTAGAACGGTTTAACTGGTTGAACTAGTGACCCAATGACCCAATTATTAATCTGGTCCGAGTTTAAAAACATATGGTGGAATGATGTTGTTTGAACATAAGAATATATTACTTAGATAAAAGTTATAAGTGCAGGATCCGAATATTTATAATATATTTGTATGTAATAGTATATATTAAGATAATGAGTAAGTCATGTTTTTTATTGAAATGTTAGTTTGAGATCAATAATATATTAAGGCAAAAACTTGCGTGAGACGATCTCACAGATTTAGATTCGTGAGACGGAGAGTTTTAAAAGTTTTTTTTTTCAGATTTTATTTTTCTTAGGGTTTATATTTGTTTTTTTAGGGTTTATTTTGTTTCTTGGGTTTATTTTTAATTGATTTGGGTTTTTAGGATTTTTAGTTTTTTTTAGGGTATTTTTTATTTTTTGGGTTTATTTTTGTTTTTCGGGTTTATTCTTCATGGTTCATGTTTTTAGGGTTTATTTTTGTTTCTTCATGGTTCATTATTATTTTTAAATTTATTTTCATGGTTCATGTTCTCAAAACGGAGCCCTTATGAGGTCCGTCTCACGGATTTAGATCCGTAAGACCGTCTCACAAGAGACTTGCTCATATATTAATTAGATGCAATTCGCCAATTCGTAATCTCAGTATATTCTGTTAGGGTAAATTGCAATTTTAGTCCTGTAACTTTGGAGTAGTTGCAATTTTAGTCCTTTATTTTTAAAAGTTGCAGTTTTAGTCCTGGACAATTTTGCCCTTGAGGCTAAATAGCATTTTTGGCCCTTTATCTTTCTAAAGTTAGCAATTTTATAGGTATGGCAATGGGGCAGGTTGGGGCGGGTTGGCTAGGACCCAGACCCGCCCCGTGTCTAGAACGGACGGGACGGGTTGACCCGCCACATGTCTCGGCGTGGGGCGGGTCTACCCGTTCTGCCCCATTTTAAATTAAATTCAATTAAAAAATGAGAAAATATATATTTATAAAATATTATTTACAAAATTTATTATTATCAATTTATAAATATTAAATATAATATAAGAATACATAACAATTATATTATAATATATATTATATCTGCAACATATATTAAAATATATTTTAAAATTAAAAATTCTAGGCAGGGCAGGGTGGGTACTCGAGGAGCGGAAGTGATACTCAGACAACATGTTGCTTGTTTTCCACATTATCTTAAGGTTTCCCTATCGACTTCTGCGAGTTCTTTTTCAATATATTGACATCCCAACATGTTATCCTGTCCTGGTGTTCTTGTGCATACATCGTCAAAATTTGACGATATCTCCTGTAGGGTATACATCTTGGACACTCGTCCAGATCCATTTTCTCGGAGAAAATTCTCCTCACCAATTTTTAATTATATAAAATAATAAATATATTTTAATGTTCTTAATAAACCTGGGCTCTGATACCATTTTAGGCAAAACACTTAGTCAAATAAGCCAATTATGTGCATAAGGGTATTCTTGGTATTTTGAAAATATGAAATAACTCTAGGGGACCGATTTTGCAACAACTTGAAATTTATAGGACTGAAATTGCTTAGGTATAAAATATATAGGACCAATTTTGCAAAAACTTTCAAACTTACAGGACCAATTTTGCAAACTCAATAGTTACAGGACCAAAATTGCAAACTGCTTATAGTTATAGGACCAATTTTGCAATTTTCCCTATTCTGTTAATAATTGAAATATGTTTGGAAAGGATTTTCATAAAAAATATTTGAGTTGGTTTTTATTTTAGAATCTTAAAACCATAACAATATTTAATATTCATGAATTGCTCTAAATTTTGAGAGGGGCCAGATGATGGGCCGTGTAAAGCCCGCAAGCTCAAGTAAGCCCAATTCTATGCATCACAAAATTTCATACCTTATGGAACAGTTCTTATTGAATTGTTTATTGGACTTAAAAATTAAAAATATAATTTCCTCAAAATGACGATGTGATATTATTATTTGTCAGTATTTATTTAAATTAAAAACAATCTTTTTTTTTTTTTTAATTTTCATTGAAGATTTTTTGTACTTGACTTTCTCATGGTTGATCAATTAGGACTATAGATAGTAATAGTTATCGGTAACATACATGTATGGGAATGATGTAGCATAAAAAATCAGGTTCAAACTGATTCCAAACAACAGGGATGAGATCCTATGAGACCATAGCTATAGGTAGGAACATGAGACTCAATCCATACCCTCCAACCAAATAAAATAAAAGGCTAGGATTTAATGGCATTTTATAGTAATTAAAAATTAGTGGGGACCAAATAGGGGTACAATTGGAATGTTAAAATCAGCCAAATAACTGTTTTCCTAAAATCAAGGAATAAAATCTTACCATAATCACCATCTTCTTCTCCCAACGTGAACGCAGCATCCAAAAAACAGAAAAAAAAAAAAAAAACTAGCGTCCAGAAAGTCCAGAAACCAGCGTCAAAATATCAGCCTTCATCATCGTCTTCTCCCACGATCAAAGCAACGGAAAAAACACAGAGAAATCCCACGCAAAAATCGAACCCACAAATATTCTCGTGATCAAAAACACCAAAAAATCGCAGCCCACATCAACAGGATCGGTATTGCAATGTCACAAACACAGGATACCCCCTCCACAAACCAGTCGCAACAAGGTAAAATTTCACACCAATTTATCAGCAAAAATGTGTGGTTCGAATGCATGTAATGTTAAACAATCAAAAAATTCACGAATTAATTCTCAGACATATAGCTTTGTAATTCGTGCATATAGCTTTGTAATTGCATGTACATATAGCTTTGCAACTCTGTAACTTATGTGTATATTATATGCTTAGAGTATGTGTGTTTAGTTCGTATTAATGATATGCGTGTATAGTGTCTCGAATTTGTGTATTTATTATGAAAAATATGTATCACACATAGCTTCTGTACATATATGTGTTTAGTTAGTATTAATGAAATGTGTATATAGTGTCTCGAAATCTGTGTATTTATTATGAAAAATGTGTATCACCTATAATATATCAAAAATAGCTTCTGTACATATGTGTGTTCAGTTAGTATTAATGAAATGTGCGCATAGTGTCTCGAATTTGTGTATTTAGTATGAAATATATGTAGCACATATAGCTTCTGTACATATGTGCGTTTAGTTAGTATTAATGATATGTGTGTATAGTGTCTCACATATAATGTATTCCCTAAATACGTTTTTGCCTAATTACAATGCATCTAATATATGTTTAGAGTATTAATGTATTCCCTAAATACGTTTTCACAGCTACATCGGTCTTGCGCAAAGGGATATTGAAAAATTGTCAAGTCTATCTCGTATCATATCGAACGAGAAAGCTAAGCTATTAGAGGAACAACACGAAACTACAATGTCCAGCAAACAATCAGTAATGGAAACCTATTGCGGCTCAACCTCACAATTACACATTTCCGTGTTACCACCAAAGCAAGCCAAGAACAAATGGAGTGGTAGTCATCTGAAAAGCAGGCTCCAAAGCCAAAGAGAAAAAGCCATAAAAGCAAGCACAAAACTGAAAAGAAAATGTGGGGCATGCAGTAAGGTTGTAACACATAACAGCAGGACATGCCCGACCCGCACCAGCACCTCCTGAGCGCTATGTGTATTTGTCACACTGTTCAATTTTTTAGTGTAATGTTTACGATTGGCAATTTATGATTTGTTTACATAATTCTGAACATAAACATACAATATCTGCAACCTATTTACACAATATCTGTGTATTACCCACACATCGTCCTTCAATGACAACATCAGGATCAATAAAGGTATGTTTTGGAATTATGTGTTTTTAGTTATGTAATAATTTTTGTTTAGTAATAGCACACTGTTTTTTTGTTATTTTGTGCAAGCATGCATATTTGGTTTGGAATTATGTGTTTTTAGATAGAAATATGTGTTTTTAGTTATGTAATAATGTTTGTTTAGTAATAACACACTGTTTTTTGTTATTTTGTGCGAGCATGTATACTTGTTTTGGAATCATGTGTATTTAGCTATAGAATAATGTGTGTTTAGTTATATAATAATGTGTATATAGTTTTGGGTTAATGGATACTTAACTGTACATAATTTTGTGCGTAAGACACACAATGTAGTAACTACGAATACAATATTAACGATGTATAACAACATTCCGACCATATGTACGTGAAAAATGCAAATTTATATTGATTAAAGAGAAAACACCCCACGTCTGGACCATTCATATCCACAATTCAAGAAACCATCTAAGTCATATACAAATGACTCTCAAAGACAAAAAACACCAACGATAGTAAACTAACTATACAAAAAAGATGAGCACAATTCTTCATGCTACATTGTCTATTTAAAACAAAACTACAATACGATCTTCCCCGTCCAAAACTTTCTCGCTTTTTCCAAACATCTATCCTTTAGCTCATTGCTATGGTGGAGGATTATTGCAACTGAGTACTTCGTGCGTAAGTTAGACAGTTGAGACGCATTATTCTTCTCCAATCCACAATCCCATCCCTTGGTGTCACCGCCCATGTAGCTCTCCATATGCCTCATGGCATATATACCACAATCAACTTTGTTTGTGGTATCTCTCCAAGACATGCATAGTCCAGACGGGGTGAATTTCCGGACAACACTAGCCATTTGCGGGCAGCCTTTAGTCTCCAAGTAGTTTGAAAACATTCGAACCTGCAAATATACCATGGAAAACAACTTCAAACTTCGTAGACTATATATTACAATTAACCATATCATACTAACTAACTACACATAATTTCATACTTAAATACACACAATTACATACCTATATAAACACACCCATTCTGCACTCAAAAATTATCTTCCCATATCTTTTACTCTGATCACTATAAAATCCAAAAACATGTGGGGTTGGGGTGGGGTTGGCCGGGGTGTGTGTATGAGTGATTGTCTTGTATCAGATAATTTATTGTTTAGTCCTTCAGTTTTTCCAATTCAAATTTCAAATTCACAGAAAAGTACTTTAATGTATATATGTTGATGCAATGGTCTGAAAAACACTGTGCTATTACTAAATAAACATTATTACAAAACTAAAAACACATGATTCTACAACTAAAACACATAATTCCATAACAGTATGCTATCCAAGACATATAGATGTTGAATAAAAACATAACAGCCGGGACAACTGTTTCAACACATCTTGTACAAATTCTAATACCTAACAACACAATTTAGAACTTATAAAAACACAACATGCCCATCTCCCCTGTTTTTTCTACCTGCCTGCATCCCCATTACTTCTCCATTTATCATCCTCTCTAATCATATTCCCAGTCTGCAAACTAATATTCTACCTGCCTGCATCCCCATCACTTCACCAATTATATCTCATTCAACAAACCCCCAAAATTAAAACCCACATAAAATAGATTACATCGCATTATCAAGCTTCAAAATTTTTGCAAATCTCTTATACATAAAAGTTTATTCCCTAAAATTAAACAAATAAGAACAATAGAAATCGATAATAAAAACCCAAATTGGAACCCTAACATCAACAAACACCAAAATCAAAAAGAAAATAAAAATCACAGAAAACTTACAATGTTTTGTGCGAGACCGACCGTGATGAAGATAGGAAATGATTCGTGTCAGTTGCAGATTGAGCCCTACTGTGGTGAAGAGATGAATAAGAATCGATACAGTTTAATTATCCTTTGAATAAAATCTGGAAAGACGGAACGATGGAGTGTAGCAGATGAATAAAATCTGGAGAATAAGAATCGATACCGTGGTGAAGAGATGAAGATAGCCTTTTCCAGCGAATTCAAGAATTAGAAGACGGAACGATGGAGTGTAGCAGATGAAAGAAAGAAAGGAAACGTGTATCTGGAAAAAAGGGAGACAAAATCGCGGGATATTGATAATAAGATTCAGTTACCAAATTCAAAAATTAGGGATTTACAATTATATCCTTTGAATAAAAAGACATATTACTTTCCTACCCTTGCTTGCCACTACCATGGCTAAAATAGATGGGTAAAATCTGGAGTATTGAATATTAAATCAAATGGCCTAAATGTGGTCTCATGTTCTTACCTAAATGCCATGGTCTCATTTGATCATATCCCCCAAACAACATTAGATGTTCTTAAAGTTAAAAACTATCTGCACGTGAAGAACTTGGATTAATTGTTCAAAACATTAATTTGCGTTTTTTTTCCTTTTTGATGAATTCAATATTAGAAGTAATCAAGGATTAAAAATTAGCCAGTGTTTGGATCAATTTACTCATCTCCTTTCATTCATCATTTATTATTTCATATATTTCTTAACTTGTATCACGATTTTTTAATATATTTTTCCTTTAATTACATACATTATCTTAAAATATCTTCTTCTAAAATGCTCAAAATAAAATCAAACTTTCACTTATTTTCCTTATATATAATAAATATATTAAAAGTACGATTAAATTCGGATTATCTAGTTTTCATTTTATTCTTAAAATTCAAATTCTTCCCAAAAAAAAAGATATGTCCTTTTTCATTTTATTTTTAAAATTCAAATTCTTCCCAAAAAAAAAGATATGTCCTTTTTCATTTTATCTTTTTCATGTCTATCTAGCGCGCTCCGCCAATACGATGTGTAAAAAATAGAGAATCACTCACATAAATTAAAAAAAAGAAGCAAAAGTACTAAAAATAATTGGAAAAAAAGGTATTAAAAATACGTTGTATCTAGAAATACATCAAAATATGATATTTGATAGAAAACAATGATGTGATTTGATCCATACAGTTGACCGACATAGTGACAAAAAGAAGTTTGGAGCATTTATGCAAAAATTCATTCAGAAAATGAACTTCTTATGGAGTGCTTGCTTGTGAAAAAAAAATTCACCCTTTCCACTTTTTGGACAAAAAAAATTGCATGAATATGTGATTGCTAGTGAAAATTTTCAAAAAAATACACTATTCATTTTTCTCATGTTTCAAATCATCAATCACATCCATTTATAATTTGAACAAATAAATATCACGTCACTATCATTATTATACAATCATATAACGAATACAATATTCACTCTCTCAGCTTATTTTTAAAACCACCAATCACATCTAATCACTATTATACTTAAAAAACTATCACATCAACTACCATCATCACATTTTCATCTTATATCAAACCACACTCTCAAAATTCATTCTCATTTTTCTAAAATAATATTTTCACACTATTATCTGTAAAAGTAAAAAAGAGCGAAACAACTCCCTTAATAATTGATTTTTCAAAAAGTCTATAATTATGACTTCTCTAGAATTGATTTTTTTGGAGGAGTGATTTATCCTAAAATCTATTCTAAATTAATCACCAAACATTAATTATTATTGAAATAATTTTTTATATCCAAAAGTATATCTCAAAAGTGATCTCAAAAGTGCTTCCAAACAAGCACTTAATTAAGGTTGTGATTCGTTGTGCTTTCATTCCATTCCCTTTCATTTTCTGAGAGAATAGTGATGATTTTTTCTAAAGAGAAAGTTGGAGGTGTAGAGAAAATTTAATCTTTTAGAGATGTTGATTGTTTGTGGAAATTTTTGTCATAAAAATTGTGTAAAATATAATGGAATAAAATTTAATAAAAATGAAAAATTGATTCAAAAATAGGCAATATGGATCTTATTTTATATCTTTTATTATTAATATTAAGATAAAAATAATAAAAATAGTGATAAATTAAAGAAATTATCATATTTCTTTATATGAATAGAGGGAGGAGAAAGAGAGAGAGATAAATAGTATAAGTTGGTATTAAGAAGTGTGAGAGAGAAAGAAAAAAAATGAGTTGATTTTGTAGAGAAATACGATTTTCTTTGAAAAAAAAATTATTTCTTCTACAAACAATCATACCTCCAACAAAATTTCCACTCAAATATGAAAAATTTTGGAAAAAAAATCACAACCTAATTTGTTCTTGTTATCTCTTTCTTGAAGACTTGAACGCTTTTCCCCCCTCTTTATTGTTTATTTTTTAGCTTTTTTGTACTTTACAGTACAGAGATGATGACAGCATTGAAGGACCCCCAGAAACGTTGCACGTAGCACTGGACTTTGGATTGAGATAAATCGCATTCGGCTCTTCATTTAAAAATAGTTTTATATTTTGGTCAACGAATCAAGTGCGACTTTGGTTCAAAGATAGGCGTCCCGATCCGTATATTCTCGTGAAGTACTGCCAATCATTTTACATTTTTACCCTTCAAAGGCGTCTGGAATTTTTCATGTGAAAATGTGAAACTTGTGAACGCATACGACCAATTTGGTTCTGGTTAACATATTTTACTTCTATTCCCTCTATGTAGACTTGGTCTTGATGGATGAATATATTATTATTGTCAAAATGCATCCACCACAATGAATTATTGTATTATTGTACCACCAAATCAGCATGTTGTAATTAAAATAAGTATTGTTGATGGGTAATGGGTTTCATACCATAATGAATGTACTTTTACAATATATCAAATACTTTTATTTTAATTTATGGAATAAAGTTTACAATAACATCAACATTGTTTTTATCAAAATTTTGAATCCACGTATATCTCATTTTTTTGTAATTATCTTAAAAGGTTCTAAATGCTTCACTTCACTCTTTCACATATAATGAAATGGCTAATGTGTATTTTCTATATTATACAAAAATATAATAAGGTGAATTCGACTATTATTGTTAATTATTAATATTAGTTAATTCATTTTGCATTTACTTCCTATTGATAAAAACCTTAAAGAATACCCCATCCAACATTTTACAGACATACATGTAGTGATAGAGATTGAGGGGGAAACCTATTTTTTTATGACAATTACAAAAAAAAAAAAAAATTTACTCAAATTTGGGGGGCAAAAGTATTTATTCCCTTAGTCTATACAAAATATAGACTAAGGGAAAGTCAATCATCCTCACATTTGTACACTAAGTCTTTATGATCATGATACTTGTCTTAATGAAAGGAAATCACGTCTATAGATAGTCCAATTTGGCTATGTTGAGGAATGCATATATTATACAAGCTAAAGACTACCATCAGCCCATGAATTAATGAAAAAAAGAAGAAAACATAAACCTCAAAGATAGACAACTACCCTAAAATTAATACACTCATTGTATATTTTACAGGCTCGTTATAAGGTAATGGGTATTTCTAGTGCAATTCTTTAATTTGACTTAGCGACCTAAAGGTTTTGATATGACTTAAGTATTGAATGGTCTTAGTCGGAGACGACCCCAACTAGCTTGATTTGTATTCGTATTGAATGTATTACCGAACTCAAATAGTAGTTACATCAGTTACATACCACCTAGACACAGCTAAAGAGATCACCTGACCTGATCTTGAAAATCTCACACAGTAAAATATTAATGTAACATTGATTTCCAAAATCAAGTTTATAGTTCAAGTGGTATCAACTCTTGACTTATTTCAAACTAATATTTTGATATCTTCACTTCCTATTAAAAGCAAAAAAAAAGAAAGAAAGAAGTTCCAAACTTCCAAGAAATGATAGGTTCCACGGAAATCGAAATCTCCAAGAAACTTGTCGCATTTTAGCCTTTTAGACTCAGACATCGGATTGGTCAATACTCAAACATGGTATATTCCTTGTAATAAAATTATTCAGGAGCAAAACGTGTTTACCATTTTAACAATTTGAATACCTTTTCGCAATACACATTAAGAAATTAAAGGGCATTTTCGTCCACGCATTCTTAATACGAGCTATAAATACCCGCCTGTTTCTAATTTCCCCAATTCCCCGAATAAACCTAATTAGTTTCCAAACGTCCTTCTTTTTTTTTTTCAGCCGCCATTTATGGAACCAGAGGATGTGCTAAACCTCTTCGATTCGAAATGGTTCCACCTCAAAATCTTCGAAAAACAATCAAAAACCCCAATTTCTGAACCAAACCCTAATCCCCAAATCGAAGAAAATCCGTCGAAAATAAACGTTTCTCGCCAATTAACGATCCATACGAGATCGAAAAGCGACGATCAGCTCCTAACAAGTTTTAATTCTTCCCCAAATCCACTCCTTCAAAAACCCCATCTCCAAACAATATTTTCAGAGAGAGAAATTTCACTGGAAATTCCAAAATTCGACAAACCCAGTAAAGGTTTGAATAAAAAGAAGAAGAGATTTAGCAAAAGCTTATCGGAGCTGGAGTTTGAAGAAATGAAGGGTTTTATGGATCTTGGGTTTGTGTTTTCGGAAGAAGATAAGGATTCGAATCTGGTGGAAATTATTCCGGGCCTGCAAAAATTGGGCCGAGAGCAGAATGTTAAAGATTTATCTGGGCCGAGAGCGAGGCCTTATCTTTCAGAAGCATGGGAAAGCCCATTAATGAAATGGAGATTTCCTGCGGTGAGCAATGAGATTGATATGAAAGATAGTCTGAAATGGTGGGCTCACTCTGTTGCTTCTGCTGTTAGATGAATAAACAAATATATATTGTATTTTTTGTTAATAATTAAATTATTGTGTTTTACTCTTTTATTTTATTTTGTAATAAATAGCACTAGGCTAAATTGTACATTTTGTAGATTCAGATTGTTTGGTTAGGTGATAAGATGTGGTTATGTTTCTTGACTGATTCTTTCATTCTTTGTAGAAATTTTATCTCATTCTTTGTGGGCTTGCAGTTGTTAATTGAGATTTCTTAGAAAACATACTTTAAAAAAAGAATTGAAAAATTCATGTAAAAAAAAGAAGGAAATTGAAAACCCTATATTTTGTCCATTTTGTTTCTAAGATTCTGAATTATATTTCAATGGTAATATAAATATAAATAAGTACACACCATATAAGAAATCCTATTTCATCTAGTTTTTAATCCAACAAATCCGACTTAAAAAGGTTTCAGATAACAATAATAAGAAGGATCAACTTTTTGGCTAAATTATCGATATTGTATCATTTTAGAAAAGTTCTAAATTGGGTTCTTCCAATATATTTTCTTTTTATTAATAAAAAATTAAAGGATGGCAATCAATACGATGGAGCAATTTTTTTTTTTTTTTTGAGTAGGATTCAACTTTATTATGTAAAATAGAATGTTATACATGGTTGGTTTTTAGGATTACTCCATATATATGATTTCCGCTCAAAATCATTTAATTGCATTTCACATAATTATTCACACATTAAAGGCGTGAATAAGATAATTGGACATTGACTGCATGTGTAATTTAATTTATGTTAAAGAAAACCTTAATAAATAATTTAATAATGTAATAAATTCAAGACTTCAGCCAAGAAACTATGATGGTAAATTTTTTTTCCAAACGATAGAACTTTTATTGATTACTCAAATTCAAGATTACAATTCTGAAGCTAACCTAAGACTGTGAGCCTCCTTGCACTAACAATCGTCAAGGAGGAATGCAAAAGCACTCAAACAAACTCAAACACTCCCACCCGAGGAGACTAAGTCACTCCGACCCTACAGCAGAGACTACCCAAACTGATAGAAACAACACAAAACCGGGCACGAACAATCATCACGCACTGCAAGCTAGATAAACTAACTCGCCTACGAACTTCGCCCCTTATCCGGCAACAAACAGTCAACAAAGAAACATAAAGAAAACGACATAACCAAACATCTAAAAACCCCAACTAACTACAAAAAAAGAAAAACAAAAAAGACCAACAAAACAAAGAAATGAACTAGTAAAAAAAGAAAAAAAACAGAAACAAACATGACAAGAAACAAACATGACAAGAACATACTCTCCCTATTGTGTCCATTTTGTCCATTTTGTTTTCAACTTAGGGGAGAAAAACGATGAGGAGAGAATTTTAGTGAGAGAATTTTTGGTTTCCCATTGTTCCAAACGTATGCTTTTATGTTGGTAATCAATTGGATGAATAAATACCATGGTTTTTTAGTTTTGGACAAAAAAGCCCAAACTCTTCCAAACTATTATGCAATTCAGGTTAAATTTTTAGGGCTCGTTTGGTTGGGGTTAATGAGAGGGATATCATACATTTATTTAATATTTCATACATATTATGTTGTTTGGTTCAAAATTGTAAAGTTCGTGAAATGGGGAGGGCCCGATCCACTATCAACCAAAATTGGGTATACCATATCCCACCAGAGGGATGTGATACATTTTCACTCTTTTTCTGCCACATATCAAATAGCCTAATCCATCAAAGAAACACAATCATAGGGCTTAATATATCCAACTAATAAGGTGGGAAAAGAACTTGAGAATTAATCATACACATAACCATCATGCAACCAAACGATCCCTAAGGGAATTGGGGGAATGAATTGGTGTTCAATATCTCATGAGCTTTAGATTGTCTGCCTCTACCATTCTTTGGTCAATATTCTAATAATTTATTTGAGGACCAAATCACCAATGTTCCTTTGAGAATTGGAGGAATGCATTACTTTTGAAACACTATAAAAATTTTTATCGAAAAAATAATGCCAGATATGTATCAAATTTAATTTTTTAAGTTCTTTTCAATTGTATATAGTGAAGATTAATTTTAACATAAAATATATAAATGCTTTTTATAAAGTGAGTGGTTCAGGACTAGTTAAATGCATAATTCTCACGATGAAGTGAGAGACTTAAATTTAATTACAACTTTTACGAACCAAACCCTCTTCTCTTCCTGTCATGCGCCGTGACTTTCATCTTCTTCACTTGGTCACTCATCGGCATCTAGCGCTCAAAGGCGACAGATGGTGGTCAAAGGTCCCTTTTTAGAATTTCGCCTAGGGTCTGTGAATCACAGGTCCGCCCATGCGGCTAACAACAAAACCTCTATCTTTTTTTTTTTTTTTTTTGATAACTCAGAACTTTTAAGAGCTTACGCCTGACTATGCCTGAGGACAACAGCTCCGGCTCCTCTTCCCGAATCGAACCCACACGGATGTTATTCAGTATGAGTTCCCTCCCACCAATCGAACCCACACAGATGCTATTCAGTATAAGTTCCCACCAAATCTTCACCATCTCGCATATGCCCCGGAGAGCAATTTGATGGAGAAGGATATGAACCCTCGACCTCCACCCCACAAACAATTTGATGGGTTAGGATTTGAACCCCGACTCCATCCCACAATTCTTTGTGGTGGTAAGGGCGCAGTTTGCCCACCCCAGTTACAAAACCTCTATCACTAAAGCACAAAATTGATCCTAATTTTGGAAATTTTAATATTACTTTAAGACTTAAGTGAAGCTTTTGGTATTTCCCCAAATTTTAAACTATAATATTAGCACGCCCAGTCTATTAAGTATTAAACACGTTTTCTTATTTAAGTTTTTTTTTTTGAAATAAGGCGATTGATGCTGTAGATTAACGCTAAACCCCCGTGTATATATATAAGGATCAAGAAGAAACGCAATTTGCCATATTTTAGCCGTTGGATTCTGTAACACAACAGAGCGCCAGAAATCGCCGCCGCCGTTATGACGGAGCCGAGACGATTGAGAGGTCACAACGCCGCAGCCACTTGCTGTATTGCTTCACGCGTCCGCCCAGGCCTCGTCGCGACCGCCGCAGAGGTCCCCTTTCTTTCTCCAAACACACTCAATAGAGTCAATCTTCTGCGTGTAACAGCGATTTTCTTGAGCATGAATTAGAAGGGAGTTGTGCGAATTTTGAAAATTTTAATTTCAGATATTTAAAGTGCACTTAACGTGGATTGATTGTCCTTGGATTAATTCTTTTAACGACTCTCAAGAAAGCACTTTCTTTCTCCACTTACACAATAGTCACTTATATGCGTGTGACTGCGATTTTCTTGAGCATAATTAGGAGGGACTTGTAAGGGTTTTGAAGATTTTTAGTGTAGATTCCTGAAGTCAACTTAATGTTCTTGGATTTGTTGTTCTTGGTTTAGCGACACTCAAGAAAGCATTGTCTTTCTCTGCGTCTAGCATTCTTGAGCATGAATTAGAAGGGAGTTGTATTGAGTTTTTGATATTTTAAGTTTGAAATTTTGAAATACAATTAACATTCTTGGAGTAATTCTTTTATCGACTCTCAGGAAAGCACTTTCTTGCTTCTTGATTTACTTTTCGATGTGAAATAGGATGGCTTCGTGTGCTGGTATGATTTGCGCTGCAAAGATATGTTGTTTACTATGGATGTGGGGGATGGAAACCCTGTTTCATCTTTATGTTTTAAGCCAGGTTAGTTTTCCCCTTTCTTGTTTTGGTGGCCTTTTTTCTTTCCTTGGTTCTTGGTTGCGTTCTTTCTTTGTTTCTTCTTTTGGGGGTGTGGGGTGGGGGAGGGAATTTTCTTTTTGATGTGCAGGCTCTCATGCTTTATACCACTATAATTTCACAAAACCGGGTACCAAAACCCAGATGGAGTGGAATGCATTGGGTAGTTTGATAGCCGGAGGAAATTTGTCAGTTTATCAAATGTGGTTCTATTTGTGATTCAATCTGTCGTGGTTCTATTAGTTTTCTATTCATTGTTTTCTGGTAAATATCTGAGTGGATATGGGGTTAACTTTAGTATCTGAACTTTGAATCACAATATTCTTCACACTTGTCTTGTATACTTACTGGCTGTGTTCATTGCATCATGTAAATACTTCAGTTTCTTAGTCATTAAATTGGTAAGAATTATCCAGTTATGTAATATCATTACCTGCTGCAGGGAATGAGGATATCATCTACGTCTCCGCAGGAAATCAAATCAAGTGCTTTGATTTGCATATGGTATGCTTTGCTTTTATGTTTATTTTATTGGTTTAGTATTTAATGATTTCCAATCCTAAATATAGTTTATGTTTTCAAGAGTTTATAAATTTCCATTTTCTTTAGGCATCTCTTGTATGTATTGCATCCTCATAAATGTTTACAATTTGGCATCCAACTTATATTAAAATGTGGTTTACATGTTCATCTTTGAACAATGACTTGCAATAAGTACGAGTTTGCTTTGAGGAAACCTTAAAGTTGTTCAATTATTATATCTACGTTGGTCCTTGATATTTTCTCAGTTTGTCTTATTTTGTTCTTGAGGCGAGCTTGAATAATGTTTTCTTAAATCGTCACATTTTTACCATTCCATTCAAGTTGAATAGCTGATACTCAACAAGCCTAAGACAAGGTGAGCCAGTAATTTGTTTACATGATTGACTCTGTTCAGTCTTGGTGGAAAGTGTGGAAAAAACAAATTAT
The DNA here is from genome assembly GCA_016081115.2 of Rehmannia glutinosa. Lineage (NCBI taxonomy): Eukaryota > Viridiplantae > Streptophyta > Magnoliopsida > Lamiales > Orobanchaceae > Rehmannia > Rehmannia glutinosa. Next base: position 412,289 of record JABTTQ020002414.1, read on the forward strand.
TTCTAGTATTTTTGGTAATGATGATGCTTTTATGTGGATGGTTGTCTTAGTTTTTGTTTGAAAATCATATATATATATATTTGTGTATTGTTTTTGTTTTTGTTTTGTTTTGTTTTCTTTCTTTCTTTATTTTTTTTTCTCTGGTTCCTTAATAAATTTGATAAAGCTAGAATGAAGCCTTTAGGGGATGGCTGTTGAGCCTACATTTTTGTGCCTTTTTCAGAATTTAATGTAGGAAATCCCACTTGGATTCTGAAAGTTATGTTATTACAAAATATTGTTATATGTATTTTCATGACCCCTTAGGAGGTGTGCTTAGTCGATGGAGTTGAGTGAACGATATTTGTTACCTATTGAGTTTGTGTTGACCTTTAAAATGAAATGTTGTCATGTTGATAATGATAAATTTCTTATGTGTATCTGGACAATCTGTATGCTGAATGTGCAAATAAAATGTTGATTTCAACTATATCCTTTCATATGGTTCTTGAAGATGAATATGCCATTTAATAGTCTTATTTCGGAGAATCTGAATTATATATATCTTGGATTCCAGAAGTTTTCACTTCATATAGATAAATGCCCAAATGCTTGGTCTTGCTTACCAATTTATTTCATTGGCTCGCCAATTGCTAACTTCTGTTGTGTGGTGTATCTAAAATAGAGTACTTCATACCCTTTGCGCTAGAATCAACAATGTTTTTTTGTCAGAACTAAACTTGCAACTTCATTGAATATTTTAATTCTGTTTTGGATTTGGCTATTGATTGGTTTTTAACCTATGTATGTATGTTGGTTCTATATTTTGAAGTGAAGTCATATCTTCTTACTGTTACTACCTTCTCTCGCGTGAAGAAAACCCATAATTTATTTCTCTCAAAATCCAGTCTCCATAGACTCTGTATTCAGTTGGTATCGCTCAACAATCTGTCCTTCTTCCTTTTCTTTTCTGGTGTTTTTTTTTTTTTTTAATTTTTCTCATGTTCTATCGTTATGGCATACTGCTTCATTGCATTTAAATATAGTGCTGAAAGTTTTTGCTTTTCTTTCCCTTTGCTTCTGAAAGCATGATTTTTTTTTTGCTGCAGCTGATGCTAATAAATATGAAAACTATCAAAATCAAATCGTAATTACAATCAGTGTTGTGCTAATGCAGTCACATTCATTTTATCTCAGACAGCATCTTGGAAGCAACTAGAAAGTTACAATTATAACAAGGATGAAATAAATCAGGTATGCCATTTAGCCTTTTCTTCCTAATATTTCTCCCTATTATGAAATATTTTTTCTTGCTTTGGCGATTGATTAGAAAGCATATTTTTATTGAAAACAACTAGAGATTGGAAACCAACTCATATACTTATTTGGGAATGTTTTTAATTTATGCAGCTTTAGTGGTTTACTGGGTTTTATTTTATTCTTACTCGTAAGGAAAAACATTTTTTCTGTATCTTACATTGAATCATAGGCCATTTTTCCTATCACCACTCACTGACTTGGTCAAGCTAGCCAGTTGCAAATGCAGGTTACTCGGTAGCTAATTCTTTCCACAGCTCATATATATTTTATGTTTCACTCATTTGATTTCCAAATGGCCTTTTTTGGTCCCTCTGTTCAAGATTGATTAATTTAATATATTGAAATCTTTAAAAGTACTATATAATATCCTAATTTTCATTTACTTCTTGTGTCTATTAATCAATCACTTATAAGTGACATATAAACTATGATAGTATGGGCCTATTCCACAAAGTTTCCTGCAGTTGGGTGAATCTAAGTCATGCACAAAAATAATTTAGAGTTATTTAATATAACCAAAACTGTGGTAAATTCTAGAACTTTACCGAATGGAGCTGACTCATCCCTCGGAAATTATAATGTATACAAGCTTGTTCAATATACTCCGAACATTCTTGTCTATATTACTTTTCCTTTGTTTTTCTGTCCAATCCCCTGAAGTATTTCTAAAAATAAACCACAAAACTGATCCTGATTCAACAGTCCAGCATTATGCCATGTTCCCTCTGATTTTTAATTGTAATAATTTTTATGTTTATGTCATTTATATCATGCAGATTGCTTGCCATCCAAAATCATCTTTTTTAGCTGCTGCAGATGATGCTGGAGATGTGAAGGTATATAAATTTGGTAGGATTTTGGTTTGTGTTAGCTGTGCTAGTTTGGTCGGATTTAAAAATGTGTTTTTATAAGTTTGGTAAAGATACTTGCTGATTAAGAAAGATGGCAAGGACCTGCATGGACTTTCTTTTGGCTATCAAAATGAACTTGTTAGGATAGGAAAAAAGCAGGGAATTGTAAATTAACCTGAACTTTGAACAGAGATGTTAGATGTATCAAAAAAAGAAAAAAAAAACAATTCTTAGAATTTTGCTTTTGCTCTTTGAGAAATAAGGAGTAGCGGAGTACTGATTGATTTCTTTCTAATCATCAATTTAAATGGGAAACCAGTCAAAAGGAAAAATATATCATACGATATGAACTATAAATCTTGTCATATAAACTATATTAACTGAAAAGGAGCCTGTCGGTGACAAGTAGAGCCTGAGGGAAAAGTTACCGTATTTCTTTCTCTCTGATTGTATCTTTTTGGAGATTGCTCTGTGAAGAACATTTTAGTATCCATGTGGTTAAATCCTGGATCTTTATGAACCACCAGGTAATTTAAATTGCAATTTTATGCGGTGTTAGCTCTTTTCAAGGGTTATAGCATAGTCTTATAGACGCCACTCACGCATGTCTACAATTGTAAAGATATATTCATGAGGATTATGGTAGAGGTGATGACTATTGTCTTTGTTGCAGGTCATTGATGTCCACCAAAAATGTCTATACAAAACATTAAGAGCTGGACACGAGAGTGTATCCTGTCCTATCTTGAAAATCGGTTTGGCTTGGAGGATTTAGTTTATTTAGCCATTATGTTTTTATTTTTCTTTTCCTTTCAAGTGTTAGTTACCAGTTCTCCTGATCACTTTATCTTCATGCTGACCCTGTTGACCTTAAATTCTACCAAGGTAATGCCTTATGTTGTTAATATTTCTTGGTTTTGTTAAGGAATTCTTTTGCATTTCCGCCTGATCACTTATTTAACCTATCATGTGTGATTGCTGTTCACTATTTTCTTCAGATCTGTAGCAGTGTTCAATTCCTTCCTTGGAGATCATGGGAAGGTATTATAACAAAACAGTTCTTTTGATTGTACCCAAGTCGCAGTGTTCAGGTCATTGATCAATCTGCATTAGTCTCATGTGTTGTTAAAAAATTCAGTGTCAAACTATCTTGTTGTCTATCTGACATGCGTTTAAGACAACAACGTTCTCTGTACTGCTGATGAGATAGGTCAACATTTGTTATGCATCGTTAACACGATATGTTGCATGGGATATGTTTTGATTGTAAAAATGAATATTTCCTATTGTGTTTGAAGTTTATCTGTAATATCTGCTATATCTGTCTCTGATTAATATTTGTTTTTCACATCACGTTCTTGCAGTCATCACCGGGGGTCTTGATTCAAAACTTGTGATGTGGGACTTCTCCAAAGGACGTCCGAATAAAATTATGGATTTTGGTATCGGTGCCTTCTGCTGTGCTCTCATTCTGTGTTATAAATATTTTTTTTGCTCTCTGATGTGATAATGAAAGCAACAACGAAATGGTAATGATATTTCCATTTCTACAATGTGCTTAGGTGTAATTGGGCTCTAAATGGTATTAGAAGTAAAGAAAGTAATCCCTTTGATTGTGAACTTGCTGGAGAATGAATGTTAAATGTAATTATGTACCAAAAATAAAGAACCTACGAAAAAATTTATTTGTATAGGAGAGTGCATTTGAGCTTTCCATGCTTTAGCTTTTGATTAGTCAACTTACGATTTCTAGACTCCAGTGCAATATGCCTTTAGAGATTTTAGCTTAACAATACCGGTAAGAATTTGAGATCACAGATAGTGTAAATTCTTAATTATTTTCCAGCTATTTGAAATAATTCTTTAAATCTGGATTTGAAAGATTCAATAACAAATTGAAAAATATGATCCAACTCAGTTAGTTCCAGTAGGACTAAACTGGCCATTTAAGAACAAAATAAAAAATATTATCTAACTTCACATGGTTCCAGTGAACCAAAGTGGCTGTTTTTATACTTATGTTTTTTGCCATCACCATCTGCATCTGTAAATTTGAATGCTGTGGATCAATTTAAGATGGGGTGATAGGTATATTGGTTATTCTGCTAAATTGACTTTTTTTACATGCATTGGTAATACTAACCGTTGTGAAGTAGCTACTAACTACCAATTTGGTCTTAACGTTTTTATGATGTAAATGCTATAATGTCCAAAAATTGATGCTAAATCTGCTTTCGTTTTACGTGGATTAATAATTCTAGTCTGATGTGTCCTTGTTGATTTTATTGTATCATGTAATTAATATATTTCTGAATGTGGTTCTTATGAAGGTGAGAAAAATTATTTTTTGCATTCTCAACATGTACAAACATGTTGATTTTACAATATGAATCATGTAATGGGACATGACTATAGCAAGTTAGCAACTATCTCAACTCATCGCCGTCTCATTGTATTTTCCATGCAAGTGGAAAAACTTATGATGATGATGGTGGTTTTGGAATTTGGTCTTAACGTTTTTATGATGTAAATGCTATAATGTCCAAAAATTGATGCTAAATCTGCTTTCGTTTTACGTGGATTAATAATTCTAGTCTGATGTGTCCTTGTTGATTTTATTGTATCATGTAATTAATATATTTCTGAATGTGGTTCTTATGAAGGTGAGAAAATTTTTTTTTTGCATTCTCAACATGTACAAACATGGTGATTTTACAATATGAATCATGTAATGGGACATGACTATAGCAAGTTAGCAACTATCTCAACTCATCGCCGTCTCATTGTGTTTTCCATGCAAGTGGAAAAACTTATGATGATGATGGTTGTTTTGGAATTTCATCTCATTTCTCCTTCGTACGAAGGTTGCGTCAGGAAGGGCATCCAACGTAAAACTTTACTACTTTGCTTTTTGTGTGAATTTGTAGTGTTAACTAATTTTAGACAATTAGTTGACACTATAAACTTCACACCACCGACCCCACATAGTGGGATAAGGTGCAGTTGGTGATGATGATGATGATTCTCATTGGTGTCATATGAATACCTTATGCAGGCAGTGGAGGTGGTGATGCAGCACAGTGCTGTAACCCAGCTTTCGTCCACGCTCTCGTAGTTCCAGACCTTGATATTGTTGACAAAGTTGGCAAGATCTGTGTTGCGGCTAGGGGTGATGGTGTTGTCAATATAATTAATATTGATTCTGAACTCGCTGCTCTCAAATCCAAAATTTCAACAAAGCCCAAGCAAAATACTAAATCAATATCGAAAAGCCGTTCCCCAACATCTGATTCCCAGAGCTCGGATCGAAATGATAAAAACCTGAACTTGGACTATTCGATGGGTGGACACGTTTCTGCAGTATCCTCTGTGTAAGCCAATCGGCTGCATTATTGTGCTTCGATTGTAGATATTTCTTGCATAGAGGGACTTTTATTAACTGTTGTTGTAATAATTCTATCAGGGCTTTTTCTATGTTTGGAGAGAAAGGGAAGTTTATCATTTCTGGTGGGAATGATAAGTCAGTAAAGGTGTGGGATTGGTCGAAAGCTTATGATGCTGGTCGGACAAGCAATGGTGATGATCTTCTGTGTTGCAACATTAGTCTGAGAAAAAAGGTCAGTGACATTGTGTTGATGTGGTATATTTACATAGGGATAATTGCAAAAACTAGCATTAAGGTTTGACTTAATTACAGAAAACCCCCAATATATTTTATAAAATTGCAAATACCCGTTTAAGGTATTAGAAACACTCTGTTGAGGTATTTAATTTTCTTTACAAATACCTCCCTATTGAAGGGCAATTTATTAAATGAAAACAAATATCAACGGGGTATCTGTCATTTTGAGAGATAGCTGGGTTTATTTTGTAATTAGAGCAAACTTCAAGGGTAGTTTTTCTAATTAACCATATTTAATAACTTCTCAAACCTTACCCCTTTTATTGTTAATATGACATTGTTATGGCTGAATTATTCTCAGGTCAATTGGCTCTGCACAACTACCTCTGATTCGGAAAATCTAGTCGTCTGCGACACTTCCAAAGTAGTAAAGGTTTATACCATTGGGTAAATTAGCGTGGAGCCATATGTCTTTACGGTTTGCTGCAGGACGGGCGAGCACTTCCCAGAGTGTTTTGGATGCATTCCCGGGACAATTACGTTTGATGCCGTTTCTTAACTTGGATTGTACTTCTAGAATTGGTAAAAGATAAATTATGTTCACATATGAATGAGAACTATGTCTAAGTTTGTAATTCTAATTCAACAGTGTGAGGTTTGCATTGTGTAACCTTGTCTGTCATGACATGGTGACGTGATGATAAGCGGCCGCAATCTTTGATATGTGAAAACTGAAAGATGCTGGTTTGCACAAAGAACATTTGCAATGGTTGCATATACATTTTCTTGGTGTCTCAAAACATTAGGTTAAAGCAAATTATAATCTGGGCACTGATAATGTAAAGCAGTCCCAACTCCCAAGGTCCCAGCTCTTTTCCCTTTTTGGTTTTTAAGGTGCGTTTTTCGTCTTACGATGAGTTTCGAGTTTCTTGGCAGTTTAATTTGGCACAGGGTATTCGATTCCAAGTTATGTATCATCTCATGTTCTAAATATCATCCGTAAACTCGGACACACCAAGTGTAGTGATGACATTACTAATTTACACTTGGCATGTATTTAAGATATTTGGAATACGAGATGAAACTCATCTCGACTCATTTAATTTGCGCGGATTTTGGCACAGAATGGTTGGCAAAGGTTGTAAAAATTGGAAGGTAAGCCATCAAGCATGTCTGCTGTCAGATTTTATTCATTATATTGAGTATGTTGTGGCCTTGTGGAGCTGAATATCAATATTGCATTGAGATGGTGTTACACCCCTACTGTAAAGTATATTAGTACATGTTTGGGTCGGGCGCACTTCCAACTGACTCGCACCGCATATGGGTTGGGGGAAAAATTAAACTAGAAGGGTAGTGTTGAAAATGTTTTCATTTTGAATTTTTTTTTTTTTGCTAAACAATAGTGGTAAAATGATTTTGGAAGAAAAACGATATATTTTGAGATTGTGATTGGATGTGAGATAAAAGAATAATGATGAAAGTTGATTTGATATAAAAAAGTAAAATAATGATTGAATATGATTGATAGGTAGAAATGTGTGAGTGGGTAAATAGTGAAAATTGTGGGAGAATATGTAATAAAGATTAGTGATTTGATGGATTTTTTTTGAAAATAGGTAGAAGCGATTGGTGAGAGAAAAAATGAAAGTGAATGAATACTGTATTTTAAAAAATTTCATAAGCATTCATATTTTATGGCAAAAGAATTTTTCTTTAACGGAACGAAAATGAAAAAATTTCGTAAACAATCACTACTTATTTTTTTTCTTTTCAATTGAATACTATTTGGTATGGAGTATCAAATAAAATATCATACCCAATAAGTATCCAATACGGGTATGTCATCAGTCATCCTCACAGAAGTGTTTGTGTTTCGAGGTTGCAGAAAAAATATACTCCATCCGTCCCAATAAGATAGGTAAATAGAATATTTCACATAGATTAAGAAAATACAATAAATATAGTTGAGAATTCACTGGCGGAGACAGGGCTGGGCCAGTCTGGGCCCTGGCCCAACCCATTTTTTTTTTTAAAAAATTTAGTGAGGTTTTTTTTTTAAAAAAAAAATTAGTTATAATTTGTATTAATTTTTCTTGGATTTTCTATTCGGCCCACCCCATTTTCGTGTATCGGCCCACCCTGGCTCCGCCCTTGGTTGAGATCATAATCTATTTCCATATTCTTTCTATTTTGACCTAGCATTAAATGAGAGTATTGTTGGACTTAAACAAAGTGAAATAAATAAGGGTACTTTAGTCTATTGTTATGTAATTAATACTCTCAGTAAGAAAATATGTCAATAATTTGTGACACACGAAAAAAAAAAAGGCGATCTATCTTACTGGGACGGAGGAGTATAATTTTGCTGGCGTTGTGCTAGATATTTGCAAAAACAGGTTTTGTCGTTTTGGGTACTTTTCTTTAATAATGGGGTCTTTTTCAAACTAAAACCAAACATGGGAGACCTTTTTGCAATTTCCCAATTTGGATATCTTTCTGGCCGCTAGCATATTATTTTAGTTCAAAGAAATAGCGTCCTTAAGGCTGAAGGCTAGTTTGTTGAGATGTATGAACCCCAACCATAACCTTCCTTCCAATTCCCGCAATATTTCAAATCTTTCCACCATGAAAATGACCTCGCTCCCCATTCCTCACTCTCCGTGCTTAAAAATTCATGGCACCAACTCGCCAACCCACAGGTTTCTTTGCCCTATTTCCACTATAATAATAGCTCGGATTGAGCTAGAAATTAGTTACCCGAGGGACAAAAACCTGAGTAATAGCAAAATTGAGGTGGTGAGAAGGAGAGATGATGGAGTCTGGGGTTCCGATTTGCAACACTTGCGGTGAGCAAGTGGGATTCAGCTCGAACGGTGAAGTGTTTGTGGCGTGTCATGAGTGTAACTATCCTATTTGCAAGCATTGTTTGGATTATGAAATTAAGGAAGGGCGTAATTCGTGCATTCACTGCGGCAATACTTATGGTGATGGTTCTATATCTTGAGTTTTATGGTTATGGATCTGTTTTTTATTGTTTTGAATTTGCTTTAGTTAAATTTCCTTAAATGAATTTCGATCATATTTTTGCATACGGAACATGATGAGTTCTGAGTATAATGCTTACCACGAATTGAGATAGTCTCTTAATCTTCCTGTAACATGTGAGTTGTTTGATGAACAAAATGCATAAATTGTTTGTTATATATTTGGTAAATTAGTTCTTGGATTTAGCTCAATATTCATGCTTTTAATGTTCTCGAATGCTGTTAGATTAAAGAAACAATATGTCCCGTACATTAAAATTGCTGAATTTAATTTAATCAGACTTCTGGTTTTATTATCTAGCCATGATGACCAGCAAATTATAGGAAGCTAGATGAATCAGAATCATTTTTTCGGAAAGAGTTTTGCCTTTAGTGACACAAATTTAATATTCGAATTAGTTCACAACTAAATGAACATACGACATGGCAGGGGCTGAAGTTGGAGCTGAAGAATCTGGAAATCATTTGCCGATTGCATCGCATCCAAATGCTGCTCAGGTATGAGTCTCTGAATTGTTTATATTGTTTTAGATGAAGTTGAATGTATATAACCATGTCAAAAAATAATGAAGTCATTGTTCATCTTTGGATGTGAAAACAATGTATATCAATTTTCTAATGTTTGTAAGACTGACAGACATGTTATCCCTATGCAGGATGCTGGAATTCATGCTAGAAATATCAGTACTGTTTCAACTGTGGACAGTGGTGAGTTAACTGTATTTATGATAATCCACAAGACCTATCTGCTTAAACTTGTGATGATAATTTTGATGATGTACTCTTTTCTTATTTTGAAGATTACATAGATGACACTGGAAATCCAATATGGAAGAATAGGGTGGAAAGTTGGAAAGAAAAGAAAAATAAGAAGAAGAGAGCTGCCACAAAGGATAAAAAAGAAGCGGAAATTCCTCCCGAGCAACAGATGGAGGAAAAAGCACAGTAAGTGTACCTTAGGATAATCTATAAGCACTGAATGATAAGATATCAATATGGAAAGTTTTAGACATATTGTTTGAAATTCATCCTACTTGATAAGGATGCGATGAAACCATCTAATGCAGGTCAGCAGATGCTGCACAGCCACTTTCCAGAGTAGTTCCTCTACCAAAGACTCAGCTTACATCGTACAGAATTGTAATCATTATGCGACTGATTATTCTGGTTCTTTTCATCCACTATCGTGTAACAAATCCTGTTGATAGTGCCTTTGGTCTGTGGATCACTTCCGTTATTTGCGAAATCTGGTTTGCATTTTCCTGGGTGCTGGATCAGTTCCCTAAGTGGTCGCCTATAAACAGAGAGACATATATTGACAGGTTATCTGCCAGGTGTGTTCTTTGATCTTATGCTCTTGTTGTTTGTGTGAACATTACAAATTTAAATCTATTTTGGACTTTCACGTACTAAGCTATTGACAAATTTATCTGAAATTGGGTTTTCCCATCCCTCCGTTTTGAACTGAGCTATTAGGAAAATTACTTATTCAACTTATTAACTATTGTCTGTTGCAAATTTTCCAAAATTTTTAATCTTATATTTTCACATTTGAGTTTATTGTGTGCTGACCAAATGTTCTTTTTTGTTCATTAATGAAATCTGAATATCAAATTTGTTAGAACTTATTTAATTTCTTTTCTGATACTTCAGGTATGAGCGCGAGGGAGAACCATCTGAGCTTGCCGCTGTTGATTTTTTTGTCAGTACGGTCGATCCACTGAAAGAACCTCCTTTGATAACGGCAAATACCGTTCTCTCAATCCTTGCGGTGGACTATCCAGTTGATAAAGTTTCTTGCTATGTATCTGACGATGGCGCAGCTATGCTTAGTTTTGAGTCTCTTGTTGAAACTGCCGATTTTGCAAGGAAATGGGTGCCTTTTTGCAAGAAGTTCTCCATCGAACCGCGTGCCCCTGAGTTTTATTTCTCACAGAAGATTGATTACTTGAAGGATAAAATACAGCCTTCTTTTGTCAAGGAACGTAGAGCAATGAAAGTAAGTATACTTATTGACATTCATTTATTATACTTGCATATCCTATAATATATATCATCTATAATGTGATAATTTTGTTTTTGCTGGAATAAAGTATATTTACTGTTTCTGCTTTTGATTTATAGAGGGATTATGAAGAGTATAAGGTGCGGGTGAATGCTTTGGTAGCAAAGGCCCAGAAAACACCAGACGAAGGCTGGACCATGGCAGATGGAACTTCTTGGCCTGGAAACAATACACGTGATCATCCTGGCATGATCCAGGTTTATTAATCTAGTAGTTTTAATTATACTGGTTCTATTTTGTATTTAATACTTCTATTTATTCAGACCAACAACTTTTTTTTGTCTCGTACTGTATACTTTGTAATGCTTTATTCGTGGTGTATAATTCTTTGTGGGAGCTTCTCATGAGAAATGTTTGTCTCAAAAAGTAACTGACTCATAATGGCCTTTTTGATTTCAATTTCAGGTGTTTTTAGGCAATACTGGTGCACATGATATAGAAGGTAATGAGCTTCCTAGGCTGGTTTATGTCTCAAGAGAGAAGAGGCCTGGCTATCAACATCATAAGAAGGCTGGTGCAGAAAATGCTTTGGTACGCTTATGTATTGCGTTTTTATCACAAGATTTCCGATTTTCTCTACTCGTCATGACCATCACAGATGATGATGCTTTCTTTCAGATAAGAGTATCTGCCGTTCTCACTAACGCACCGTTTATCCTCAACCTTGATTGTGACCACTACGTTAACAATAGCAAGGCAATTCGTGAGGCAATGTGTTTCTTGATGGATCCTCAAGTGGGTCGAGATGTATGTTACGTGCAATTCCCCCAGAGATTTGATGGCATTGATAAGAGTGACCGATATGCCAACCGCAACACAGTTTTCTTCGATGTAAGACTCCTTGAGTATCTAGTGTCACTTTGAAATGCCGCTAAATCCTTACGACGACCATTTAAAAATCAAAAGGGATAATTACAGAAACTACCCCTAAAGTTTAGCTTAATTCCAGAAAATCCAGTTATCTTTCAAAATTACAAATACCCCCTTGACATTTGTTTCTATTTTACAAATTGCACCCTCAAGAGGATGTGGGGTGGGGTGTTTGTCAGGTTAATAAAAACCTCAATGGGGTGTTTGTAACACTTAAAGGGGGTATTTGTAATTTTGAAAGATAATTGGAGTTTATGTAATTAGGCTAAACCTCATTGGTAGTATTTGTAATTATCCCAACTCAACTTTTATGCGGTAGTGCAGTACATTATTGGTTCAGATTAAGGTTTGACAGCACTTAGAAATAACTTATCATGTTTTCATGGTGATGTCAGGTCAACATGAAAGGATTGGATGGCATTCAAGGACCTGTTTATGTTGGAACAGGTTGTGTTTTTAATAGACAAGCCCTTTATGGTTATGGGCCTCAATCTCTCCCCAGTCTACCAAAGACTTCATCATCTTGCTCATGGTGCGGCAGCTGCTGTTGTTGCTGTCGTGGCAAGAAGCCCACCAAAGAAAAAGATCTCTCAGAGATTTACCGTGATGCGAAAAGGGAGGACCTTAATGCTGCCATCTTTAACCTTAGAGAGATTGACAGTAAGTTTCTTGCATTTTGATATCCTAACCTTATGGGGCATCAAATTTGAGATCTTTAAAACCTGAAGTCCATCTATATGGTTATCTCTGTAGGTTATGATGAGCATGAAAGGTCATTACTCATTTCTCAAATGAGCTTTGAGAAAACCTTTGGCTTATCTTCTGTCTTCATTGAGTCTACGCTGATGGAGAACGGAGGTATAGCTGAGTCTGCCAATCCATCAACACTAATTAAAGAAGCAATCCATGTTATTAGCTGTGGGTATGAAGAAAAGACTTCATGGGGTAAAGAGGTCAGAATGTTGGCCCTTTTCTTTTGGAATATACAAATTAGAACAATGTGTAACTTCATGTTATGTTCTACTTGAAGTTGAATGAGCTTCGTCAAATTTTAATACCTACTTGATTTATATTTACTTCCGAATGACTTTAGCCTGCACTATGGCATTACTTTTTTGACTTCAAATCTTTCTTTAGAAACCTTTGCTTGCTATTTTGACTATGTTTGACAGGATAAGATCTTCGTTTTCTTGCATTAAATTATAATTTTTCACTTTTAAATAATAAAATGCTTCTAGGATAATTTTTAACGTTTGAACTTATACCCTGTTTCCTATGTTGTATAATAATATGTCGTTCTAAGATTATCTCTTATTTAAACTTGTCGAATTTGTGATTTGCAGATTGGTTGGATATATGGCTCAGTTACAGAGGATATCTTGACGGGCTTCAAGATGCATTGCCGTGGGTGGAGATCAATCTACTGCATGCCTTTAAGGCCTGCTTTCAAGGGATCAGCACCAATCAACTTGTCTGACAGGCTGCACCAGGTTCTCCGATGGGCCTTGGGATCTATCGAAATTTTCTTGAGTAGACACTGTCCTCTGTGGTATGGATTTGGAGGTGGTCGCCTCAAATTGCTCCAAAGGCTTGCATACATCAACACAATCGTCTATCCTTTCACATCTCTCCCGCTGATTGCCTATTGCTCACTGCCTGCTATATGCCTTCTAACTGGGAAATTCATCATACCAACGGTAATTTTTTTGCCTCCATCTTCCAAACTTGATTGAATAATGCTTACAAGACCATGTTATTGAATTGACTCATGAACTGTGAATCCATAAAACCAGATTAAGGGAGTGGTTGCAAAATTTCTGCTTTTAGAAGAAGTTATTTATTGTAGCAGAAGTTAAAAGTAGCCGCGAATCAAAAGTTTGTTACTTTTTTGTAAAAAGAAGCTAAAAGTTGAATTAGTTGAAAGAGTGTTTGGTGAATAATTTGTAAAAGTGCTTATTTGTTTGTAAAAGTCAAAACAGAAGCAAAATCATAAATCTAAAGCACCATTCCCCCTGTTTTTATTTTCTGATTAAATTATGTAGAATTAGAAGCAGAAGTTAACATTTGAAAACACTCAAAACTGTTTTTTATCTAGCCAAAAGCTGACAATCACTTTTTTTAGTGATAGCAAACACTCCCTGAATGTACATCAACAAACCTGAAAATTCACATTTTCATTAAAGATTTTCCTGCCCCAAAACACTCACCAACCTTGCTTGTGCTTATTTTCCTTGATTTTAGCTATCCAACCTCGCTAGCGTTCTGTTTCTTGGGCTCTTCCTCTCTATCATCTTGACGAGCGTGCTCGAGCTCAGGTGGAGTGGTGTAAGTGTCGAGGCCTTGTGGAGAAACGAGCAATTTTGGGTTATAGGAGGCGTCTCGGCCCATCTCTTTGCAGTCTTCCAAGGAATCTTGAAAATGCTTGCGGGCCTCGACACGAACTTCACGGTTACTGCCAAAGCAGCAGACGACGCAGAATTTGGAGAGCTCTACATTATAAAATGGACGACGGTTTTGATCCCCCCAACGACTATTCTCATCATGAACTTGGTCGGCGTTGTGGCTGGATTTTCAGATGCACTAAACAGTGGTTATGGAGCATGGGGGCCTTTATTTGGCAAGGTTTTCTTTGCATTTTGGGTGATTTTACATCTCTACCCTTTCCTCAAGGGTCTCATGGGCGGCAAAATCGTACTCCAACTATTGTTGTTTTATGGTCTGTTCTTTTAGCATCTGTTTTCTCTCTTGTTTGGGTGAAGATCGATCCGTTTGTCAGCACGAACGATGCTTCGACGCTTGCTCAAAGCTGCATTGCCATTGATTGTTGAGCTTGCTTGGTGAGAGGTCAATTTCACATTTTGGTAGCCTTTATCATTATTATCCCCACAATTTTTTAGGTGAGAATATTCAAATTGGTGAAATATTTTGCTTTGGGAGGACAATATCGAAGCTTGACATTGAATTTAAGTGTGTAATGATGGTGCAAGAATGTTGGAAGTTTGGATCTTGATTTTGTGGAGGATTTGTGGGAATGATATATATTTGAATTCCCCATCATTGTATATGTATAGTTAGTACATATACAATTTCATTGAGATTGTTTACATTTTGCCTAATCACAAGCAATGAAAAAAGTTGTTTTTAAATAATCAAGAAATGAAAGCTGGGCATGTTTGGGATAAAAGCTATTATTACATATTTTTGAAGGAATAATTCGAAATTATGGAGTGATCTGAAAATTATTTTATATCATAATTCACAGCTAATAATTTCTAAAAATATGTTGGATAATTGATAAATGTCTTAAATTTATTTATAATAGTCTGAATAAATCTTTTTTTCCATCCGTTCTATATATATACATGGTTCAGAAACTCTAACAACAGCTAGTGCTTTTATATTTAAATTAGCAATTTGAATGTTATATTCTAAATTGTATGTCTTATATCAATATATATATATATATATATATATATATATTTGAAACAGTGTCTTATTTCAATATTGGTTATACTTGTTAAGACTTAAGCCTGCAATACTATCAGTGTAGACTACACTTTGACATAATAACGTGTCATTTTGAATACATGTTTTTACACGTAACTATGCTATCTAGAATGAAAGATCTCAAAACCAGGTGGCAGCCTTACCACCACCACGATTGTGGGGTGGAGGTCGGGGTTTCGCTTCCATCAAATTGTTTGTGGGGTGGAGGTCGGGGTTCATATCCTCGCTCCATCAAATTGCTCCCCGGGCATATGCGGAAAGGTGAAGATTTGGTGGGAACTCATACTGAATAGCATCCGTGTGGGTTCGATTCGGGGAGAGAAAAAAAAAAAAGAATGAAAGATCTCAAGTCTCAAATGACAATTTAGCATATTTTTTAAATTGCCCTTTTCCCTCATAAGAGTAGTACCTGAATTTTTTAACATTTTTAACTGAACTGATAATTGATAAATTAGTATATTTTTAATTGCCCTTTTCCCTCAAAGAAGTAGTAACTGAATTTAAAAGGGCATTAGGACTTGGGTGTTGGAACTTGCGTTTGACCCATTGACTTCCTTACAGTCTTATGGACTTGTACCTGGTTAATTTTTTTCATAATAAAAAGGAATATTTTCTGATTCATACAACCTATTATTCAATAATAAAAATCAGATCTAAATGTTGAATTTGATCATCCTCCAGAAAAGTTAAAAATAAATTCATGTATTGAATAAGCTCCCTAGGCCCTTACATATGACTTAAAAATGAATCAAGCTACTCAATACTCGATTCGAGAATTATTGTTAAAATCTCATTTGAGTTCGGTTCGCTAACATAACAAACCAAACTTGAACACATTTTTTTGATTCATAAGATGTAAAGCTCGGCTTGAGCTCGAACTCGATTAGTAAAAAAAGAATAAAATGTGTGTAAATATCAAGTTACTCGAGCCCGATTCATGCTCGACTTGATTAATGCTCGACTCAACTAAAGCTCGTTTCGGGCCCGATTTAATTAATAATCAAACCAAACTCAAACACAATTTTTAAAGCTCGATTAAAATTCAAACAAGCTTAACAATATTATGTTCGACTGGACTTGTTTACACCCCAACCCTTACATGTTTTATTAGTAGCCTTTTCAATACCAAATATGCTAAGCTACCTATTTATACATTATTATTTTCTTGTTTCTAAATACTCTAAACTCTAGAGTAGATTTTTTTCCTTTTTTTACTTCCTTAATATAATCATAAAAAGGATTTATTTTATCAATGCATGTAGTTAGCAAAGTAGTGTAAATAAAGGCAAATCCAGGGCTATAATAATGTCATACCAACTGTCGCTCATCACCCTTTTGTACTACCACATAAACTTCACACTACTCTGCAAAACATACACTCAAATGAACTGAAAATCCTCCATTACAATGGCAACAATGGCACCAGATCCTTCGCCCCTCCTCATCTTCCTCCTCCTCCTCCTCCTCTCCGCCGCCATTTCCACCGCCGCCACCATCTCCCCCACCTCAGCTCCCACCTCCACCCCCAAACCACCCACCTCCACCTCCCCCATTTCCTCTTCTACCCTTGACCCTAAACAGCTCAGAGCTCTCCAATCCCTCAACATCCCCACCTCCAAGGACCCCTGCTCTCCACCGCCGCACTCCGCCGCCGCCGCCTGTGACGCCGCCCGGCCGTTCCGCCACCTCACCTCCCTCACACTCTCCAACTGCTCAGACGACGTCGCTTTATCCCTCACCGCCCTCAAATCCCTTTCCACTCTCACCTCCCTTAACTTCGTCAACTGCCCCATCTCCCCCATTCGCTTCCCTTCTGAGCTCACTTCAAATCTCCATTCCTTCACCTGCGTTAACAGTCTCAAAAAACTCACCGGCGTTTGGCTCAGCAGGCTGCAGAATGTGACCGAGTTAACCGTCTCACGGGTGAGCATAACCGCCAGTGGTCCTTCTATTATCCTCAACGGCATGAAGTTTTTGCATTCTGTTACACTTTCGCAAACTAATCTCTCCGGCTATCTTCCTAAACATTGGCATCCCAATCTTACTTTTGTCGATTTATCGGGAAATCACCTGAAAGGCAAAATCCCCATTTCATTGACTCGTCTTGAAAACCTAGTTCGCTTGAATCTGTCATCTAATTCGCTCAACGAAACGATTCCAAGTACAATTGGGGATTTGAGTTCTTTGCAGAATCTATCTCTGGCTTCGAATTCGTTATCCGGCCCGATTCCTGATTCTTTAGCTGCATTGCCGGGGCTAATGCACCTCGATCTGGGCTCGAATCAGCTCAATGGTACGATCCCCAATTTCATACGAGATATGAAGAAATTGAAATACCTAAATCTTGGGAGTAACAACTTTCATGGGGTGTTGCCTTTCAATGCAACATTTATAAAAGGATTGGAAGTGTTTAAAGTTGGTGAGAATTCAAATCTTTGTTATAATCACTCAATTTTGGGGTCGAAAGTGAAGCTTGGGATTGCTCCTTGTGATAAACATGGCTTGCCATTGTCGCCACCGCCGGCTAAGGATTTATCATCCGATGATTCGAGTGATAGTTCAGATGATGAAGATTATGGCAATGTGGAAGAAAAAAAGCATCACAATGGTCCAAGTAAGGTTGTTCTTGGTGTTGCAATTGGGCTTTCATCTATTGTGTTTCTCATTGTTTTCTTGGTTCTTTTATCTAAATGTTGTAAATAAATTTGAAAACAAAATATGATTTGTTGGTCGGTTAGCTTAGGGGAATTGAGACCTTAATTGAAAATGATATTTGTACTAATAGTTGTTGAGGTGGTCTTATGTGAGACGTCTCCTTAAATTCATGAGACAGATGGGTTTGGGTTGGAATTATAGTTACATGTAGATCCGTCTCATAAACAATACATATGAGACGTCTCATACAAGTTTTTGCTCGTTTTGGTGAAAGAATTTCAGAAAGAGAAGTGTGAAAGAAAACTGAGGATTCTTTTGTGTGTGATTCTTTTGATTACCTTTTTTTTAATATATTGCTGGAGCAGGAAAAGCACTGTTGACTGATCTCTGCTCCTTTTTTTGTGTGTATGGTTTGCCATTGAGCAAAAAAGAAGTGGCTGATTATCACTTTTTAATGGTACTGATTTTACTTTTAATATGATTCCTTATCAGCTTTGTTACTCCTTGAGATGTAAGAATTTACTTTTTTTGCGCTTTCTGTAGTTTCAGCCTTTGAATTTCTCTTTCTGAACTTGGCTTGTTGTTTATTTAATTTTTAGCAGCTGGTATGATTTGGATAATTCTAAAAAATGTTGGGATAATTACAAAACGACCCCTGAGGTTAGGGTTAATTACAAAAAAACTCATAGTTGTTTGAAATTACTCAAAAAAAAGGGATAATTACAAAAAGTACCCTTGTGGTTTGACCTGATTTCAAAAAACCCCAGCTAACTTTTAAAATTACAAAAAGTACCCCTGAGGTTTGATTTAGTGTTAAAATTAAGGGGCTAACTATAATATTTTTATAAATGTGAGGGGGTATTTTGAAATATTTTTTGCTTATGAAGGGGTAAATATTAGACACAATAAAACCTTAGGGGTACTTTTTGTAATTTTGAAAGTTAACTGAATTTTTGATAATTATATCAAACCTCAAGGGTACTTTTTGTAATTAACCCAAAAAAAAACCTTGAGGCTTGATTATGTGTTAAATGTAAGAGAGTGTTTGAAAGGTTTTTGCTTATGAAGGGGTTAAAATTGTATTGAAGAATCAAACCTCGCGGTGTTTTTTGTAATTTTAAAAATCTATGGATTTTTTTTTGTAATTAACACAAACCTCAGGGGTGATTTTTGTTATTATTCCAGAAATATGGTTATCCTGTAATTTTGCCTGTGCAGCAGGAGTGTGCATATTTTGTTAGAGGCCGTAAGACATCAAGCTGTTTTGACTCCTACTGAATATTTGTTAATTTGATTAGTGAGTGAAGTCTAATAGGGCAATGGAGATAAAATGGTTTTGCCTGGTCATACTGTGCTTTACATCCCAATGATAATTGATAAGTATCTTTGGTTGAAGTTAGGAGTGACAATTCTTGACACAGCAGACACGAAAATAGTGGATTAGTGTTTAACCTTATCGTGTTTGTGTCTTTATCGTGTCGACACGAGAATTCGTGTTGTATCCGTGTAAACACGATAAGGACACGAGAATTTTGTGTCGTGTTCCTGTCGTATCCGTGTAAACACGATAAGGACATGAACACGATAGTGACACGATAATGACACGTTTACCTGTTAGTGGCACGATAACCTGATATTTTGTATATTTGTATCGTGTATTGTCATGTAATATCGTGTAATTTGCTATCGTGTATTAACGTGTAGATCAATTTATTTTTTTAATTATCGTGTCAAATCATGTCGTGTCAACAAGAAAAATTTAGTGTTTGTTTTCGTGTTGGAGGAGATCCTTACCGTGTCTCTATTTTATACATGGCATTCACATAATAAACTGAAATATCAGATAAATACAAAGATAAAATACAGTAAGGAATAGGACATATGGTATGGGTACTTAAAGAGGCATTAATTGTTAGAACATGAATACATTGATCAAAGTCTAGGAAATACTGAAATAACTCTTTTTTTGTCAAATTCCAAGAAATCATATCTATCTTGCTTGCTATTTACTTTTATGTATACCCCACAGGCCACACAGCTGTATTCTTATTTGTTGGATGTCATGTAATGAATTGATTGTGTGGGTACATCGTAATCATAATTAGTTTATATGGACCAATGCCAGGTCAGTGACAAGTCATCCAATATATGTAAGCCGATGATTATGGGTAATGATTATGTATGTGGTCCGATTTCGGTTTTCATACTCGATGTGTTTGGCTCCGTAAATCAAACTTCATAACTTCATTTATACATTTATAATTGTGACATCATCTTGTACATATATTATTTTGAATGTGATAGAATAGATAGTGAAATAAGAAAAGTGGAAGATGAGATATTTCGAGTGCAAAAATGCCTAATTACCAACCTTGGCTCCTCCTTTATTAGATGGGAAAAATTATTGTTTGTTTATTTACCTAAAGAAATTCCAACATTACTTAAATGAGTAACCAGTAGCATTATTCATTGCTGAGAAGATTTTAATTAATTAACTTTTCCTTTCTCCAACACATGGGCCACAGTTAAGCTGTATAATAATTGCACATTGCCTAAAACAAAAAAATATGGGTAGCAACCATGATTAAGATTTATTATCTCAAGGAATAATACCAGGTTACTAAGCATTATTGAGAGACTCTGGGTAAAAGATATTATCTTTCCTAGAACTGTCAAAGGGGAGAAAAAAACCAAGCCTGGCTGGACAAAATTTACGGGCTCATTATTTTTGGAGCCAAGTCCATTTTATACCTTAAAATTACATGTAAAATACATTGCGCCGATTGAATTGGCCTAGCATTTCAAGCCAAATGGGACGTCTTTTCATGCCTAAGAAATTGCAACCCAATCCGGTCTTATCACCTGGGTGGGCCTAAAAAATTGCACCCTAGCCCAATTTTATCATCGAGCCATTCTGATTTTGACGGCTCTAGTCTTTCCTCTTGGTGAAACTTCGATGCTACACACTTGGGTTCCACCCAACTCCACTCATCAACTGACAAATGTATTGTTCAACCGCAAAAGCTTTTATCCAATGGTGTAAATTTAACTTGATTTAAATTTGAGAAAAAAAAATAATACACAAGTCAATTAATACATGAAGTTGGTAGAACCCAAACGGGTAGCATCGATTTTCGCCCTCTCGGTCACGTGAAACAAAAAAGAGAAAAAGAAAAAGAAAATTTTCAGACGTAAAAACCATATGTTAAGACTCCAAGGATGCATGAGCCTAAATAAGATTCAACGACAGTGATTTATTTCATTGTCATTGTAAAGCTATCAAAATTTTCCACTAAAGCAACTAAAAATTGCCAGAACCGTGGTATAATTACAAATCCCCAACATGGGTCATAATCTGCCTCTGCAAATTGTCAAGTAGTGGATTGAAAACTGACAAGAAAAAAAAAACCCTAAAATTGTAGAGACGACCCGTGTAAGCACGCGCTTCAACGGAGCGTGCCGAAAGTGAGTTCCGAACAGGATATACCCACTTACACCTTCTACTTTGTGGTGTACGTGTTTTTTGGAACTTGGATAGACTTATTTTTGTCCATTTACATATAGTGCACCCCCGAGCATCTAAAAGCTTGCCAAGAAAGCATGGAGGGTTCTGTTCTCTATCCGCATTCCGTTCTTCGCTTGCCATCTTTGAGCAGACCCAATTTGAGAAAACCATTTTTTTCTCTAAAAGGTACAAGCTTTGCCCTATTTCAATATATTTAATTCTTGATGTTCTGTAATTTTGGCTATTGTTAATTCATCTCTGTCTTGTTTGTGTTTGCGCATTTGCTTTTGCTAGATATAGATTTGCTGGTTCTATTGTTATGAATTTGGGTGAGGTAGATTTTTTTTCGGGTTATTTTTGAATTCATGTATGAATTGGATTTTTTGGAACAAGAATTTAGTGTTCTGAGAACCCCCTTTTTCTCTTCTCTCAGAAATAGCTTTCCTTTTATCTTTTGATGGGGTTGAACCATTTTCCATTTTTTTGCAGTGCTGATATACTATAGTTGCATGAGCAGGTCTCTTGAAAGACGGTCGTACGGTGCGACGGATTGCACTTTTAGTGTAAATAGTGATACTTTTAGTGTAAACAAAGTATCACTTTTTACACTAAAAGTATCATTTTTTCTACTAAAAGTATCACCGTTGCACCGTGCGACCGTCTTACACAAGTTTTTGCCTTCTTTGCATATAGTGAAGTCTCGAAGTGATTCCAATCTTGAGAAATTTGGTATAGCTTGAAATTCACAAACACATGTATTATGAATACATCTAACTATAAAATTTCAAGAGAATTAAGTCTAAGCATTGCATTCTACTAATCTGAGCAGTGTGGCCTAGATGCACCTGGATTTCCATTAAATTCGGATTGATGCCAACGGCACACTTTCCGGATAGGCTTAATTGCAATTTTGGTCCCGTACCTCTTAGGGGTTTGGCGATTTTAGTCTTGTAACCTCTTGAATGTGGTAGTTTTGGTCCTTTATGCTTTTATCGTTTAGTTAAAATAGCAATTTAAGTCCTCTAACTTTTACCGATCACATTTATTTTGGTATTTTGGCTAAATGACAAGGGTATTGTGGGAACAAATAAAATATTAAAACACCCAGTTGAGATCAAAATCGCACAAAATCAGAACTTGTGAGGCCAAAATTGCACAAATTAGAACTAATGGAATTAAAATTGCACAGAATCAAATACGCGATCAAAATTTCTACCTAAACTATTTATAGGACCAAACAATTTTGCAATTAAGTAGTCCCGATAATACATGCAATTCAGGATGTGGTATTTAAGCTCCAAACACAAACTGGGACATATGATACAAATTATCAAACTTGTAGTTATTTCATTCATCTGTTGTTTTGTTTTATGGTAACATTTCGGTACGTATTTAATGAATTTAATAAAACTGTTTGAATCTCGTTTCCATCTCCATGGATTACATGGGTCGTAAACAATTTTTCAGTTTTTTTTGCTTACATCAAACTGAGAGATCATTTCTTGATGCAGCTTGTTCAATTTGGCAGAAACAGCAGATAGGCCTTTCGTCTCGAGCATAAGAGCTAATGGAAACAGCGTAAAGCCACCTAAAGCAGAAGGGACAGATGATGGTAAATCATCTTTGTCACCTAACAAAGAAGAGATTCTCGCGCTCTTTGCGAATACAGTCTTCGATTTCTAAAGGGGAGAATACGAATTCCAAGAAGAGAAACTCAAAGGTTAGTGAAGATAAGACTTCGGCTGAATCGATTTTGGAAGTTCTTCACCAATCAAGGACGCGAGGAAAAGGTTAGACACAGAGTGTTTCTTTCATGGAGAGAGTGAGGTTTTAGTTGGAAAATAAGATGCACGAAAGCCATTAATATTTAGGGATAATTACAAAAACTACCCCTAAGGTCTGGGGTAATCACAAAAAAGGCCCAGAGAAGTTTCAAATTACAAAAGGTTTGGTTCTGTCTTAAATGTTTACAAATGTAAATGGGGCGTTTGAAATATTTTTGCCTATGAAAGGGGTAAAGTGTAATACATAATCAAATCACAAGGGAGTTTTCGTAATTTTCAGAAACCTATGGGTTTCTTTTGCATAAGCTTAAACCTCGGGTTTAATTTTTGTAATTATCCCCTTATTAATTGCATTTTGCCCTCCAAACTCTAGTGGTTTTTTTGCACTTTGCCAACTGAACTTTGAATATACATATTCTGCCATCTGAACTATATGATCCATTGCACTTTATCCCATGAACCAACCAAAAGTTGACATGTGTGAACTCGCGATAGGTCCAAGTCAGCTCCTAAGGGGTTAAGTGCAAAATGTTCAAAGTTAGACATGGAAAAGAGAAATTTTCAAAGTTTAGTAGGCAAAGTAAAAAACTCACGATAGTTTGGCGGGCAAAATGCAATTATCCCTATTTAAGTGCTAAAGAATGTGGATGGAGAGCAATTATAACCTTTAGTTGACCAAAAGTTATTATGATCACTGTAATTGATATCAATAATCAGCCTTGTTCCATGTTTCTTATTGCCCTGAATTTGGTTATATGTGAATCTTACATCTTAGTTACCTACAACATTACCCCTAAACTGCATTGTATGTTGAAGATTCTTGTCTTTACTGGTCTGAAATTAGTGTTTGCTCCTGTGCAGGAAAAACTTTAGGCAAAAAGGGGACAAATCTCAGGCTCTGCAAAAGGATTCACCGAAGAAAGAGGAGAAAAAACGGAACGTTTATCAACGACCGGTTTAAAATCAACAAGGCCACCGTCAAAATTCACAAGGAGGTCTCCAGTTCCCACTCTATCAAGCCCACGAGACAATGTTCAGCCGGGAATTAAAACATCACCGAAACGGCTACTCTATCAGTCCCTAGCGACGAAATTGAGTTGAAAACCGAGCAATCCGAGAAATTTGAGGAAATGAAACTTCCTCAATTAAAAGAAGTTGCAAAGTCTAAAGGGATCAAGGGGTATTCAAAACTTAAAAAGAGAGAGCTTGTAGAGTTCCTAATTAGGTCACTGAACAACACTAGTTGATGAAATGGGAGTTATTTCAATAGTTCAATAATCAACAATGTTGTTTGAATTTCCTGTTTTGATTCTGATATTTGTTTTATTATTGCAGGTGTTGTGTTTAGTACTGTTTTCATTTTATTTTTATTTTTTGAATCAAATAATGAATGTTGGGGGTTAAAAGTACAATTGCACCTACATAAATCATCCACAGACACATAAAAGAGTATAATGTTGGTGACTGTTGTAACATTAAAACATAGGGATAATTACAAAATCTACCCCGTGGTTTTAGCTTAGTTTCTAAACCACAGTTACCTCATTGAGGTTTGTATTTTCCTAAACAAGTTCTATCTTGAGGTCTCTTGAGAATGCTTGTAGATGCAATTTTATAAGCTAAAAACAAATGTCACGTGGTATTTGTGAAAAATAACTGAGGTTCTTTTGCAAGGGATTAAAAAAAAACTGAAGTTTGGGCTAATTACGAAAAAACCGACAGGTTTTGAAAATTACAAAAAATCCCTTGAGGTCTGGTTTTGTTTTAAATTTAAGGAGATAACTGTAATATTCTATAAAATTAGGGGGGGTTTTGAAATAGTTTTTTGGAAGGGTTTTTTGTAATTTTCAAAAACCTCTATGTTTTTTTTCGTAATCGACCCAAACAACAACAATAACAACAAACTAAATCTTAATCCCACTATGTGAGGTCAGCTATACGCAGGGGCGTTTCCTCATTAGGGGTTGAGGGGGCTTTAGCCCCCCCAAACTTTTCAAAATTTTATTAGTTTTTGGTATTTAAATATTTATTTTTTGTTGATTTAGCCCCCTCAAGATTAATTAGCTCCCCCAAATTTAAATGTCTAGCTTCGCCCCTAGCTATACGGATCATATCGCGTCACCGTTTACTGTCATAAGCCATATTTTTTTTTTTTTTTTGTAATCGACCCAAACATTGTGGAATATAATGGAGACTGATTGAGCAACAGACAACACTCAAAGGAAGAAGACTAGACAAGTATTGGGAGACGTGCAAGCGAGTAATTTATTCTCATATCAAATTTGGAGCTTAATTAATTCATTATTGGACCACTTGATCTCCTATACGTGCAAGTTTGTTACCATATACTATGTATATTTTGGAGCTTAATTAATTGGCCACACTGATCATGAGATCTAGAATGGTTATGACAGCTGCATTAGAATTTCCTAGCTAACAACAAACCAACCTTTCTTATTCCATCCTATAAATACCGCACCGTTATTTCTCCATCTCTTTAAACTAAAAGTTGTATTAATTATTTCTCCCAATAAGAAAAGGAAAAACACCTTTTGTTTCGTTTTTTTTTTCTTTTTCATTTGTTAGAAGAAATCATGGCCACTAGAGGAATTAATTACACAACTATTATGATTCTTACTGTCATCATAGCCATCATAGCCAGCAACCAAAAATGTGAAGCTGCGCGCCACCTGTTGCAACAGGAGAATGTGAATGGGGGTCAGCCAGGGGGGCTGCTAGGGGGGATATTGATCCCCGGGATCCTATAGGGACTAACAGTGGAACAACCTCGTTTATATCCCAACCTTCCGAGTAATCTAATAAACATTGATTTTGTTGGGGATAATGAAGTTCAACCATTTAAGATTTTATTATGGGATAAGTGTTATTTTCTATTTGTTGTGCGATTTCAGTTTCATATTGGAGATGTGTGATATTTGTGTGATTTGATGATGAGTTTATATTATCGTGACAAGCTGTTGAATTTATTTGTAATGTTTTGCGGTCGATGTTGTAATGTTTTTCTGTTTGGATTTGTAATGTGATATTATTTTATGGTCATGATCTTATTGTGCTATGTTGTTATTTTATTTATATAAAATTCCACTGTTATGCTATTGAGCAATATTTTACCGCTATCTTATTATGCAATGTTATGGTGAATTAATAAAAAAATTGTTGGAAATTGGTTTTTATATAAAATGGGTTTTGACCCGTTTTTCACCAATTATTTAAGTGGGATCACTTATCAATTTTGGAAAATAAATGATATAATCGTAATATACATCACAGGTAGATGAATTTAGTGTTTTGAATTTCTCAAAACCAGTTTCGGGTGAATGAAAAATTAATGCATAAATTTAGCCACTTAAATGTCTTTTATATATGTAATATAAAATGGTGAGAATATGGAAAACCATATCTCACATAGAAAACATATCAAATGTTTGGCTAGTTTATACAAAGCTTTACATCTAATAAGGAGTAATCATGTGGACCTCCGTATGGTACACTCTAGTGGACCAAATCAACTTTGACTAGCCTTTTGCTAGCTCAAATAGACCGGGACGATCTGAGAGAGCACCGTCCAGGCCGAGTTTGACTCGCAAGACGTTGCACGTAGGCGCTTTAGAGGCGCACATTGCGCTCTATTCAGTTTGCAGGGGTGCGTAGAGAAGCTTGTGTACCTTAAGAAGAGATGTGATCTGGACCATCAGATTCTGCCTCTTGATCAGAAGACACAATCCAACAGTCCAGATCAATCCGGACCAAAAGATGCACCTGCTCTGAAAGGACATTCGGATCTCTGTATAAACAGACCCCTGAATAATCATTTTACACACCAGAAAAATCAACATTTCACATGTTGTTCACCTTTTTTCTTTTTGTATATTCAAAAGTTCCGAAATACATTTTTTGTTCGTTGTAAGATGACCCAAGGGAAATCCATAATATGGAAGCTTTATTTGTTGAATAAGAATTTTCATATTGCAATAGTACATGATTTATCCTCGTACTTGAGGCACGACAGTAGCCTTGTGTCTATCATGCAATACTTTGATTTATCTTCTGGTTGTTTGACAATCACAAAAGGGTATTTTGTGTGTTGCACTGATGTGCATGGAAGCTTGTCTGTGGCCATCATGAAATTCGGTATTTGTCTTCTTGCAAGGGAATTTCCTGTATTTTCTTAGTTTGTGATTCAAAGACCTTAGCCAAGGCATAATGAATTTGATTCACAAAAGAATCACTAGAAGTTGAAATGGAATCACCGTTATTAAATCAATTGAGTTAATCCATGCCCAAGATTTAATTAGGAAATTAGTTGTTGAAAGGATCATACATGTATGCAATTGCAATAGATTTACTCGCTATTTCACCTAACGCTAGATAATCATGCTACTTGCTAAATCTTACCAGTATTTGTAGGTTAATGAAATTAAAGTGTTAATTCAAGTATATTAATTAATATGATTAATTAGTATAATAAATTATTATTATTCAAAAGTTACAAAGTTGTAAGCCTGCACTAGTATTAGTTGTAAACCTAAAAGGGTTACACATAATTTTGGTTGTTGACATTTTAAAATTGATAAATTCAATAGTTGGATGCAATTTAATTAATAATTGAATTTAATACTTAATTAAATACTTTTATTATTTAATTAAATATAAAAGGAATATAATAAATTATCTAATCAATTGGATTGATTAACTCGGGCTTTGAGGATTGATTAATTAATTAGTTAAATTACTTAATAAGTTGGACTTTGAAGTTCAAGCCCATATACAATCTAGTAGGCCTAATGGTAGAAGCCCACTAAATTATTGAAGATAAATAAATAAATGAGACTTATTTTGACACACACACACACACACACACACATATATATATATATATATATATAATTGTAGGGGTTGGTTCTTGTGAGACCATATATTGGGGTGAGACCGTGAGACCTAATCTGAACCGTTGCAATTTTTAACAATGAATGAATGAGATTGAAATAATAAATATAGAAGCATTCTCAACCATTATTTTCGTGTGAAGGTATTATAGTAAAACACAAAAATCGGTCAATCAATAATAATAAACAAGATATGCATGGTTCAAACTTACCTTATCTAATACCTATAATTTAGGAGGTGCAATAAATGATAATCCCCACCAAAAAAAATGATTGAACCATACATTGTATTATCACTGTCGAAAAAAAAAAAACAATTTATCTTGTACATTGATGCAGCGTATTTTAACTAAGTATGCAACATGGAGATGAATTACATATATTGATGCAACCTATTTTAACAAAAATGCACCAAATTGTAACTAAGAATGCAACAAATTGTAACTAACAATACATTGACCCATACAGTGATTAATACACCAAATTGTAACTAAGAATGCAACCTATTTTAACTAACAATATATTGATGCAACCTATTTTAACTAAGAATGCACCAAATTGTAGCTAAGAATTCAACAAATTGTAACTAACAATACATTGACCCATACAGTGAATTATCGCTGCAATCAAAAAAAACCTTATCTTATATATTTATGCAAACCTATTTTAACCAAGAATGCAACAAAATGTAATTAAGAATGCAACAAATTGTAACTAAGAATACATTGATCCATGCAGTGAATTATCACTGCAATAAAAAAAAAAACCCTTATCTTATATATTCATGCAAACCTATTTTAATCAAGAATGCAACAAAATGTAATTAAGAATGCAACAAATTGTAACTAAGAATACATTGACCCATGCAGGACGAATTATCACTGCAAAAAAAGTGAAAAAAAAAACTCTTATCTAATATATTGATACAAAGTATTTTAACTAAGAATACAACAAATTGTATCTAAATATGTACTATAACAGAACATGTATCGTCTTTGAAAAAAATCGATAAGATCACCCATTAATGCATGAGGGCCGAAAAATTAGGGATTCATCATACTCTCCTTAATTAAAAACCGATTGAAACCGATAAGATCACCCATTAATGCATGAGGGCGAAAAATTAGGGATTCATCATACTCTCCCATGAAATTAGCACGTCAAAAGATTTTTACATCTCTCTCTACCGAAATTAAAGGGGCATTAATATCTATCCTTAATTAACAAGGTGCCTATATGTAGTTTTACCAATATAACCTTGAATGAGCTTTTTTATCATTAAAAATTAGATTAATCTAAACCCTTCAAAAATAAGAATAAACGTACCAGATTATGTCTCACCCTAGAATATTGGTTTCATTTGAACCAATACCTATATATATATATATATATATATATATATATATATATATATATATATATATTGGATCAAATCTGGCAGGGGGTTCTACGTAAGACAATGTGGACTAATCACAGCCATTTAATTATCGAATCCAACGACAGTTTTTTTCTTTCCGAATTTTTTTTTTTTTGGGTTTTTTTTTAATTTTTTAATTGATAAGGGCAATGTTGTCTTTTTATAATGGAGGTTATTTCTTTTTTTTGGTAACCATTATTTTAGCCTTGATTTTTTGGATTTAATATCCCAACCTTCCCGTTTTCACTTCTCTTATTTTTCAAAACCATTTTCAGTTTTTTCTCGGAGAGTTCTGGTTGGGTGATTTTTCTTCGTTTTTGTTGGACGAGTTTCGCTGAATCAATTGTTACGTGTGGGGGCTTCACAAGACAATATTGGTGTACTGTAGTTCGATTTTTCAAATTTTTGCTGAATTAAGTGATTTGTTCGACACGATTCCATATATGTTTGCTTTTTTGTTCTATTCTTTTGTTTGTTTAATTGCTTTGAATGGTTTGTTTTGTTGTTCTTGTTTGAGTTTTTTTTGTTCTGATTTTGCATCATTTCCTTCAAACCGAACAATTCTTTATGTTTCTTTTTGTATATAGAGTCTAGGGTTTCTGGTAGTATGTGTCAAATGTTTTTTTGATAATGGAGGTTTATTTTTTTTGGTTAACTTGTAGTTTCTGCTAGTCCAAGTGGCTACGATAATCTAGAGGGAAGGAGTGAATAGATTATACCAATTTTTTCCGATTTGGCCATCTTTTTCGAATGTAGAAATAATAACAAGAATCGAAGTGCGGGAAAATAAAGAACACACGTTGATTTAAAGAGGTTCAACCTACCGCAGGGCCTAATCCTCTACCACCCTGACATATCCGAAGTGGATTTCAAAAAAGAAAAAGAAATTTTATTAATATCACCAAACTATTACACCTTCACCTTGAAGAGCACCACACTATTCTTACAACACCACCAAGAAGATTACTACAATCTTCTTACACCTATGAAGAGTACCACACTCTTCAACACCTAAAATTACCCAAGTCTGTTCTTACCACAATAACATTAACAAGGATATCTTGCTTTGGATGATGGAAACAAATTCAAGATCACAACTCGATATGAAGTATACAACTTTGAAGTGCAAGTGTAATCAAGAATAAAGCCTAGTACTCAAGATGTGCAAGTGAAAGACTTAGGCTAAATACAACAAGAATATGAAAGTGAAGAAGAAGAGTGTTGCTTGTATTTGTATTGCTCGTGTTGTTATTGCTTGTGTTGTTGTGTCTTATTGCTTCAATTCTTCATCTATTTATAGGAGAGGTCTTGGATTTGATTTTCAGACATAGGCTCCTCCTTGGAGATTGAAATCTACAAAAAAATGCAAATCAAATGGAGATTATAGCTATTAGAAATCAATCCCTTAAAATCATGAAAAGTTGTCTGCTGCTCAACGGATAGTTTGCTTATTAAACATTAGGCCAACCGAATGAACACAAATGACGAAATTCGAATTACACAACAAAAATTCACTGTTGGACTGATCCAAGGGGGTTGGACCAGTCGACCTCATGCTCGACCGGTCCACCCCCATGGTGACCGGTCTAACGCCCTGAAAAATCAATACAGAGAAGATTTTGCAAAAACAAAACTTCCTAGGCACTGATCGACCATTGTACGTCTCGTTTATATTTTAGTGATCTAACTTTGAGGCTCGGGTTACCCTCTAGAGTGGCCGATTGAACACGAGATAAAAGTGTTGTCCAATTTTTGTCAAAAATAAACTTCAAGAAAATACTCCGAAAAATTAGTAAAAATATTTTAAATCGATTGGGAGTATTAGGACAACATTTAGGGACATTGTTTTGGTGAAAATTATTTAAATAAAATCATGCATG
The DNA here is from genome assembly GCA_016081115.2 of Rehmannia glutinosa. NCBI lineage: Eukaryota > Viridiplantae > Streptophyta > Magnoliopsida > Lamiales > Orobanchaceae > Rehmannia > Rehmannia glutinosa. Next base: position 443,698 of record JABTTQ020002414.1, read on the forward strand.
TTTAGTTTACATTTGATGCACGAGCGAAGTGGCCAATTTCAAGTATGTTGGTGATATTTTTGATATGATGATAGATATATTATGCTGCATGATTTGTTTTGGTTCTGTGCATATCAAGTTTCACAAAGTGCATATGGAAGTGATATGGTTATGGTGCATAATTAGTTGTGTTGTGGTGCACAGTTAACATTTATATTGTGCATATTTAGTTTAACATGTGTGTTTTTAATACATTTTTAATATGGACATATTTTATGTATTTTGGTTTTGATGTGTGCTTATAATTTTTTTGTTTGTGTCAATGGTAAGTTGATAAGTTTACATGGCTAGAGGGAACCGAAAATGACAATTTTCTGATGCTACTTTATTCATACGTTTGAGAACGTTGTATTGTCATGCAATTATAGCCGATGATTTGAAGTCTCCAATTCCCACTCTATCAAGCCCACGAGACAACGTTCAGCCAGGAATTAAAACATCCCAGAAACAGCTACTCTATCGATCTCAAGAGACGAAATTGAGTTGAAAATCGAGCAATTAATCCAAGAAATTTGAAGAAATGAAACTTTCTCAATTAAAAGAATTTGCAAAATCAAAAGGGCTTAAAGGTTATTCAAAACTTAAAAAGAGTGAGCTTTTAGAGCTCCTAATTAGGTCACTGAACAACAGTTGATGAATGTAGTAACAACACTTGAGTTGTCATTGCAGCTACAACCCTTAGTACTGTTTTCATTTTATTTTTTTATTTTTTGAATCAAATAATGAATGTTGGGGGTTAAGTACGATTGCGCCCTACATAAATCATCCATAGACACATAAAGGAGTATAATGTTGGTGAATGTAGTAACATTAAAACATTGGGATAATTACAAAATCGACCCCTGAGGTTTTAGTTCAACTACAAAAAAACTCCAATTATCTTTAAAATTGAGGTTTGTATTTTCCTAAACAAGTTCTCTCTTGAGGATGCCCGAGGATGCAATTCTATAAGCTAAAAACGAATGTGGTGTTTGTAGAAAAAAACTGAGATTTTTTTGTAAGGGATTAAAAAAAACTGATGTTTGGGCTAATTACAAAAAAAAAAATGAGAATTTTTAATATTACAAAAAATCCCTTGAGGTTTGATTTATTTTAAATTTAAGGAAATAATTGTAATATTCTATAAAATTGGGGGGGATTTTCGAAATTCTTTTTTTAGAAGGGGTTTTTGCTTATGAAGGAAAAAATGTATGATGAAATAAAATCTCAAGGAGTTTTTGTAATTTTCAAAATTCTATAGGTTTTTTCGTAATCGACCCAAACCTCATGTTTTTTCCCTTTCTATAATTAGGCTAAACCTCAGGGGGTAACTTTTGTATGTTAACCTAAAACATATTTACATGGAAAAACCAGGGAAGGACAAATGCAATTACCCCTTGAACATTCATTGCTTGCTCGAACGTAGGATCAACAATTAGTGAAATCAAAGTGTTGGCTCTAGATATGCCAATTCAAAGTTTTGAAGGTCCCAAAACGTTTGTTTTATCCGGTTTCAAAGACTGTTAAACCAAATATTCTAAGTTCTAGCACTTACAAAAACACGGAGCGGAATAAAAAAACACACAATATAAAAATTTATCTACAAATTAAAAATAACTTGTAGAGTTGTCAATATGACGAAATCATTAGTTGAATAGTATGGTCTATAACTCGACTCTCAAAATATCAACTAGTCTAATAAAAACTTCTCACTAAGAGTAGTCTATCCTTTGTAAATCAGCTCGCCCAATATTATGATTGAATAACTCACTATCGCATGAACGAAAACCTAACAACAAAACACTAATGGTTTATAATATGGACAAGATGTTGATTCCCGATATCAAAGACACTTGGAATAACACATATATACTTCAGTAAACTCCTTTTAAGCTCGATCGTCTTGTTATTTTTCTCTCGACTGAATCTCTCTTGCTTTATCTCTCTTATTTTCGTGTGTATGACTTGTCTGGAATGAAAGGACGTTTTCTTCTTTATATAGATTGAGTTCCAAGAGTTCTACAAAAGTATGAAACAAGATATGCACAAGTATAAAATAAATAATAATATAAAAAAAAGGTTTAGAACAAGTAGAACTCTTTAAGTTGGGAAACAATATAATATCTATCAAGTGTCCTACTTTATTACTACCATATCATTATAAATCCTAATTCATCTAGATATAACATTTATCCAAAAACTTACCATATAAGATATATTCTAATCTAGATATTTGCAAACTAAATCTTTCCATATCCATTCAAACTCTATATTCAAAGAATAAGTCTAGAAAGCCAAAATACAAAATTCAACACAATTAGAATACCACAAAGTGGCATTAATTAGGCTAGGAATGCTCAACCCTAACACGGTCCGACCGGTTGAACCGTTATCGGTGGCTTGACCAGTTTGATCACCGGTATGGTATTTAAAACACTGCATCGGAGTACTACTTCGTAATCATAACAATCTCAAAAGATCCAACACGTAAGTGGTCCATCTCATAATCTTCCTCCACTTCCCAAGTTGTGTTCGGACACTATAACATACATGATATTAGGTAACAAAAAATTGTAGCACTTTTTACATAAAGCACATTATATAACACATGTTTGTAACACTTTTATATTGTAATATTTATATAATACTTTTGTAGCACTTTATAAATATGTAACACTTATTTGTAATAGTTTCAAATAAGTAACACTTTTTAAGTATCATTTTTTTTTTTTATTGTTTTCGTAACACAAATATGTATCACTTTAATTAAATAACACTCCGGTTAACACTTATTGCTATTAATTCTATTATATGGAGTATATATATAAGTGATATATAATCATTTGCTAAATGTTATATAACATTACATGAAACTTATAGGATACCCACGAATGTTATCAATGGAAACCATTTGTAGGTATTACCAAATTTTTTTTTTAGCTTACTTTTTAAAAAAAAGAATTACCAATGTTAATTTAAAGGCATAATATCGTGAAAAAATCTCTAGGTAAATTTATGATTTTTATTTAATATTTTTAACTTCTTGACATAAAAACTATTTTAAGTCGGCTACCTATTTATTTTCAAAAAATATTATCAACAAAAATTGATATCATCGGTAATTACTTATGGATTTCTTCGTCTGTATATTAGTTGTATTTCTATATTTTTTTTTATTTTTTACCAATGGAATATCAGTTTATTGATAAATTTAAATGATAAAAATATTTTATATGTATATATAAAAATTTATTTAAAATCGGTTCTAGTTTCGGATATTCGGTTCGGTACGATTCGGTATGGTTTGATACGGTTCTCGGTACGAATATTTGAAAAATCTCCAGAACCATACCTTGAAAATTTTTGGGACGGTTCGGTTCGGAGAAAGTCAAAAAGTTAACGGGTATTTTCGATTCGAGTTCGGTAATCTCCAAGTCTCGTGCACAACCCTAGTTCAATGCTTCTTGGGAGCAAAAATTCACCTATAAAATACTAGGAAAAGTTATTGAAGTGCTACGAAAAAATATTGCATTTTGCCAAAAAAAGAAATGGTGTTATATTTTGTTAAAAAATGCTACATTAGACTCATATGTAATATTTTATAATTATTTTTTGAAAGAGTTACAATATATGAGTACTTAATATGACTCTTAGAAAAAGTGATAGTAAAGTTACTAAAAGTGATACCGTATACTATAGGTAGTACGGGCAAATGTATTGCCATAAAAAGTGTTACCTATTGTTTATATTAACAATTTTTGGGTGTTATCTTATGTTAGTACTAGAGAGGAGGTTTGGTGCCATTGTGGAATATAATGGAGACTGATTGAGCAACAGACAACACTCAAGGGAAGAAAACGTGCAAGCGAGTAATATATTCTCATATCAAATTTGGAGCTTAATTAATTCATTATTGGACCACTTGATCTCTTAGACGTGCAAGTTTGTTAGCATATACTAATGTAAATATATTTTGGAGCTTAATTAAATGGCCGCATTGATCATGAGGCATCATTGTTATGACAGCTGCATTAGAATTTCCTAGCTAATAACAAACCAACCTTTCTTATTCCATCCTATAAATACCACCCAAAACGCACCGTTATTTTTCTCAATCTCTTTAAACTAAAAGTTGTATTAATTATTTCTCCCAATAAGAAAAGAAAAAACACCTTTTGTATCGTTTTTTTTTTTTTTTCATTTGTTAGAAGAAATCATGGCCACTACACGAATTAATTACACAACTATTATGATTCTTGTTGTCATCATAGCCATCATCGCCAGCAACCCAAAATGTGAAGCTGCGCGTCACCTGTTGCAACAGGGGAATGTGAATGGGGGACAGCTCGAGGACTTGACGGGGCCGCTAGGGGGGCAGCTCGAGGGCTTGACGGGGCTGCTAGGGGGTCGGCCCAGGAGGCGGCCTAGGGGTCAGCCAGGGGGGCTGCTAGGGGGTCGGCCCAGGAGGCGGCCCAGGAGGCGGCCTAGGAGGCGGCCCAGGAGGCGGCCTAGGGATCAGCCAGGGGGCTGCTAGGGTTGGGGGTGTTCGGGATCCTCTAGGGACTAACAGTGGGACAACGTCGTTTATATCCCAACCTTCCGAGTAATCTAATAAACATTGATTCTGTTGGGGATAATGAAGTTCCACCATTTAAGTTTTTATTATGGGATAAGTGTTATTTTTATATTTGTTGTGTGATTTCAATTTCATATTGGAGACGTGTGTGTTTGTGTGATTTGATGAGGAGTTTATATTATTGTGACAAGCTGTTGAATTTATTTGTAATGCTTTGTGGTCGATGTTGTAATGTTTTTCTGTTTGGATTTGTAATGTGATATTATTTTATGGCCATGATCTTATAGTACTATGTTGTTATTTTATTTATATAAAATTCCAATGTTAATTATGCTATTGAGCAATATACCCACTTATTATTTCTAATAACAATCAAATTAAAATATACCTCAACCATAGCATAAAATTTACATAAGAAAATAACAGTAGAGATAACAATAACAAGAGCACAATAGTGAAACGAAATGTCCCGGTTTTATCTCAAGATTAGAGACATAATCACGTTTTGGAATTTTGATTTCAATCTTTTTCCCATTTTATCTCAAGATTTGAGTTCAATAAAAACTTCATATGCTGATTACAGTAACAAGTCACGCCCCTTCATTCAAATTCACTTCGTTTTCAACATTGAATATTTTGTTTCCCCTGCCTTTTCTGATCTTTTCTCATTGTTTCTAACATGGTATTTGTTTTCATTGTAGCAAGACGAGGGCTAATATATAGGTTTAATTACAATGAAAAATCATGTTCCAGCAACCAAAAGATCGAGAAAACACATTACCTTTCATAACTTCCTCTTTCGAGATATCTAAATAGTTTACTAATAAATATTAGGGATAATCACAAAAACACCCCTGAACGTTTTCGTAATTAGCCCAAACCTTGTGAATTTTTTTTTTTTTGTAATCAGGCTAAACTTTAGGGGTAGTTTTTGTAATTAAACCTAAAACATATTTATATGGAAAAACCAGGGAAGGACAAATGCAATTACCAAACATGCCATTAACAAGTTACACAATGGTTGTCCACGCATCCATCTTCTGCTGTCATCTGATGTACCATCAACAGATCTCCTCTCATTCCACAATTCCAAGAATCCATTATCACCAACACCTGTGATATTTTTCGCAGCCTCACCACAAATTTCACACAATCTACAAGGACCAATTAAGCAAATTATATATTTCCAAACCCAAGAAAAATCAAAGGGAAAATAATTTCTGCCAACCTAAACTTTTATCGTTTTTACACTTTGCAATCTAAACTATTTATTTTTACAATTAATAACCTAAACTTTGTGGGATTTTCACTTTGCAACCTTCCACCAGCCGGAGTTGGAATATACTAGGAATATTCGTCCATGTGATCCGGAATATTCCAAACCTGATTGATCGGAGGTTGCAAAGTGAAAAACCCGCAAATTTTAATTTGCTAACTGCAAAAATAAATAGTTTAGGTTGCAAAGTGTAAAAATGATCAGGTTGCAAAAAGATTATGGATAATTACAAAAATACCCATGAGGTTTGGGCTAATTACAAAAATCGAGTTCTTTGAAAATTACAAAAAACCTTTAAGGTTTGATTCGTCTTTACATTTTTTAAAGCGATTTTCAAAAAAGCCCTTCACATTTACAAAAATATTACGATTTGCACCCTTAAATTTAAGGCAAAATGAAACCTAAAGGTATTTTTTTATAATTTTGAAACTCTGTCTTTTTTTTTTTTTTGTAATTAACCCAAACCTTAGGGGTGTTTTTGTAATTATCCCAAAAATTATTTTCCCGGATCAAAAAACAAGGGGAAACACCTCAAAATCAAGCTGAATTCACAACTCATGAACTAGATCAATCATGCAATCAACCAAACAATACAATGAACACATAAAATAAGTAACTAATGATAAATAAAACAAATTTTTACCTATTTCCTTTGACCCTAAACCAAGCCTTGGCGCAATATAAATGTGCAACTCCAAGCTCACCTTTACATCCACACCCAATCTCCATCACTTCGACTAAACTTTTACCACTTTCGTTCGCGCTCAAATGACATATTCTACAACATTTATCTTCCCTCTCGATTTTTATTACTACGTCGTTTGGCGTTGTCTCGTTTGATTTTGAACTTGTATCTCCAAAATCATTGGCTTCAACTGCAATTACTGTCTCCGAAATTATTGAATTATTCATCGATCTCTCACGGACAAACAAATCCCAAACCGGAATTAAAACACAAAATATTTAGTAAACAATTTACAGAGGATGGTGGTGGAGTTCCATTAGAGGTAATATATTTTTGACAAAACAGGAATTAAAATCGATGGATCTGATCTGATGAGGGATATATTATTGATCGGTCTTTGTGTGTAAACAGTTTAATAATGTTTTACCATACAACGTAGTACTTAATCAGACAGTGACATTTAGATATGGAAGCGCGTTTGAATTATGTGACAATGATATTATATTATTGGCTTGCCATAAGTGATAAGACGTTAACGTTTTATCCCTTCATTTATTTTTGTGCTGAAATCGGGAAGATAAAAAACAAATGAATGTCGTGTCGCGAGATAGAACAATCAAAATCAATGTATTTTTAATTTTTGGCTCCATCAAATGTTACGACACTTGTTAGAAATTGGGTTGATATCTGAAACTGAAGATTCCAACGACTTAAATAATGAAGTCAAGGTTCAAGTATGAGGTGTATTATTCGACTTCATCAACACTTGACAATGAATGATAACAAAACACACAATTCAACATTAATAAACAAATAAACAAAAGAAAAAAAGAAGGTAGAACCGGCCCGAGCCAAGAACCGACACTTAAAGCCGGTTCCTAGAACCGGACTATAACGATTAAGGGTAAAAAATTCTCTGACTCGGGAACCAGCGGACTGCAATCCATGACTAGTAGAAGTGCCAAAAGGGCTAGGCTGGTGCTAGCCCATCGGGTCAAAGAGAGAACTGAATCGGCCCCACACGACCCCAAATTCCGTCGGGCAATCATTTACTCATTTTTTATACCAGCCCCTTGTTTAAAAATACATATAAAATGCAATGGGCAATCGGACGATTGGGTTAGCGCAACATTTCAGGCCTAATAGGCCCGACTTTTTTTCGGGCATGAAATTGTGGCCGAATCCAGCATTATCACCAGACTAAGCTGTTTTTTGACAACTCTGTATGACTAGGAGTCTAGGACTAATTATATCATACTATCAAATAAAAAAATGCATCTGTTATGTATTTCAAGCCAATGTAGATGAAAATTAAGGACTCTACAGGTTGTTGTAGGTATGGAGGGCGATTGGCGTCATTTGCTGGCATTATGCTCTCTTTTTCAAAAGATAAAATAAACAAGGAACATCAAAGTGTGAAACATGTCGAGTCACGACTGTACAGTCCATAGGTTTCGGTTCTTGAATGATATTGAAATAATTTCATGTCAACCACTTGGGTTAAGCCCAGTGGCCGCGGTGTTACTTGCAATGACGAGGCCCGGGTTCGAATACCGATAATGATGGGAATGAACTTTGAACTCAAAAAAAAAAAAATCATGTCTACCTGATCAAAACCGGGAATGGGATTTCTTGTTCCACAATCATGGTCCACTATATTGGATATATGATACGTGTACATGATGATGTCATTATTGTATACGTGTCATTCATCATGTATAGTGAAACATGATTTGATTGTAAGCAAAAATGGGATCAGTCCGATCTACCGTTATCAATTGTATACGCCTTTCAACTTGATCATCTCTCTCTTTTTCTTTCTTTTTTTCCAGGTGTTCTGTTATCTAAATTCCTTTTAATATAAAAAAAGAATCAAAGATTTACAAAAAATCAGGTATTGCATTTGAGAATAATCATATTTCATAATAATCTAGTTGGGGAGATATCAACGTACTAAAAATGTCAACAAAAGGGATTTCCAGCATCACCAAAATTCTATTATTATTTCAGGGGATGGTGGCAATGCAAAATAACTCATGGCATCCAAAGTAACTACATTCATATGCAGAAAGTAAATTTAAACTCAACAAGGACACCCAACACATTTAGGATCATCAAATTGGAAAAAGTAGAAAATATTGGGCAAGAGTAGGAAATGAACTAATATAATTGACTAAATTATAGCATAATGTAAAAACCGCATGAAAGATTATAGTTTTTCTTTAAGGCCAACACTACCTGTAACTTCTTAAATCAATCTCACATTTTAGCTTTTTTTTACCCCACGAAGAGAACCTTACCAACAAATTCCAAGTGCCTTTACTGTCTTTCTCAAGTCCACAACTGCCTTATCAACTTAGTGGCGTATTAGCATTAAATTGCAAGACTTGACTTTAGTCTACGGTACCCACCACGGAGATTGTAACTCTGCTTTAATTTTAGCGATTAGAATTTCTGACCATTAGATAAATCCAATTTTCTAAAAGTCTCCGTCTAACCCTGATTAGTCTTTGATTAAACACTAGTCCCCCATGTCCACCTACGTTATTCTTCAAATTAGACCCCACCTAACCTTGCATTCAGTCGCTAAACTTCGCTTTGGCTCATTTAAGGCTAGCAAGCCGATCTGTCGCCCGACTAGTCTGTGACTTTTTAAGAACTTTGGATAAATCGGGATGAGCACCGAACATTAGGAGTGGCAATCCAAACGAAGCGACCGCGATAATCAGACACAATCCCGACCGAAGTTCTTGGAAAGAAATACAAACACGAGAAAGCTAAACCCAAACACGACTAACACAAATCTATCACGATATTATCAATTTGTCTACAACGTAGCTATTTTACATTTTAATTAATTTTTGATGTATTTTAAGTATAACCGAAATCAATCAGAAACCAAACACGTTGAATTGTCACTCTCTAGAATATGAAGTCTAAGGCCTTGTTTGTTTATGTTTATAAGATCACCGCTCTTTCAGGTTCCATTATACGTAAAAGTGGAATCGTGTTTGTTCATAAGATTTCCAATGGAAATCATCATTTTCATTTTCTATTTTTCACATAAAACAACATCTCAAACCTATAATTTCTATTCTCAAATCATATCTTCTACATCACTCATCATTCTTATCAATCACTTTATTCTCATATTTTAACTCAATTATATATGTGGGACCCACCATTATCAACTTTATCTACTTAAAATATTACTATTTTTAAATTATAATTATCTAATGGGACCCACCAACTTAATCTTACAAATATAATATTACATATTCAAATTAAAATATTGAAGTGGAAATAGCTCACCAACTTTTGATTATTATATACATAAAATAATATTTCAAAACTACTCAAACCAAACACAATCTCATTTCCAACCCTACATAAAACACATTTCAATTCATTCATCCAAACACAATCCCAATTTCCACACGAAAACCAATAAATTCTCAAAATTCTATTTCCAACTCCAGAAACTGGAAATGGACCATGGAAACATAAACAAACAGACCCTAATAGTCCTAATTCAAAGAAAAATATTATCCTCATAATTCACCAATGGCCTCGAGGCATAGTGGGACATAAGTTAATTTGTTCCAAATACAATCCTTTTTCCACCAAGACTTTTCACTGTCTAGCATTGACTTGATCAATCATAAGAAATTTCTGAAAGACTTCACACAAGACCTTGCACATCATCCTGTCGTGTGGAATAAAAATATCACTAACAATTTTCTCCATGAAATTTAAGTATAAATATTGAGCTATAGTATCCATTCATCACACTGATTCACTAAATTTTCACATTTCAAGAAATGTTCAAAATCATTGAGGGAAATTCAAATTCCCACTTTATTCGTCTTTTTACGGTCTCAATAGCCCTGTATTGTTTACTAACTACCTCAGCCACTGCTGAAACCAACATTATTACAGATCAATCCGCGCTTCTCGCCCTGAAAACACGCATCATTTCAGACCCTTACGATGTCTTAGCAAACTGGACCGTCTCATCTCCAGTTTGCAGTTGGATTGGAATCACCTGTGGCGCTCGCCATCACAGAGTAACCGGAGTGAATGTATCCAACATGGACCTTACCGGGGCAATCCCTCCTGAATTTGGCAACCTTACGTTTCTTGTTTCCGTCGACGTGAGAAATAACAACTTCAGTGATCCTCTGTCTGAAAATTTGGCCCGTTTACGAAGATTAAGGTTTGTCAGACTCGGGTACAACAGCTTCACAGGGAATGTTCCCTCCTGGTTTGCTTTCTTGCCTCGGCTACAGCTCTTGTCTCTCAGGAACAACAGTTTTACTAGTTTCAACTCATTTCTCCTCTCTTTCTCGAATGAGTCGAATCTTGATACTTTAGACATGTCATTCAATTCTCTTCAAGGTGAAATCCCGGAATCTATAGGCAATCTTCGTAATCTCAAGGCGTTAAGCTTGGAAGGTAACCGGCTTTCAGGTCTCATCCCTTCTTCAATCACAAACATGTCGAGTTTAGAAACTTTGATTCTATCGAAAAATTTGATCCGAGGGATGATACCAGAAACTATCGGGAATCTTCGTAATCTGAACTGGTTGAACATTGAAGGCAACCAGCTTACAGGTTCCATACCGTTAGGCATCTTCAATATTTCGACACTAGAACTTATATCTTTCACTCGAAATAGCTTATCCGGTACTCTTCCGGATGACATGTGCCTTCGACTGCCAATCCTCAAAGGGCTTTACCTATCTTACAATGAGATACATGGACAGATCCCATCGAGTTTCTCTTCGTGTCCTCAGCTTCAAACCCTGTCATTGTCAGAAAACGACATTACTGGAACTATACCACAAGAAATTGGGAGCTTAGAGATGCTTGAAATATTATATCTTGGTTTCAACAAATTAACAGGTATTGAATTTACCTTTTTCGCGAGTTTCCAAAATCTCTGGATTTTTTGTAATTAGCCCGAACCTCAGGATTTTTTTTTGTAATTATCCCTAACTAGTTTTAACTTTGACAGGTGAAATTCCAACAGAGATTGGCAAACTTGGCAATCTCCAGTTCATAGGCATGGAAAACAACTTGCTAAGGGGCTCCATACCATTTACTTTATTCAATCTGTCATTTCTACAACGTTTGTCGTTGGCAGACAATGAACTTACCGGAACCATAACAGAAGACTTTGGGAATCTAACCGTGCTTAAGGAGCTCTACCTCGGCCATAACAATTTCACAGGTGTAAAAATTGTGAAGTTACAGTTTTTGCTCGAACGGGCCATACTGAGAGCGCCAAGAAAATTTGATTTTTATTTGTATTTTTGCAGGAGTGATACCACGAGCGCTCAGCAGCCTGAACGAATTAGAGATTCTAGACTTGGGGACTAATACCTTAACCGGCCCCATACCTTCGGATATATTCAACATCTCAACATTGAGATTGATTTCACTTACAGCAAATAACTTTTCGGGCAATCTTCCAGCTAATATAGGTAGTTTTCTGCCCAATCTTGAACAACTTTATCTTGGCCAGAACAATCTGAATGGAGTTCTACCAAACTCTATCGTAAATTCTTCTGACCTCATGGTTCTAGACCTTTCTGAAAACAAGTTCACCGGTCCGATCCCCAACTCCATCGGAAATCTAAGACTCCTACAAGTCTTGAACTTGGAGTCGAACAATTTTACAAGTGAATCTGTATCATCTGAGTTGAGTTTTATCACTTCCTTGACAAATTCCAGGTACTTGACAGAATTTGCTGTCAGTTACAATCCACTAAATGGCATTCTTCCCTTTTCTATCGGAAACCTTTCTTCTTTCTTGCAAACTATTTATGCTTCTGATTGCAAAATCAAAGGAGATATTCCGAATGAAATTGGTAACTTAAGTGGTTTGGTGACATTGTACCTTTATGGAAATGATTTGACCGGAAATATTCCAACAACACTCCATGGCCTATCGAACCTTCAACGATTATCTCTTGGAAACAACCGATTAACAGGATTCATTCCGAATGATCTCTGCAAGTTAAAGAATTTAGGGGCCCTGTATTTAAGCGAAAATCAACTGTCAGGTCCGATCCCAGAATGCCTGGGAAACGTTTCATCTCTAAGGGGGATACATCTTTATTCGAATAACTTGACTTCTATTATACCTGCTAGCATATGGGATTTGCAAGATCTTTTGGACCTTGACATTTCTTCAAATTCCTTTACTGGTTCTCTATCTCCTCAAATAGGAAATCTGAAGGCGGCAACGTTCATCGATCTGTCCATGAATCAGTTCTCACAGGATATTCCAAGCACCCTTGGAGGTTTACAAAGAGTGACCAATCTTTCTCTGGCTTATAACAGATTTCAAGGTTCCATCCCTGAATCCTTAGGAAGCATGTTGAACCTGATATCTCTCGACCTTTCGCATAATAGTCTCTCAGGAAAAATCCCAAAGTCCTTCGAGACACTACAACATCTCGAGTACTTCAATGTTTCATTCAATGACTTATCTGGAGAGATCCCTACAGACGGTCCTTTTAGAAATTTCACGAGCCAATCTTTTTCGTTCAATACCGCATTATGTGGCCCTCCGATGTTCCAGGTTTCGTCCTGCCAAGAATCAGCGCACGCGTCAAAGAAAAATAAAGTACTTCGCGATGTTTTCATTCCATTAGGCATTGGAATACTAATCTTTACCGGCATCATGGCCTTCATAACGATCAGATACCGCAGGAAAAAGGCGCCACCAACCGCATCAGATATATCTGCCACAGCAAGAATTTCTTATTATGAGCTTTTACAGGCAACTAATGAGTATAGTGAAAACAATTTACTAGGCAGAGGAGGTTTTGGCTCGGTTTACAAAGGTGTTCTCAGAGACGGGACAATTTTGGCTGTAAAAGTTTTCAATATGCAACAGGAAGGTGCATTGAGGACTTTTGATGCCGAATGTGAAGTACTACGAAATCTTCGCCATAGAAACCTCACTAAAGTAATCACTAGTTGCTCCAATCTGGATTTCAAGGCCTTAGTACTGGAATATATGCCTAATGGGAGCCTGGAGAAATGGTTATATTCGGAAAACTGTTTCTTGGATATCATGCAGAGATTCAATATAATGATGGATGTGGCTAGTGCACTGGAATATCTCCATCACGGGTACTCAACACCTGTGATTCACTGTGATTTAAAGCCTGGCAATGTCCTTATAGATGAAAATATGGTTGCTCATGTGAGTGATTTTGGTATCACAAGATTTTTGAGTGAAGAAGAGAGCATCACACATACCAGGACCCTTGCGACACTCGGTTACATGGCTCCAGGTAAGTAATTAAAACTTTTGATTCTTTTCATTCTCCTAATTAAAACTTGTTTAAAATGGATAATTACAAAAACTATCCTTGATTTTGACCTAATTACAGAAAAACCCAATTATTTTTCAAACTTACAGATACCCCTCAAGGTATTATTACAAACGCACCCTTGAGGTTGGTGTTCTCATAACAAATTCCCCCTATTGAGGGTGTATCTTATAAAACAGAAACAAATACATTATGGTGGTATTTGTACATATGAAACATTATTGGTTATTTTTTTGTAATTAGACTGAACCTCAAGAGTCATCATCATCATTATCAATCGCACCATAGTCCCAACTATGTGGGATAGGTGGCGTGAAGTTTATAGTGTCAATTAAGTGTCTAAAATTAGTTAACACTATAATTTCATGCAAAAAACAAAGTGGCAAAGTTTTACGCTGGATGCCCTTCCTGTCGTAGCCTTCATATGAAGGAAAACTGAGATGAAATTTCAAAACCATCGCCATCATAGGTTTTTCCACTTGTATGAAAAATATCATCAGAAGGCAATGAATTGAAATATTTGCTCTAGTCATATCCCATTACATTACAGAATTGATATTATAAAATCAACATGTAGTTAAGTTTCGAGATCTGACTGATAATTAAAAATGTTTTAGAATATGGACTGGAAGGCATAGTTTCCACAAGATGTGATGTGTACAGTTATGGAATCATGCTACTGGAGACCTTCACAAGAAAACGGCCAAGTGATGAAATGTTTGATGAAGGCATGAATCTCAAGAAATGGGTAAAAGATTCACTACCTAACGCCCTAAGTCAGGTTGTTGATGCAAATTTAATAAGCCCAGAGGAAGATAATTTCAGTGAAAAAATGTGTTGTGTATCATCTGTGATGGAGTTAGCCATGCGTTGCTTAGCCGAATCTCCGGGAGAGAGGATGAACATGAAAGATGCTGTAGCAGAATTAAAGAAAATCAAACTTCAGCTTATGGTATACTATACAGGGAACTCATAGATTAATGGTGGTATGTATTTCAACTAACAACTAAAATTTTGTGGTAAGAAACGGAAAGATATGCAATTTTTTCGGTTTTCCATTCGGCCAACCCCACTCTCGCGTCTGGGCTACGCCATTGTTCGGCACAGAATGGATATACCAATAAAGATTAAAGATGAAGACTTGTCTACTTAATATTCAGAAGTAATTCATGATATTTAATATCGAAACCGTGAACAGAGGAAACAAAATGATAATGTTGACAATAACTTGGCATCAATAAAGTGTCAATAATATGCAACCTCAAACTGTAATTTTATTTTTTTTTTTTGCAAAAATTTCACAAACAACCGCATGATATGAGGGAAAAAATAAAGTAACAGAAATTTTACAAGAATGTTTAACCACAATCATAGGGGGCTGCATCAAACTAGTTAACGTCACGTTAGCTAGGATTATAGCTTAAACGAATCATTTGAACATTCACATGGAGGGAAGGAGAGTAGAGGACTAGTACATGCTGCATTTTATCAGTTTCCCATAAAGCAAAACATTTTTCTAGCAGCCAGTTTAATTGTGCTGTAACAACACAACATTAGGAGCAAGAAAGATGAACTATATTAGATATATAACAATACTGAAATGCATTTTCACCAAGCAAATCTTCAGCTGGACAATGTGGTGGTGCAAAAAGACCACCACAGTTTTTTCCTTCTTTGTCTATTTCAGTCAACTGCCAGCAAGTTGCTTATCAATTTCGAGTAGTTTTCGAACTCCGCGACAATTTCTTCACATTTGCGGTCCATTTCTTGCATTTTAGCTTCTGCGTCATCCTTCACGATTGTTCTTTTTGAAGTTATAGCATCCGCCTCTGCAACCAAGGATTCCACCTGTCTCTGCCTTAATTGTAACTCATTTCTCTTTGAACCCACTTCTAATTTCACATTATTTAACTCTTTATCCACCTCTTCATGCTTGAGAGCTCTCTCCTTTTCCAGTTGTTTTTTGAACTCTCTTAACTGGTCCGCTTTTGATTGCATTTCCACAAGTTTTGCTTCAAATGACTTAATTAAAACTCCTTCATCACTAAGCTTACTTTTGAGGACCTTCACATCTTTATCAACTGACTTTGCAGAATTTACCTGCTCTTGAACGGCTTGCATCTGAGCAAAGTGCTTAGTCATTTTCTTGCAAGCCTTAGTATAGGCCTCAAGTGTGGCAGTCTTGTCCTGAAAAGATTGTACTGCAGCTCTTTCAGCATTTCTTGTTTCAATTTGGACCAACTTTTTCTCCTCTAAAGCCCTCTGAAGCTTGTCTGGTGACTGGACAATTTTAGAATGTAGACTGGCATTTTCTTGGACACTTTGAACTAGTGCAAATTCTGCATTAGAGATCTTCTCATCCACTTCTTTGGCTTTCTCCTTCAATTGTTTAATTTCAGTCTTCAAGGCCATTTGATGCTTGTTAAGACCAGAAACAGTCTGATGCAGTTCCTTGACTTTGGACTCTACTTCGTGGACAAGCGACAACTCCCTCTCTCTCGATTCATTAAACTCCGCTATCTCTGCATTCAACTCTTTAATTCTATTTTCAGCAGCTTCTTGCCGCCCCTCAAAAAGATCCAAATCATCCCCAATCGGCTTCAACAGATCTAGTTTCGTGTGTCTGTGGAGGTGAAAATTAAGAAGGGCGCTGAGAAAGAGCTCCGTGCGTTCCGGCTCCGGCTTTATCAAATCTTTAAGAGTAAAGGCTTTGGGACAATTGACGGCAGCGACAAGTTGCCGAATTTTGTTGTACAAATTCATGAGCTGAACCGAGTGCGCGTGATAATCCGGGTTTTCGAGCTGCTCCAGCGCCCCAAACTCTATCTGCCCCTGGTCCTCCTGGAGAAAATCCATGTGGAAGAAAATGTGATTGTAGAGGTTGCATATTAAGTCCGGCTCCGGGTGGATGAGGTCGGCCTCCGACAAGACGGCGATTTGGGATTCCGCCAGCACCGCGATGATCTCGTGCCGGGGGAGCCTTGGGTACTCGAATTTCGACATTTTTTTCTCTTCGCTACTTCGATTATAATTGAAACTGAATTTTCTGCACACCAACTGTTTGCGTTTTGGTGACACTGATTACAGCAGAGAGAGTGTGTCCTTGGGCTAAATTTTCTCGCCTCGGGGAAGATAAATTCAATTTCTCATCGCAACCTCAAACTGTATGAAAGGCAAAGTTCTTCAGGCTTACTGTTAATCATTTTGCTCAAGCGAAAAAAAAAAAAAAAAAAAAAAAAGGCAAGCCCCATTCCGATTAATTCACTTTACTCTACGACTGGCCTTCATCACTGTTTCAACTTGAAGTTTGAACAATCATAATCAACTTCAGATCTTCCTTCGTGTGGAACACGCCGAAAATATCTGTACATTTTTGCCATGTAATTTAATATTTATACACATTATCAACACAGCATTCGCCACACTGATTCACGAAATGTAAATTATGCAAAAGGATTATCAATCTGGAAAACAACTACCTGATGCTAACCTTGATTGATTTTGGCTGAACGAAGAGTTTTGTTCTTCTGATTGCATCGTTATAGCCCAATTCTTTAGGCAAAGTATCGATGGGTCAATAATCAAGTTCCAGAACGTAGAAAAAGTATAGTAAAAGAAAATACCGGGAAACATTAGAAGGGCAAAATTTTAGGGTATGTTTGTTTAGTGATTGGGAGTGATTGGGGGAAGTTTCTGGGGAGTGATTGGGGGAAGAGAGTTTGATGTGATGTATTGGGAAATGTGTATTAGTAGAGAAATGCATCGGGAAATTGGTGATTGGAGGAAGTGATTGGGGGAAGTGGGTGATTAGGGGAAGCTAACCAAACATAGCCGTAAATATTGGAGATAGGAAGGGGCAAAATCGTCTTGTAAAGATGCTACTCCCCGAGAATACACTAGTGTATAGTAGATTTGCTGTTTGCATACAATTTAGGTCGGACTGTGTAGTTGTAAGTTAATTTCTACACATCCATAATAAATAAATTTATAATTAAGTACTTTTCTAAGTATAACATGGAATAAACCGCGCAAAACTTCAGAATTGACATAACTATTTTAATTACTCTCTAACATAAATGGAGATAGTAAGGGGCTAAATTTGGATTGGGCCAATATACAGAGTCAAAGTCAAAGGGAATTATCAGGATTTTGGACTTAGAAAATAAATTAAAGTCTACTATAATTAATTTGAGTAAAAATCCTTAAATTAAGTCCAGTATAAAGTATTACCCTAAAGCCGAAAAGCCCATGAAGATCCATCTATAGTGCTATACCTATTTGTCTATAAAAATACCCTTGATTTTCATCATCAAAAGGTACACAATTTACCATGAACTTAGTTAATCTCTCAAATTCTTTGATTTAATTTGTTCTTACTTATGAACTGACTTGAACGCCGCCAAGAGTCTTCGTCAGGTCAATTCTCGGCACCTTTATCGATTATTTTGTGGCGCATATAGTGGCTCACTAAATAGTTGAATTTTCAATATGAGTAACAACACATTATACAATTGTATATTCTATCTTTATATATGTCACTAGCGATGGATAAAACAAAACAATGACCAAAAATTGTAGCCAAATGAAAGGAAGATGGAAATTGAACTCGAAAGTTATGTGCTTGTATGGATGTATTTCTAAGTCCAATTTCCAGTTTTCAGTGTTGGAAAATAAATTTTCAAATTTTATTGGTTTTCGCGTGAGAATTGGGAATATGTTTGATTTGTTGTTTGAATTTCTGTTTGAAAATGAGAATACGTTTGGTTAAAAATTTTCAAATGTATTTTTGACATAGGTTTGCATGATTGTAGTGTATTTTTACTTAGGTTTGCGTAATTGGAATGAAAAATTGTTTGGTTGTGTTTTCAAAAGAATATTTTCCATACAAAAGTGAAAACTGGAAATGAATTCATTTCTACTGAAAACTTTTGAAATAAACATAAACTCATTTTCCGTAATAGTTGGAAACTAGAAAAATGGTGTTGGAAACACAGCCATACAAGGCAAAAACTTGCGTGAGACGGTCTCACGGATTTAGATCCGTGAGACGGAGCCCTTACACAAAGTTTTAAAGGTTTTTTTTTTCAGATTTTATTTTTCTTAGGGTTTATATTTGTTTTTTTAGGGTTTATTATGTTTCTTGGGTTTACTTTTAATTGATTTGAGTTTTTAGGATTTTTAGTTTTTTTAGGGTTTATTTTTTATTTTTTGGGTTTATTTTTGTTTTTCGGATTTATTCTTCATTATTCATGTTTTTAGGGTTTATTTTTATTTCTTCATGGTTCATTATTATTTTAAATTTATTTTCATGGTTCGTGTTAAAGATGGGATTTTGCCCAGGAGAAAAAGTCTCACATATTTAAATACGTGAGGCAATGCCTCACAACACTTGCTCACCATACAAAGCCTATGTCTATTCTTAAGGCCAACTACATATTTTGACTAATTGGCAGCTTTAAAGTGTGAAATGCTGACTAAATTCATTCTGTTACACTTTCAGCCAAAAAGACTAAAGGAGGGCAAGTCCCACTTCCATTTCCATATAAGGAAGTCAAGGTGGGGGCCGCGGGGCTCTCTTTACTAAAACGATGAACCCATGGAGATTACTTCATCCGTCCCAATTTGATAGACCACCTTTTCTTTTTTATCCATCCCAAATTGCAATTTTAGTTTTATCGTGAGGTATTAATTATACAACAATAGACCAAATTACCCCTATTTAATTCACTTTAATTTTAACAAACTTTATTTTTCCAAGATAGTTGGAATACTAAAAATTAAAATATGAGTGCATTAATCTTCCAATAACAACACAATCCACGAAAATACCATACTAAATATCATGTCTCTTCACAATTTAATGTGAGGGTAAAATTGGAACAATGTGGAAAAAAATTGTAATCCCAATTACATTTAGTATGTTTTCTTAATCTGTGTGATTTCTTCTACTTGCCTATCAAATTGGGACGAAGGGAGTAGTATATTAGCATATTAACATAAACAAGCGGGGATAGCTCAGTTGGGAGAGCGTCAGACTGAAGATCTGAAGGTCGCATGTTCGATCCACGCTCACCGCATAATATATATTAGCATATTAACATTAAGTGCAAGACTTTAGTTAGTCTACGGTCGGTACCCACTACCCACCATGGAGATTGTGGGCTCTGCCTTAATTATTAGTGTTCTTTTTTTTTAAATATTGAAATTTCATGTTTCCACGTTATTAGTATTTGGGGAAACAGTCATGGCTAAAATGTCTCAAAGTATGGCTTAGTGAGAATCTTAAATGATAATTTGTCGATTCCTAATATCCCCACATTCACAAGCGTAAGGAATCATCTCTCAAGTGATTGCTCAATGTTAAACTACCATGGGATTTTTTTCTCGCGAAAAATTGGCTATTCAAGATTTCTAGTGTACCAAACTTTTGTTAGCGAAAATCGGGTCGAATTTGGACCAAATATTTCTGATGATTATTATTGTTGTTGTTGTTGTTATTGTAGTTGTTATTATTATGGACCAAATATTTCAGAAACAAGAAGTTTTTTGGAAGAAAATGTCTTTTTTTTTTTGGTTATTAAACTGTTCTCATCTATAAGAATTAAGATGGAAAAATAGTCTCAGCATTCTGATTCATGCTGTCCTAAAATTTGTCCGAATGAAATGAATCATGAGGCGTAGAATGAAGTTGGACCCATTAATTACTTATCTTCCTTGTTCCACTATAACAAAAGGGATAATTACCAAAAAATACCTGAGGTTCAGCCTAATTACTAGAAAACCCATAGATTTTGGGAAATTACAAAAAGAAACTTTTAAGTTTGATTTGTCTTACATTTTTCCCTTCACATGCAAAAATAATTTCAAAAGATGCCTTTTCGATGACCAAAACATTACAGTTACCCCTTTAAATTTAAGACACAATCAAACTTCAATAATTTTTTTTGTAATTTTTGTAATTAGCTCAAACCTTATGGGCCTTTTTTAATTATCCCTAAACAAAAACCAGTTATTCAAAGGCCAAAGTCGAAACGTTGCCGCCTTGTTGGAAGAAAACGGGCGTTCGTTTTCCTTCCACTAAGTTGATGTTTCGTAGCAACCACAATTATATGGTTCTGATTTTTCAACTAAATCTAGAAACTATGCCAAATAGAGTGATCATAGTTTTAATGACTCTAAGACACTCAATGAACCCAACACAGTTATCTCCTTCACTGGTTGTTCATTAGGTCCCTTTGCCCCCTCAGTTTCAAACATTAGTAAGGCTAATCTAACAAGTTAACTAAAAACCAATTTAACAAATTAGCGTAATTTTTCTTTTTCAAATCGAAATCGAACCGCAGTGCTAGAAAAATCGAACCGAACCAAACTGAACTATTTCGGTTTGGTTCGGTTCGGTTTTGGCTTTATTTACGTTTTTTGCTAAAAAATATATATTTTTTATATTTATTTAACAATTTAACAATAAAATATTAAAAGAAAATTAAAATAATAATATAAAAAATATATTAAAAAATATAAATTAAAAATAATAATATAAAAAAAATATAAAAAAAAATTATGGAACAAACCTGAATCCTCCTGTCTTTAGCGAGGAGATTAATAAATTCATGGTTAACATTAGCTGCGAAATTTAAAATTTCCTCGCTAAACTTTGCGACGAATTACAAACATTAGTGACGCTCTTATAGCAGCGAGACGCGCTACGAATGTATTTCCTTGCTAAATCTCAGGCAAAACCCCACACAAAATTATTTCCGGACATTTAATAATGTCTTGTACCAAAAACATTATTTTTGTGTGAGATAGATTTTGACTGGAACCTCAAAATTCATTAAGAATTCATTTATAAATGAAAAAATTATTTCCAGGCATTTAATTATTACATGTAAAACGTTAGAATATAATATAGTTGACCATTAATCACAATCATTCATATAGTTGTCACTGATTTGAAGATTACATATCCCTTAATCATAGCGGGTTGTGATTTATGTTTTCTAACTACAAAGTACAAACCAATATAGTTTTTAGGCTTTAGTTTAGTCATCTACTTTATTCTTACTTACCCCATTTCTACTTGTGGTTAATTGCACTTTACCCTCTAAATTATAACATTTTTTTTTTTCACTTTACCCTCTAAACTTTGAAAATACATATTATGTCCTCTGAACTATATAATTCGTTACACACTTACACTTTACCCATTGAACCAAGTCAACCAACCAGAAATTGATATGTGCTTATTCATGATAAATCCAAATCAACTCCCAGTGGATTAAGTGCAAAATTCCCTGAGTTAGACATGTAAAAGAAAAAAATTCGAAGTTTAGTTAGCAAAGCACAAAACTCACAATAGGTTGGCGGGCAAAATGCAGTTATCCATTTCTACTTGTATAGGGACGGACGGAGAGGGGGTTAGAGGGGGCCATCGCCCCTCTCGAATTTGTATACTATGTAGCATATATCTATATATAATATATAGAAATTATTTGTCTCCCTAAATATTTTCAATCTCTCCACTCCTCTCTCAAATATTTACAATTTCGCCCTCTCATGTTGCAGTTTCTACGTCCGTCCCTGTACTTGTATAAATTGACCTTGTTCATAATACACAATATGCAAAAGCTTAATTTTTTTTCTCTTCATGAATCCAATTAAGTGAGGCAAATTTGATAGGCCACTAAATGATGAATACAAATAACTTGCTTATTTTCATCACATGGTCCATGCATTTGTTCATATCTTCCTTAGCCTTAAACATAACAACAGACCAATCTGCACTACTTGTTTTCAAATCACAATTCGGCCCGGCCCATATTCTAGCCCGAAACTGGTCTTCCGATACTCCAATCTGCAGCTGGATTGGAATCACTTGCAGCCTTCGTCACCAAAGAGTCGCGGCAATAAATGTTTCCGCCATGGATCTCTCAGCCACAATTCCTCCACAGTTCGGAAACCTCTCATTTCTAGTTTCTCTCGACATGAGCAACAATAAATTCCATGGCGATTTGCCGGAAGAGTTAGCTAACCTGAGAAGACTGAAATATTTGAATCTAAGAGAGAATCAGCTCTCAGGCTCTGTACCAGCTAACTTTTTCAACATTTCGACTCTGGAAAAAGTCGATTTCACTTATAACAATTTATCCGGTAATCTTCCAGAGAATATGTGCAGACATTTACAGAATCTCGAGTATTTTTCTGTGTATTCGAATTTGTTATCTGGCGAGATACCACAAAGTATAGGTGAATGTTCACGGCTTCAAACGCTGCTGCTTCAATTTAACCAGTTTACTGGACCAGTTCCGAAACAGATTGGGAATTTATCTATGCTTGTGGATTTGTATCTCGGGGATAATAACTTTAAAGGTATTTATTTATTTTGCGTCCTTTTTTTTTCTTCATTTTTAAAAAATATGAAATTATGTTTCTGTGTAGGTGAAATTCCGGGGGAGATTGGCGAGCTTCGTAATTTGGAGTATTTGACCTTGGATGAAGTTGGTCTAAGAGGGCCAATATCGTCTTTCATTTATAACATATCTACTCTGCAATGGCTTTATTTGGGGCAAAATAACCTAACAGGTAATTTACCTATGGAGATATGTTTGTACCTTCCTGCAATACAGGGACTTTATCTTGGACAAAATCAGATGACTGGAAGCATTCCAAAACAATTGGGGAATTGTTCTTCTCTGGTGGAGCTATACTTGGATGCAAACATGTTTACAGGTACTTATATCGATCGAAAAAACCGTAATGATCATAAGGTGTTTGATTAATGGCCAAAGAGAATATTTCAAACTTCTTTTGAAATCTTAATGGTGGTTCTTGTTTTTGATTCTTTTTGTCAAAGAACTTGCAATCTTTCAGGGTCTTTTTAATTTCAGTATTGAAGTATTGATATTAGGAATAATTACAAAAACACCTCCGAGGTTTGGGCTAATTACAAAAAACCCAGAGATATTTCAAAATTACAAAACCATGTAATATTTTATAGATGTCAAGGGGTTTTTTGAAATGTTTTTTGCTTATGAAGGGGAAAAATGTAAGATGAAATCAAAACTCGGTGAGGTTTTTGTAATTTTAAAAAACCTTTGGGTGTTTTTGTAATTAGCATGAACCTCAGGGGATTTTTTGTAATTATCCCTTGATATTATGACAGGTGAAATACCTTCAGAAATTGGCAATCTTTTGAACCTGGAGATTCTGGTTCTTGGAACAAATCACTTAACAGGTCAGATACCGGGTACCATCTTCAACATGTCAACATTGAGAACTCTCTCGGTTCGAGAAAATCGCATCATTGGAAATCTACCATCAACCATGGGCCAACATCTCCCAAATCTTGGTGCAATTCTGCTGGGACAGAACAACCTCACTGGTCCTATACCAGATTCCATTTCAAACGCGTCGAGTCTAACCAGTTTAAGCTTAGTCGCTAACAAGCTAACCGGTCACATTCCCAACTCTCTCGGGAAGTTGGAGTTTCTTGATTTTTTAAACCTAGGAGAAAATGACTTCACCTCTGAGTCTTCTTCAGACATGGGTTTCCTCACCTCATTGACTAACTGCAGGAGCCTCCGAACAATGTGGATTCAGAATAATTCGTTCAGCGGTCACCTACCAAATTCGATCGGTAATTTCTCCTCTAGTCTTGAACAAATCGACGCGAGTAACTCTGGAATCAAGGGAATTATTCCAAAAGAAATTGGCAATCTTAGTAGCTTGCAATCCTTATACATGGATAACAATTTTTTCACAGGGTTTATCCCCACCACGATTATCGGTTTAAAGAATTTACAAGTGTTGAGCCTTATAGGCAACAGTTTGAGTGGACTTATCCCAGGTGATATTTGTCATCTATCCAATTTAGGGGAGCTGACATTGAGCAAGAATAAGCTTTATGGTCCAGTGCCAGCATGTTTAAGTAACATTACTGCCTTAAGATATCTTAATCTCGATTCGAATGAATTGAATTCTAGCATATCACCATCCATAGGAGGCCTCAGAGATTTGCTTCGGTTTAACTTGTTCTCAAATTTCTTGAGTGGCCAAATACCCGGAGAAATCGGAAACTTGAGGGTAGTAACGTCAATTGACTTGTCTTCGAATGAGTTATCAGGTGGTATTCTAGCACGATCACTGGTCTGAATAACTTGATCAATCTGTCGTTGTCCCATAATAGATTGGAAGGGCCTATTCCTGATTTATTAGGCAATGTTATAAGTTTGGAAAGATTGGATCTTTCTCATAACAACCTGACGGGCGTGATCCCGAAATCAATGGAGGAACTTCAACATCTCGAGTATCTCAATCTTTCGATTAATAAGCTGACAGGTGAGATTCGAGCGGGGGCCTTTTGGACATTTCAACTACCAATCCTTTATTTCAAACGATGCCCTCTGTGGTTCTCCTAGGTTATCAGTTCACGCATGCCGGTCCGACAACCACCATAAGAGGCTAAAGACACTCCTTCGTGTTTTACTGATACCGTTAGCCGTTGTGTCCACATTTTTTGCCTTGACAGTTTCCGTTTTCCTCATAAAACGTCGAAGGAAAAATAAAGTTCCCGCTCAGATAGATTTGTTACGTACGGTAATGCTAGACAGGATTAGCTACCGCGCGTTGAAATAGCAACTGATCGGTTTAGTGAATCCAACTTGCTAGGCGTTGGAAGCTTTGGTTCTGTTTATAAAGGGGTTTTTTCAGACGGGACGGTGGTTGCTGTTAAGGTCTTTAATTTGCAGATCGAAGGAGGCTTCAAGAGTTTTGATACAGAATGTGAAGTTTTACGTAACATTCGCCACAGAAATCTGACGAAAGTCGTTAGCAGTTGTACCAACCTCGATTTTAGAGCCTTGATTCTTGAATACATGCCGAATGGGAGCTTGGAGAAATTGTTGTACTCTCAGAATGAAGTGTTGAATCTTCAACAGAGGTTAAGTGTAATGATAGATGTGGCTTCTGCTATCGACTATCTGCACTATGGCTATGGAACGCCGATTGTACACTGTGATCTAAAGCCTAGCAACGTCCTTTTGGACGAAAGCATGGTCGCGCATGTAAGTGATTTTGGCATAGCAAAGTTAGTGAATGCAGAGGACAGTGTGGTACAAACCAAAACTCTAGCAACATTTGGATACATTGCACCAGGTTAGGCTTCTTGCTTTCTACAATTTCTTGTTTTCCGGGAATTGCAAATACAACCCTCGAGGTTTAACTCAATTATAAAAATACTCAGTTATCTTTAAAAGTTTGTTTACCTCCACGGGTAGCAAATCCTGTACTCATGTCGTGTTTCGTGTCAACACGAACTTTTTCGTTTTGATACGACACTACTGACAAACTATTTAAGTTTGAACGATACGATATGACATGTTGATGCACGTTAATACATGATAACACACTACACGATATTACATGATAGCGCATTACACAACATGACACAATATTTCATGACAACACATGACACCAACCACAGAGTGTCCATTAAAACACAAAGATCTTTTCAACAAATAGTGAATACAATCCTTATCGTGTTCGTGTCGATACAATAAGGCTAAACATATGCTCATTGACATATGTTTCTATTTTATAAATTGCATCACATTAAGGTGATTTGTAAAATAAATATAAGGGATAATTACAAAAACATCCCCAAGGTTTGGGTTGATTAAAAAAAATCCAGAGATGTTTCAAAATTACAAAAAAAAAAAAAAACCTCTGGTTTGGTTTTGTCTTAGATTTAAGGAGTTAATAGTAATATTTCTAGAAATACCACGGTAGTTTTTTGAAATGTTATTTGCTTATGAGGGTGAAGATGTAAGCAGAATCAAACCTTAAGAGTTTTTTTTTGTAATTTTCAAAAATCTCTGGATTTTTTTGTAATTAGCCCAAACCTCAGGGACTTTTGTGTAATTATCCCTAAATATAAACCTCAATTGGATATTTGTAATATTTTAGGGGGATTTTATATTTAAAAAAAACAATAAATAAACCTTAGGGGTGTTATTTGTAATTATTCTTTTTTCTTTTCATTTTCCATTCATGCAATAGTTTTCAATTCCTTGAAAACCTCTTGTAGAGTTTGGATCGGAAGGACTGGTTTCCACAAGATGCGACGTTTACAGTTTCGGCATAATGCTGATGGAAACATTCACGAGAAAGAGGCCTACCGATGATTTGTTCACCGGAGGTTTGAGCTTAAGGGGTTGGATAAATGATTCATATCCACATTCTTTGATTCATTTGGTAGATACTACTTTGATTGAGCCTCAGGATGAAAGTTTGGAGAAAAAAGTTGATTGTATATCATTGATCATGAAATTGGCTTTGGATTGCTCTGTTGAATTGCCTGGAGAGGACTAATATGAAAGATGCTCTAGCGACTTTGCAGAAAATTGGAAAGCAGTTCTTGTAAAGCTGCAAGAAATCGTAATTTGTTTCAGGTTTGTTGTTCTGAAACAGTTCTGTAAAGTGAAACTAGGTTATATACTAGGTCTTTGTAGATGCTAGTTCCGAATGAATACATATCTATTGGAGATCTGCACACAATACACAGATTTTGTGTGAATTTCTGCACATTTATAAAAAAATCTATTGTTATTATGCACCTGGATGAGCATGGAATAAACCGGTTATACTATTTAACTGATGAAACAACTCTATTTTGTTTTCTTTTTGCAGATTCAAATTGTAAGGAATTTCCAAAACTACCCTATTTGAAGATGTAGATTGGAATTAATATAACCTTATAATATTTATCTCTTTTATATAATTCCTCTTGTGATGTTTGAAAATTCCTGTCTTTTAAATAATAAGATCCATCATTTAAAAGCCTGACACTGAAAAAAGCGCTAATTCTACTAACAGATCAAAATCAATAGATATTCAAAGTTGAAAGAATTGCAAAACCACCGATATAATAAAAAAAAAAACAGAAATCTTGGGGAGAGAATTATATTGTTCCAAATGTTAAGGCATTTAAAGTATCATGCAGCGGAATAACGAAAAGAACACCATATATAAATTTGGCAAAAACCTGTGTAAAATGATCGCACAATTGACGTGTGATACTTTAGTGTAAAAAGTAATACTTTGTCAGAATACAAAGGTGTATTACACTAAAGTGCAACTGTGCGACCGTCTTACAAATTTTTTCTCTACGAGTTAAATTTTGCTAATGCCCTTCGTCTAAGACATCTCTCGAACCTATTTGTGAATAATTCAATCGATTCTTCTCCAAGATCAGATTGTTCAACTTCTTGAAACAACTGCATCAGTTCATCATCAACTTTTGGTACATCATGAGAAGCAATATTCTTCCCTTTATTACCTCTCTGTTGTGACAAATTAAGCTCGAACAATTGTAAACGTTCAACAAGTTGATCGAGTCCCAGCCTCATGGGGTCATAAGCTTCTTCCATCGCACAAATTTTCATATCGAAACGTTCAGGAAGAGAAGGCATCATCTTACTAACAAGTGTATAATTGGACATTGGATCGCCTAAGGCTTGAGCTTCGTTAGCAATCTCGCACAATCGATCTTTGTACGAGGTAATTGTCTCGTCTTCCTCCATCCTCAAGTTATCGAACTTGGTATGGAGCAACCTCAGCTTGGCTTGGTGAATACTTTGAGTTATCTTGCATTGTGTTTGATGAGATTTGGACATGTCCATTGTGAATTAGTCTATTTTCTTTGTGTAGAATTATGGACCACGTTTTTCTCTTTAAATAGATATGTACATAGTCTCCAATATCCTATAAACAAGGAAACAAAATATTATCTACAAGAAAATATGATAAGTATTTAAAGAATCCTAACTTATCAATACGTATCAACGGTAAAATCTAGTTCATAAGAAAGATTAAAACTTTGCTAATCTATATCTAATAAGATTTTTCTTATCATATTAAGATGAAATCTTTTGCCTAGCTAAATCAAATCAACAAGAATATTAAAAAGTCCAAAAAGAATAAAAAAAAATCTAGTATAAAAATCTTCTACTTCTTGAACACGTTCAAAAAAAAAAATTGGAAATATTGAAATCTCAACAAAACTCATTGACTAATCTATTTGGAAATTGGGATACTCGATTTTTGTCGACCTCACAATCCGTAGACCAAATACGTATTGATGCAACGTTTGAACCAGAGAAATTTCAGACAATGAATAATTTACTATCGCTATCGAATTCTCAAAATATCTTTTCTTCGAAGAAGCATGGGGAGAGAAGGAAAAAAAAAGGATAATTACAAAAGACCTCATGGGGTTTGGGCTAATTACAAAAAATCCGGACATGTTTCAAAATTACAAAAAGCCCCACAGGCAGAGCCATGTCTAGCGATTTTTTGGCCCGAGTCAAATTTTGAAATAGGCCTTTTTTTAACAAATTTAAAGACAACATAAAATAAATTTTCTATAATGTGCAATATTAGTTTAAATAATATGTCAATCATGTTCAAAGTAATTATTTAAATACAACTCAGCTCACGGTTTTGGCGACAAAAGTATTAATCAAGTTGAATAATCAAGTTGCTCAATTATTTTTTTCAATTGATAACATAACTAACCCATTCAATTTTTCTTGTGACATCTTACATGGTTGATCGGAAAAAATAATATTAAGGGACGATTACAAAATCCCCCCCCAAGGTTTAGGCAAATTACAAAAAAAATTAGAGATTTTTAAACATTGCAAATCGGATATCTATAGAACAACGAGCTCCTCAATCGATTAAAAAGAGAAGATAGTTAATTTTTTAAAAAAATCCTATAAAATTTGAATGCTTGAAAGTTGTTTTTACATCTCTCTCACACACACGCACAAGTGTCAATGACTCAATCAGTCGGAGTCGGGCCGGTCAGATCGGCCCTGGGCCGAAGGGGAACTGGTCGGGCCAAAAATCCATTGATCGATTTTTTACTTTACCACCTGGCCCGCCCGTAGTGCATTTTGTGTCAGTCGACGGCCAAAATAGACCCCGCTTTTTGGGTCTAGAAATTCTTAGGTCAGCTTATGTTTTACGGGCCATTGGATGGGTAGAACTAATGACACCTCAGATTCTGTCTTAAATTTAAATGGGAATCATTATATTTCTAAAACTATAGGGGTTTTGAAATATTTTTGCTATAAAATGGAAAGTGTATGATTGAATCAAGCTTCAAGGTTTTTTGTAATTTTAAAAATTTCTGGGTTTTTGTAATTAGTCCGAACCTTGAGAGGTTTTGTAATTATCCCAAAAAAAAAAAAAAAAAAAAGAAGAAGAAGAAGAATACAAAAGGTAGTGCAGTTGAGTTTGTTACAAAAGGGCCCGCGAAAAACACGTAATATCAGTTCATATACACTACACCCTCTTTTTCAATGGCCGCTTCAAGTTCAAGGGTTCTTTTTCTTTCTTCTCCACAACACTCAAAACCCATTTCGAATTCTTGAACAGAAAGCATAGAAAATGCAAAGAGAACCCTGTTTGGTGGAGGTTATTGTTGCCGATGTGATTCATCGCCTGTATTATATAATCCAGCAAAATTTAGGTCAGTGTTAAAATTAAATTCACTTGCTTTTCTGTGTTAATTGACTCAGTTTATATTAGAAATTATATGTTTTAGATGTCGATGTGCATAACGTAACAGTCACCAGGTTTAACTTCACTTGCAATCCATGCTTATTTCTGATGTCTCTGGTTTATCTAATTTTCTTGCTCCACTTTCCCACCCAACTTGTAATTTTTCTCAAGCTTTGTCAGTCTAAATGGAATGAAAATAACAAATATATAGTCATAGGCACAAAAATAAAAATTTGAATAAATCAATAAATCTTATATAAAAAAATAATTAGATGAGGTGGTTGTTTTGGGAGTTTAAGTTCATGGGGACTTCAATCCAGATAGTGTGCCTTAAGAATAGTTATTGATTTTAATGGCGGTTTTGTGGAAAATATGCAATGGTGGAATAAGAGAAGTGTGAACTTAGGGGTCTAGTTTTGTAGCACTTTCACTTTTACAAGTGAAAAAAAAAAACCCAATATTTGAAGAAATGGGAAAGCAAGGGTCTCCAAAGAGCCCACGTCCCGATTCTTTGAATTTTGATGAGCTCTCTGGTTTGAAGGAGTATCATAGTTGTAGGAAGGTGACTGGAGGAGAATATAATTGGGACAAAGCTATATTGGCCAAAGGATTTAAGAATGATGGTGTAAAGAACAGTGCCTGTAAAGGAGTTTGTTCCCATAAACGGCATATATGGTGGTTTCGCAGGCATATGTGGTCTATTATAGTCACATTCATGTTGATGGGATTCTTTTTTCTGTTAGATTCATTGATGTTTTCCCTTTTCGATCCAACGTTTCTGAATAATAGTCCAGCTCCGAGAAATGAGTACGCACCAAAGGTACAACTCAATAAAATTGTTGAACAGATAGGAGAGTCATAGCATTTTATTTTATATCTAGCTGTAAGTACCATATTTTTTGTGTCTATTGAAAATTGATATGTTCCGATGTACGTATTTTATTTAGTATTGAGTTGCAATAATCTAGCTTAGTTTCATATAGTGCTTGATGCTAATATCATGTTTGTTGCTTTTATGGTTTTTACCTATATCCATGTCTATCTTATATTTCAATAGTGCATACTTAAATTTCAGTCATCTGTTCAGTTTAATGGTAATAGGTGGTTTGTTCTATCTAATATCTATGGATCTTTTAGTATTACGATTATGATTTAGTATGTGGTGATAAACGTGTTTTCTACTGTTCTTAGATCCAACCAATTAGTATGTGTTTTTCTTTGATTGCCTGTAGGAGATAAACGCTGCGAATGATGACCGAGAAAAAATGTAGTGATGTATTCTCGACTGTTACAAATGGCTTCGTTTTCGCTTGCAGAGGTTTGATTCAAAACCTGGGAATTATTACTCGTAATATTTTCCGTACAAACCTCAAGATTAAGACGCGTGATGTTCTTATGCTACAGAGAGATCTAGAGCAAAAAGAGTCAAAGTTTTGGAAGGAAACAAATCCTCAGGCATCTATGTGGATACATTGTGCAGATAAGACGGTTACAAGGTACATTCATGTCACTATTTTTGTTTATGATTGAACTATTTGGCAGCAGGTGATTCGTAGGGACTCGTTTAACCATTTATAATTGTCAGGGCAGGGACAGTGAACAACGACACTGGTTATATTTTGGTTAGTGCAAATGGAGGACTAAATCAACAGCGAGTTGCTGTAAGCGTTTCGTTTAATCTTCTTTATTTGGCGGTTGTAGTTTCCTTATCCCGGTTTTATCTTCCACTTTCCTGAAATATTATTTTTTTCTTCATGCATAAATCTTGCAAGTATAAATCTTTCTTCGGGTGCTATATGCAGGTCTGCAATGCTGTGGCTGTAGCATCTCTACTAAATGCAACTTTAGTGATTCCCAAATTTCTTTATAGCAATGTATGGAAGGATCCCAGGTGACTATGGAATTGTTATCTTCTCAATTTAGATATGAGTTAGCTTCATTATTCTAATATCTTGCTGTGACTTTCTATGTAAACTAATACATCATTGCATATTGGGATAATTACATAACCCCTCTGAGGTTCGGGCTAATCACAAAAAAACCCAGGGTTTTTTGAAAATAACAAAAAACTCCATCTTACATTTCACTTTTCATAATTTAAAAATATTTCAAAACCCCCGATATTTATAAAAACATTACGGTTACCCCCGTAAATTTAAGACAGAATCAAACATGAAGTTTTTTTTGTAATTTCGAAACATCTCTGGTTTTTTTTTTTGTAATTAGCCCAAAACTCAGGGGTGTTTTGTAATTATCCCTTGCATATTTCATAAGTTTTGAGAAATGTAAGTTCTATACATCATTGTTGGTATCAGAATATTTGACTATCTGATCCTTTGTGATTGTAGCCAGTTCAACGATATATATCAAGAGGAGACTTTTATGAACATACTAAAGGATGATATCAATATTGTAAAGGAGCTCCCGTCGCATCTAAAATCAATAGATTTGGAGGCCATTGGTAGTCTTGTATGTTGTCTAATCAATTTTGGACTAAGAGCTGCTTTTGTAGAACATGTCTGAGACCTCTCGATACTGTTTCTCAGGTAACAGATGCAGACCTTACAAAAGAGGCAACACCTGATGAATATATAAAGAATATATTTCCTATTCTATTGCGTAATGGGATTGTTCATTTCCTCGGGTTTGTGTCGACTTGGCTTTGAACGCGTGCCGTCTGATCTTCAGGTAAAGTACATTCTGAAGTATTTTTTTTTTTTTAATCAAAACTTCAATTTTCACTTGTTTAGCTCAGATACAATATGTTTTGCAGAAACTTAGATGCAAATGTAACTTCACGCCTTAAAATTTGTACCGAAAATTCAGAGAACTGGTTCCTTATTGGTTAAGAGGATAAGAAAATATGGCACTGCGAGGAGCACGTTAGACGAACAGCTTCTTGGAAGCTTCATCTCCACTGTCCCAAACATACAGCATGTTACTATAGCAAACCCTTCCAAATATCTTGCTTTGCATTTGAGGTTCGAAGTTGATATGGTGGCCTATTCAATGTGTCATTTTGGAGGTGGCGAAAATGAGAGTCGAGAACTTCAAGCGTATAGAGAGGAGCATTTTCCTCTAGTTCTTGAGCGCTTGGAGAAAACGAAGTATGTTATCTGCAAGGGATAATTACGGAAAAAAAAAAAACTGAGGTTCGGCTTAATCACAAAAAACTCCAGAAGTTTTCGAAAATTACAAACAATCCCTTACATTTCCCTCATTCTTGCAAGAAACATTTCAAAAAAAACCCTGATATTTATAGAAATATTACAGCTGCCCCGTAAATTTAAGACATAATCAAACCTGAGGGGATCTTTTGTAATTTGAACATATCTGGATTTTTTTATAATTAGCCCAAACCTTAGGGGTTTGTAATTATCCATATCTGCAATGTTCAAGTTCAACTATCGAACTTTTACTTTCTGATCATGCATCTACTGACATAGTTTCATTATTTTGATTTGAAGACCAGTTTCTCCGACAGAATTGAGAAAAATGGGAAGATGTCCATTGACACCAGAAGAAGCAGCACTTGTTCTTGCAGGTCTCGGATTTGACCGTGGAACTTATATTTATCTTGCTGGGTCCCAAATTTATGGAGGAAAATCAAGAATGCATCCTCTAATCGGTCTTTATCCAAACTTGGTAACAAAAGAGGATCTCCTCTCGCCAAGTGAACTTGCACCTTTCAGGAATTTTTCTTCTCAGGTAATTAAGAAGATTTAGGAGTGTCTATAGAAAACTTCTGCTTTTAAAAGAAGGGGCTAATTACAAAAACACCCCTAAGGTTTGGGCTAATTACAAAAAAAACCAGAGTTCTTTGAAAATTACAAAAAAATCCTTGAGGTTTGACTCCGTCTTTCATTTTTCCCAGTGATTTTCGAAAATATTACAAAAATATTACAGTTGCCCCATTAGATTTAAGACAAAAAGAAACCCGAAGGGGTTTTTTTTTGTAATTTTAAAACATGTCTAGTTTTTGTAATTAACCCAAACCTCAGGGGTGTTTTTGTAATTGTCCCTAAAAGTGATTTATTGTATTGGAAGTGAAAAGTAGTTGACAATAAGAATTTGACAATGTTTGCAAGTAGAAGTTGAATATTGATTAAGTTAATAGAATAGAGAGTGTTTGGTGAATAATAAACTGTAAAAGTGTTTTTACATATTTCAGAATTAAACGAATCAGAAATCTGATGCACCCTTCCCCTGCTTTTTATTCTGACTAAACTATACAAGATCAGAAACATAAATTGACATTTGAAAACATAAAAAACTATTTCTTAATCCCTTTTTTAAGTGTTTGCAAACACTCCCTTAAAGAGAAGTTCTTATTGATGCAGCTTGCAGCTTTAGACTTCATAGCTTGTGCTGTTTCCGATGTATTTGCCATGACAGACTCGAGCCAGCTTTCGTCCCTAGTGTCTGGTTTCCGAACATATTATGGCCGAGGAGATGCTCCCACACTGCGGCCAATCAAGAAACGGCTGGCGGCAATCTTGCAAGAAAATAGCACGATCAGGTGGCATAGTTTCGAGAACAGAATAAGGAAGATGATTGAGGAAGGCCAAAGAGTGCATATCAGGGGTTCCAGTAGAAGCATTTATCGACAGCCAAGATGCAAAGAGTGCATGTGTAAGAACCAAATCATGCCTTGGTTTGTTGGGACTCAATAGTGTACCTTTTGTAAATTGTTTCCATTTTGGAGGTTATAATGAAATTATAAGATTCTTTTCCTCTTTTTGTCTTTCTGGTTGTTTTCTCTGTTTTCACAAAAATATGGATTTATTTTGTTGGATAAATTACAAAACTACCTCTGAGATTTAGCCTAATTACTAAACGATCCGGATATTTTTGAAAATTATAAATATCTCCTTAAGGTGAGGTTTTGGCTAAGCAAGTGTCCTCAAATTGGTCAATTAAGTAAAATAGAAACAAATATTATGGGTATTTATAATTTTGACAAATAATTACCAAAAAAATTGAGGTTCGGGCTAGTTACAAAAAAAAAAAAAAATCAAGAGATGTTTGAGAATTATAAAAATAAAAACCTTCAAATTTGATGGTCTTAAATTTAAGGGAGTAATTGTAATATGTCTATAAACATCATGGGAATTTTTAAATATTTATTTTTGCTTATGAAGGGAATCAAAAGAACTTTTTGCAATTTTCAAAATCCCTGGAATTTTTTGTAATTAGCCCAAACAGGCTTTTTTTTTGTAATTGTCCCTAATATTGTATATAGATGGGTGTTCTTTTTTATAAATAATCCAAAGATGTTTTAAAATTATGAAAAAGACCTTGATTTGATTATCTCTAAAGGGGATAATTATAATACTTCTATAAATATCACGGGAATATTTTAAATATTTTTGCTCATAAAAGGGAAATATCAAAGAGAATCAAACCTCAAGGGCCTTTTTGTAATTTTCAAAAAATCCCTGGATTTTTTTGTAATTAGCCCAAACCTCAGGGCTTTTTGTATCCCTAATTTTGAATATAGCTGGGTTTTCTTTTTGCAAAATAATCATATTTTGCCTCACATTAACAAAATATCTGGACAATCTAAGAACACACAAAAAAGCCGATAATTTAGTTTCATTGGATTAAACTTGAATAACCCAAACCAAATCAATTCAAACAAATGAAAAATAACATGACAGAGAGGAGGCTAAATCTGTCATTCAACACTGATGAGCATCACAGAGAACTCATTCTTCTCTTAATCAGGATTGTATTCAACACAATCCTTTTTGATGACTTTCCTTTTTCCAATTTTGTCCTTCCGGAATGACTCTTTTATCACGATGGAGGAAAAATCTGTTGAGATTGAAAGGAAGGGTGTAAAACTCTTCATTTCTGCTGTCCCCTCTTGAATGTTCTGAACTTGACCCACCACGGCATTCCCGGTCCCGTGCACTGTCCTTATAGTCAAGTGTGTTGTCCAGGAATACAGCGGCCGATTAAGGCAATGGTTGGCGAAGACATAAATATGGTGTTGAGGAAATCATTGAACTGCAGATAGAATGCAAGGAAACAAATATAGTCATTTGAAGTTTTTGATTCAGTTCATGACAGTGGAAACTCGAATAGTGGTAGTAGGATATCTCACATAATGTATTCATCTATTTTGGGATAATTACAAAAAGTACCCAGGAGAAGTTTCAAAAATTATAAGAAGGGGATAACTGTAATATTATTAGAAATGTGTACGGACGTGTTTCAAATGTTTTTGCTTATGAATAGGGTAAAGTGTAATACATAATCAAACCTCGAGGATTTTTGTAATTTCCAAAAACCTATGTTTTTCTTTGTTATTAGCTGGAACCTTGGGGTAGGTCTTGTAATTATCCCCTTATTTTTCCTAAATCATAAATTGCAAGATAGGTGCCAAGTTCAATGTCCAGGAGCAAAGACAAGAACTTGTCCCATGATCTTTTCCCTTGTATCTTTCAAAACCACTGATGTTTAGCCTAATTACAAAACCATCCAGGTATGTTTCAAAAGTACAAAAACACCCC
This sequence comes from Rehmannia glutinosa, assembly GCA_016081115.2. Lineage (NCBI taxonomy): Eukaryota > Viridiplantae > Streptophyta > Magnoliopsida > Lamiales > Orobanchaceae > Rehmannia > Rehmannia glutinosa. Next base: position 480,686 of record JABTTQ020002414.1, read on the forward strand.
TACAGGCCGCATTGAGGTTTGTCTGCACATAACAAACGCCCCATCCGAGGACGTAAAGTGTAAAATAAAAACAAATCTCAATGGAGTATTTGTAATTTGAAATCAATTGATTTTTTATTTTTTTTTTTGGGTAATTAGACAGAACCTGAGGGGTACACTTTGTAACTAACCCTTTTTATGAAGAAAAAGTAACTCACCCATCCAGCCCTGGTATGTGCAGGACCATGAAGAAGAGAAGCACTAGTGTACTCCTGAAGTACTCGGAATCGACAAACCGAGGAAGAGAGACACACCGGTGATGAAGAGGTTCCTCATTGAGTTCATGTTTGTGAATTGTAGAAAGCGACAACCAACCGAAGCTGGAAATAGTGATAAACAATCAAACAAGGGAAAAAGACAGACGAGAAACGAAACCATATATTACAAAGAGTAAAACAGAATACGCACCAACAAGACCGAGACATAACGCAATAAATAGCTGCAAATATTGTGAAAGGTATTGATGCAAATAAGGCTCCAATTTCCCTGCACAAATGAAAAAGTTACAGAATATATAACACAATTTCAATATTTCGGTATCTTTTTTTGGATGCAGACAATGCTTTACATACCTAATATTGAGAAGAAGATCATGAAACCGGCTGAAATTTGGATTACCCGACGACTGCCAACTCGAGTGCTTCCAAGAAGACCAATATTTTCCCTAATTTTATGTAAAAACAAGTTAGAGAGCTAATCATTTATGATCCATCAAGTCTGAAGCAGTAAAAGCCAGCAAAAATACTTACACTAAAACTAACGATCCAGTACCGCACCAAACAATCCATCCAATAGTATTCCAATTCCTGAGCATAAAAAAAAAGCTCATATAATTTCTTTAGATAAGTTTTGTCCACTACATAAGAAAGACAAATTTGAAAGTTTGCTTAAGGCCAATGTTGTAAAAAGCGCTAGGCGCTCCTAAGGCGGGAGCCTAGGCGGGACAGGCGGGATTAAGCGAGCCCCTGTCGGTAAAAAATCGTGGCGGACAAGGGGGGCCTAGCGCTGGCGGTGATTAATCGGGGCTAGGCGGGGATTTTACAACGAGTTAAGGCACTATTTAGAGATTTTTAAAAATTGCAAAAAATTCCCTTAAGCTCGATTCCGTCTTACATTTTCCCCTTCAAGAGCAAAAAACATTTCAAACTCCCTCTCGATATTTATAAAATATTATAGTTACCACTTAAATTTAATACATAATCAAACTCCGGGTTTTTTTTTTTAATTTTGAAACAACTCTGGGTTTTTTTTGTAATTAGCCCAAACCTCAGGGGTTATTCCTAAAATAATTGAACGGGACATTTGCACCAAGATATGAAACAAAAATTCAAGTCCTTTTAATTACAGACCTGCCACCCTATTCCACGGCTAAGGACATGAGCAGGAGGCGGTGTCACTTGCCAAACCAGATGCCGCCTTATATGCTCCAGTCGACTGCACAAACAAACACCTCTTATTTTTACTGATTTGTAAATTACCTCTCTTAATTTCCAAAATCTAGGAGTTTTACCTCAATTAAGGAGACTAGAACAGCAGACATCATTCCAAATGCGTGGCCAGCATCAAATGTAGGTGCCCCACTGAAGCGGGTAAAGGATTTTGATCCTATCGAGTGATATAATATTAAATTTAAGGGGGTAATTGCAATATTACAAATGTAAGGGTAGTGTTTGAAATATTTTTGCTTATGAAGCGGATAAAGTGCTAATACATAATCAAACCTCAAGAGGTTTTTTTCAAACATCTCTGGGTGTTTTTGTAATTAACACATACCTCGGGGTAGTTTTTAATCATCCTAAACTATAGACAATAGGTTATAGATGCACATATGTTGATTTTTCATAACTGTGGCACAAGTTTATTGGTGCTAACCATGGTGCAGAAAGATATGAGGTTTGCTTTATCAATCACGACAATTTCTTTGCAGGTTAACTCTGAAGGCGATGTATACGCGCCACTAGCGGTAAGGAGGTGTGCATAAGCCCATATAACCATGTGAAATGAGAAAAGCGAATCGTTCAGTACAGGATTTGTTTCGTTTGGAAGTGCTTCAGAAGTACTGCACGACAAAGATAAACAAGAAACGATATTAGCATAAATCACAGAAAGTTTCTAAAATGAAGACACTAAATTGTTAACCCTAGCATTCTGTATGGAGGCCTATGTTCAGTTGCATGAGTTGGAAACTACTATGAGCAAGTCTCGTGTGAGGCGCTCATGGTTAAGTGCGTGAGACGGATCTGGCTGTTCTGAGTAAGCCAGTTAGATCGAGTTCGAGTTGGATTTGAAATTGTATGGTTCGTTTGAATCCAGATGCCTTGCAAAGT